>NW_004624943.1:971150-987463 GCF_000247695.1 Heterocephalus glaber | reverse complement strand
AGGGCAAGCTCTAGCCCAGCCTGGCCAACTTAGCAAAACCCTATCTCAAAATAAAAAGGACCTGAGTTTAAAAAAAAAAAAAAAGCTGGACAGCCAGGTATGGTGGCACATGCCTATAATCTCGGCACTTGGGACTCAGGAGGATCATCATGAGTTGGAGGGCACCCTGAACTACGAAGCTGAGACCCTAACTCAGAAAAAAGGGGGGTAGGGTAAAAAGTCACCAAAAAGATGACTAGACACCAACCACGAGACTTTGGGTCTTGAATATGGAAAAGTGCCTGCTACCAAATGTCAGGAAACTGAAAGCAGCAAACATCCAGAACTCTGCCACAGCGATGGAGATCCAGGTGCTCTGGGCTGGTGTAGGCCGGAAGTGGCCCTTGGCACACCTGGTAGCCAAAGCAGCAGCAGGCATCTGCTCTTCCTTCCCTTCCAGGATTCAGAAATGTCACAAACACAGGGACAGATGACTTCCCCACCCCACCCCCGGCCTTCTGATAGTGGTAATCTCACAGTGGAGACCGTGACCCATGATTTGCAGGCCACCTGCCTCTCAGCACTTCTAATCCAACTCCACCATGCCCTGTGCCCTCCCATCCCCTCTGCCAGCCCGAGGCCAGGCCCGAGCAGTCCCAGAAGGCTGCCCTGGCTTTCTTCCTGGTCCAGGTATAGGCCCCACTCAACCAAATCTACCTGGACGAAGTGACCTCACACAGTCCTGCTTCCCAGTCCACTTCAAGGAGAGCTCCCAGGAACCCGTGCCCACATGCAAGGTCCTTCTGTCCCCTCCAAATCTGTACTCCCTGCTCCCAGAACCCTTCCCTCATGGAGCCAAAGGCCCTGCCTGAGCAGCTGCCTACCAGAGGAACTCGAGTAGCACCCCCACCCTGGCTTTGTTGCTGGAGAGACTGCAGTAGCTTTAGGGCCCCAGCAAGCTGTAGCCCACAAGCACCCGGTGGGAGAACAGAGCACAGGCCAGGCCAGCCCTGAGAGAGAGCCTTCTGCACCCCTCAGCCGGGCACATGGGCAGGGACCACCCCTGGACTCTCCAGGGACCCGTCTGCTCCAGCATCAAGGATGCAGGGAAGTGGTCCAGTGCACAGGGGACAAGACCACAGCATGTCCCCTTCCAGGCACTGCTGGGTAGAAGCGAGGAAGAGGATGGATTTCAGCTCCCTGCTGTGCAGGGGCAGGTGGGGAGGGGAAGGAGGACTGGGAGAACAGGCTGAGACTGTGCTAGAGCCTCACCAGAGGACGGGCAGGAGGCCAGGGGGAGGAAGTCAATGGCAACGTGTCTGTGGAAAAGTTGCCTTTCGGAAACTACACAGAGCCAAAGCTAACATAAGTCATCAGATTTTGTGAACTAAACTAAGGCTGCCAAAAATGGTTAGCTGGGCTGAGCCAGCCACATCCACACCCGTGGTCACACCCACTCTGACTGCTTCCCTGCTGTCCTCAGGCCTGGCAGGAGGCCGGCTGAGACCTTCCCTCTGCTTCCAGGCCTTACTGGGCCACCACCAGGGACACCTATAAGACCACCAGCCCCATGCTACTCCATTCCAAGCCTGTTTTCCCCAACGTGGGACCCAAGAGGCCCTGATGAGACCTGAGGGGAGACACTGGGGAACCTGGAGCCCTCAGCCTCTAGGATGGGCTTGCTCTGGGTGTGCCCTCTTCCAGGGATAAGCAATGTGTGATGTGGAGATTTCCTGCCTTTCTGTGTGTGTGAGAAAGCATCACTACCGTGGGTACCTCTTGGGAGAAAAGCTCATGACTGGGCCTGAAATCCCCTATGCCCTAAACCTACCCACACCCCACACCCCAGAGGCTGGGACAGAGATCAGGGTGTCCCCAGGCTCTCTGATGCCTCTGCCCATGCCCCAATACCACTCAGACTTCAGGGAAAATCATAAAGCTCCAGGTGTAATCTTGAACCTCAGAGCAGGGAAAATGAGGCTAGGTCCCAGGACTTGCTCAAAGCCCTCAAGAAGCTCCCTCATGAGCCTATAGCTCCAAGGAGCCACAGGCTGGGTGAGGGGCCCAGAACCCACCCTGTCTGGCTCTGATTGCCACCAACCTCCACCTTGGACTCCTCCTTCTGCACATCTGAAGATCTGCCCAAGCCTCAGCTCAGGGGTGGGCCCCCCTGTCAGCCCTTCAGGAAGGGAGCTTCCTAGAGCAAGTCACCAAAGACCTGGTCTCTCCTTTGTCAGAATATTTCCACAGTTCCCACAGCATCACCTCCTTGGAGAGGGAGCCAACACCACCAGCTGGCTGGACAGCTCTCCCGACACAGCCACCTGCAGCCACACACAGCTCTTCAGTCCCTGTTGGTGGCACTCCCACAGGCGACCCTCTCCAGACACTGAAGACCCCACTCTTGCTTCGGGATGCACTTCTTCAAGCTAGGAGCTCCTGTTTCTCAACAGCCCAAGTCGGAGCCCCACACTCAAAGGACAGCCACCTGGCCCTGACACAGAGAACCCAGATGTTCCCACAACGCTACAGAGAGGCCCAAGTCCCGGACTACCCAGGCCTGGAGCCTCTGCAGGAGGTCCTTACTGGTCCTTACTGGACCCAGCTCGTTGACCTCTAGACTCCTGGATGTCCATCATGGGCAACCACACAGGCCAGCACAGGATTCCAAGGGGGCCTCACTGCTCCACCCTCCACTCCCCAGTGGAGCTCAGGATGTGTCCTGTGCCTGCCTCGGGAGCCTCCCTGTGGGTGACCTTATGCCACCTCAGTGTAGTCACCCCAGGGAACAGGCATGGCAGTTTCCTTTTCTTAAAAACATATTTAATAAAAATGAATCTCTGCAGAACAGGTTACAACACGGAAGTTGCAAAGTCAAAATTCCAGCCCCCCAGGCAAATAAGGGGGCTGGCAGAGAACTAGGGCAGTGCCTGGCAGAGCAGGGAGCTCAGGCTACTGGCCCCAGGGAGTGGGCTCAAGGCTGACACATCATCTTAGTTCTAAAGAGAAGATGTGTCTTTCTAGGAAAATTACATATTTTATTTGCTTTTGGTTTTTTGAGACAGAGTCTCACTAGGTAGTGCAGCCTGGCTTTGAACTCAGCATGTAGCCCAGGCTGGCCTCAAACTTACAGCGATCCTCAGGCCCTCCCGGATTACAGGCATGTGCTGGACCTGGCTGCATTTTTAAAATGCTGGCCACTACTTGATTCTCTCCAAAATCACAGTACATGCCAGAACAAAACACTTAATGGGCAGAGGGCAATCTATTTTACACACTCCAAAGTAAAAAGAAATAGGTTCATACAGTAGCTCACACAGGCCAAAATAAAAAGAAATGGGTTCATACGGTACCTCATACAGGCCAACTTAGAAATGAGTTCATATGGCTGCTCATACAGCCCAAAATAAATGGGTTCACTGGTCAAAAATCACCTGTACAAAGGTGAAGACAGCCTACCAGGGGAGGCAGAAGAGAGAGTCCTACCCTCGGATCAGCCCTGGAGGCCAAGAAACGTGAGAGATGAAGGATGAGAAAGGAGCAGGGCCTCCAGGTGCCAGCAGCCTGTCTGCAACTGTAGTGGCCACGTTGAGTGGCCTATGGATCTTGCAGGCATGGCAGGCTGCCCACTGGATTTCTAGACTCCAAGGAGTCTAGTAGCCCAGGAGCCTTTTGGCTTCTTCACTCTGGGCCTGCAAGGTCTCACTTGCATACTTCTGGAGCAGTTCCATTTTCTTCCTTCGCACAAGGGCCTCCTCGATCTGCAGGGAGCAGAGGAATGGGCTCAGTCCTCAGCCAGGAGCCCCTCTGGGAGGGAGTGCAACTCACACACCAGGGTGGCCTCCAAAAGCCCCAACTCCCTTCCATCAGGAACGTCTGACCTTTCGGGGCCCCACCCTTTCAAGAGCACACCGAGCACAGAGCACCCTGTGAGACCTGTTCCAGAGGAGCGGCCCCTGTCCCTGGGCAGCTGGCAGCCTCCACCCTACCTCCTGTTGCGACGGCACCGGAACATGAGCAATGAACTTCTGCTGCCCGTCCTCTCCTCCTTTCTCCTGGCTGCCTTCCTCATCAGACTGCAAAGAGAAGGAGCACGGCCATTGCAGGGTGCCCACGACACCAGTAATGTCACCTCCTTAAGATGCCACCTTACAGCTGTCAGGAGAAAAACAAGGGAACGCTCTTCTGCACTTCTACGGGGAGATGCCCATGACACATTATTAAACAGGAAAGGCGACAGAAACAGCAGAGAACAGGGAGAAGATGGAGAATCTCTATACAGTTTATTTTGAAAACTTGTGATTTCATTACCTATTTTTTAAAATTTAAATTTGAAAGAGGGCCGGGGATTTAGCTCAGTGGTTCCACTGCCTGCCGTGCAAGCGCAAGGGCCCGAGTTCGATCCCCAGTACCAAAAAAAAAAAAGTTTGAAAAGATATCCCACAGAGAGAAATAAGATCAACACAGAGGCTACATAAAAGTGGATGACTAATAACTAAGAAAATAACGTGGACTTGGAAATAAGGGATAGGATAGTTGTGCCACACTGGGAGTCTGCTGCTGGCGGGGCTCTGTGCCAGGTGCCTGCATGGTTCTGCCCCATTCTGGCTGCCACAGGGACCCTGACCCTCTCCTAAGGCACTGGTAGGAGTGCCATCAGAATGAGCACTTAGGTTTCCCCCTGCTCTTTTTTGGAGGGGATTGGGTCTCACTAAGCACCCCCAGGTTGGGCTTGAACTTGAGATCCTTTTGACTCAGCCTCCTGAGTACCAGGATTATAAGCATGCACCTCCACTACTGGCTTAGCACTTTGGGAAAACAATTGTATCTACGACCACTAAACCCTACCCTAGGACCTAGTAATTTCACTCCTCCTAGACACTCAACAAAAGCGTGCAAACACAAACTTCACAGCAACCTTATCTGTTAGAGCCACAAACTGGACTCTAAATACAACCCATGAACATCAGACACAAGAGTACCCATGATTTCCTGGGTATCAAATGGTCAGCAACGGTGAAGGTGGTCACCAGAGGCTGAGAAATTAAGCCTCAGGCAGGGCTGCACTTCCATTCTTGCCCTGGCATTGCCATGTGACCCCCCGCACTCGGGACCTGCATGCTTTTCTGCAGATGGCAGACTACTCGGTAGTAAACAGGAGGAAATCTGAACTCCACACCCCAGAAAGGTCTCCAGGGCACTCTCCTGTGTGTAAAGGCCATCAACAAGTGACCCCCAGGAGGACTCCACTTATAAAACACTCTGGTCCTACAACAGCTCTAATTTCTAGTTTTGTCCTGAAATGACAATTACAGAGACAGTGAGCAGAACAGGGTTTTGCGGGGGATGAGAGACGGGGAGGTGAGGAGCTACGATGGGAAAGGAGCAACATGAGTCTCTGTGCCAGGACACAGTCTGTGTCCAGGCTGCAGAGAGGGGACACAGTCCCAGCAGATAAAAGACACAGGACTAGGCAGGGATTTAGCTCAGTGGTTCCACCACTGGCCTTGCAAGCACAAGGTCCCAAGTTCAATTTCCAGTACCAAAAAAAAAAAAAAAGACACAGGACTCGATGATCATCGCGCCAGGCCCAGCACCCTGATTTTGGTGCTGCACTGAGGTCACATAGGATGTAACTACTAGGGACACGGGGAAGGGCCCATAGGAGCTCTGGGAACTATCTCTGCAATGACCTAGACACCTGCAGTTGTTTCTGAAGAAAAAGGAAAAGGACATGCTTTCCATGGCTCTCACCAGGGGTACAACCTTGTTCCTAGGGCACCAGCCCTATACGGCCGATCATGCTTCCCAGCACCCATCCCTCTGTCTGTGCATCCCCTGCTCTCCTCAGTGTCCCTCAGCACAGGGCACACACTCCCCTTGCTTTACTCCCCTGGGTTTCCAATCTCAGGTTGCATCTGCCGGGACTGGAAGCCATACCTGAGCCTGGATGGCAGCTCTGCCCCTGCACCTAGAGCGAGCCTGGCTCACACAAGTCACTCATCAAACACTTGCTGCAGAGCATTTGGGAAAACCTCCTTGGCCACACCCCCATTCTGCTCCACCAGCCTTGCCTGAGCCCCGCCATGGTCAGTGGGACCCGAGCTGGAGCCTCTGGCCTGTTGCGTCGTGTGTGACCTTCACTGAGCCCCTACACTTTTCAGAGCTGCTTCCTCACAGGTGATGGTGAAGCCTCTCCTCCTCAAACACGGCCTGAGCCACATGTGTCTGTGCGCCACTCTCTCAGAACAGTGAAGCAGACCCGCCTGGCACTGTCTTCACTCAAGGCCTCCACATGCTGCGCCTGCCCAGAACCCTGGAGCCCAGTTCCTCCAAGCTATGAGCTTCTACAGGTCCCTTCTGACTCCATCGGGAATCGGGTGTCGGGCACAGAAGAGCTACTGGTGGTGCCATGTGAATAGACAGTAAGGCTGGGGCTGGAACCTGTACAACTTCTCCTGGCTTCTAAATCCCACGCCAGTTCATTCTGGAGGGCTAACTGTTAAGACAGCAGGAAAGGTCAAGCAGAGTGGTCCACATCTGCAATCCCAGCACTCAGGAAGCTGAGGCAGAAGGATTTCTGAGAGCTCAAGGCCAGCCTGGGCTCCATAGTAAGCTCAAGGCCAACTTGGACCACATAGCAAGACCTTGTCTCAGAAAAAACAATCTTCACAGCCATCCTGCAGGGAGGAAGCTGGGCTGTAAGCCCGACTGCTGATTTCTACACTGAGTCCCTCCCTCTGCCTCACGGCTTGTGGCTCAGAGCAGAGGGCACAAGCTGGGACCTATACTGGTACCTCCTCCTCGGTGACAGCGTAGATGTTGATTTCCTCTTCCTCCTCCTCCTCTTCCTTTTCTCCTCTTGCCAGCCGGGCATCCCTCTCTGCTTTCCATTTTTCCACCAGTTCAGCTCTGACTACAGATAGGGAGACAGGAGCTACCATGACATCTCTGAAGGAAAGGCCAAGACAGCACTCGGGAAAGGGACCCCCTCTCTCTGCCCTGAGCAGGGGCATGGCTGGGAGGGCGGGCTGGTTCCATAACACCTCTGGTTTTAAGTCACTACATGGCAGCTTTTTGGGGACTGTCCCCTTCCAAGGCCAGCAACCTGAGTAGCTTCCAGACACACCCACATGACAATGAGGGACAAGGACAATCACGTGCCTCAGCACTTGGGAGGCTCAGGCAAGAGGACCGTAAGTTCAAAGCCAGCCTGGGCTACACAGAAAGACCTTGTTTTAAAGCCACCTCCCCCCGCAAAAAGAAAAGAAAATGAAGGCCACAGCAGACAGGGAAGGAGCTCCATTCCCCAGGGCTTGCTTCCAAAGCCCTAGCTCACCGTGTGCCATGAGGATTAGCACAAGCACACTACCTGGACAGGGCCTGGCAGGGAAGAGCCGCACCCTGCAGCTGTAAGCCCCCCGGCTGCGTGTAGGGCAGGGAGGGATCAGACGCAGCCCTCACCTGCCGCCTGGGACCGGATCATGGCCCTGGGACCGGATCACGGCCCCAGTGCTTCAAGACTTCTGAAGACCTGAGTCAGCAGGGAGGAAAACGCCCTTCTGCCAAACACACTATTCCTGTTTCCAAAGTAGAGAAACCAGAGGCTGTCCCTGAGGAGATGCCCAGAGACCTACGTTTCTTCTCGTATTCTTGCTCCAAAGGCACAATGACACCATCATCTTCATCCAGGTAGCCGTAGTACTCAAAGTCAATCGCCTTCATGAGCTCGGCACGAGTCTTTCTGGGAGGAGGAAGAGCTACAGGAAACGGCGGCAATTTAGCTCATTCCTGGGTCAGTGACACTGAAGCCCAGCCTTCCCCAAACAGCGCTGTGCAGTCAGAGAGCACACACAAGAGTGATCAAAGTATGTAGTCTATGTTCACGTTTTTAAAAATATATCAGAGGGCCCAGGATTTAGCTCAGTGGTTTCGCCGCCTGCGCAAGCGCAAGGACCTGAGTTCGATCCCTGGCACCAAAAAAAAAAATATATATATGTATATATATATCACAGAGGGCCGGGGGTTTAGCTCAGTGGTTCCACCACCTGCCTCGAAAGTGCAAGGTCCCGAGTTTGATCCCTGGTACCGGAAAAAAAAAGAAAAAGACATGTTCCTGCCAGGCAAAGTGGTGCACACCTGTAATCCTAGCACTCGGGAGGCCGAGGTAGGAGGATGGCTGCAAGTTCAAGGGCAGCTGGGCATACGTAGCAAGACCCTGTCTCAAAATTTAAAAAAACCAAATCCTCCCCCTTCATTTCAAACACACTTTTCCAATTGCTCTTGTCATTTTCTGCAGCAGCTTTGGAATCCTCTTTCCTGAGTGTCTTTATGAGGTGGGATCAAAATTATGGTGAATACTGTTGGCAAGCCCCATCCAACAGAAAAGCAGCTTGTAAAAACATGGGTCAGGGTTTAGCTCAGTGGCACTGTGCATGCCTAGCAAGCACAAGGTCCTGAGTTTGATCCCTGGTACCAAAAAAAAAAATAAAATAAACACTTTTCTTTATCCTATCTCATATTCATGAAAATACCACCCAATACTACACATAGGGCCATAGAAGTGATGCAGCCCTTTTTAAATCAGTGCTTTGGACACGTTAGTGCATTTAAACAGAATCCATTCTTGGGCTAGGGATGTAGTTCAGTGGTAAAGCACTTCTCTACCATGGCCAACACCCTGCTGGCCTTGAACTCACAGTGGTCCTCCTGCCTCTGCCTCCTAGTAATGGGATTACAGGCATGTACCACCACCATCTGGCTCTTTTCTATTTTTACAAATTGGGGTTTGTTCCAAGATTTTATTGTTATTGTTGCTCTTCAGTTATAATTCTCTTCAGCTAATAAATAACTGAAACCTATGCCTGACTTGGTGAATTTCAGAGCCTGCCTTGATAGTTTCGGGAAACATCCAACAGGGAAAGCCCTTTTCTAGCCTGACAGACTGGCCTAGGTAGAGAGGGTGGCCTTTGATGCCAGCCAACTTTGGCCACACTTCCAGCCCCAACTGTGTGCCTTGGGCCCATGACGTTAACCTCAGCATTCTCACTGAAAACCTGAGAACAATACTTCCTACACTACAGGCTGTGGTACAGTTAAGAAATAACACAGGAGGGCCGGGGATTTAGCTAAGTGGCACCGTGCCTGCTGCAAAAGCACAAGGTCCTGAGTTTGATCCCCGGTACCAAAAAGAAAAAAAAGAAATAATACAGGAAGAGCTGGGTATGGTGCACATGCTTGTAATCCCAGGACTCAGGAGGCTGAGGCAGGAGGATCACCATGAGTTCAAGGCTGCCTGAACTACATAGTGAGTTCAAGGCCAGCCTGGACTACATAGTGAGATGTTGTCTCAAAAAAAGAGAAGAAAAGAAATAATACAGGAATATAGCATATCTACTGGTAACAGTTAGAGGCTAAAACCTGCAAAAGCCTATTACTTACGTTCTTTTTCAAACAGCTCCCTAACACCAGGCAAATCCTTTGCTGCTCCGAAGTACTTGTAACCTCTGTTTCCTGGGACTTCTTTCCCTTCATGATCCAGCATTCTAGGGCCAACTTTCTTATTGGGAGGGAAAAAGACAAAATGAATCTGATCCATAAACTTACTATTTTCACCTCTGCAAATACATTTAAAAATAATAATGTTAAACATGGAAAATATTTATATACAGAAAAATATGTACTTCCCTTACCCCTTAAAAATTAACCTAACAAAAAAAATTAACCTGTCTAAAAATAGGACCTAAGTAAATTATAGCATATTTACTGATGCATTCTAATTCCACACCCTAAAAGTCACGATCTTTATAAATTCTTACACTGGGGCCGGGGATTTAGCTCAGTGGTTCCGGCACTTGCCTCGCAATCACAAGGTCCCAAGTTCGATCCCCCGTACCAAAAAAACAAAAACAAAAACAAAAAAATAAATAAAAAATAAAAAATAAATTCTTACACTGACTTAGAAATGACAAAAACTTTTTTAAAAATTTCAAATTACCTTAATGACAATCAGTAACAGACAAATGAACCCACCCAGAAGATGAAATCATATTTATTAAAAACAATGACGCTGGCAACTGCCCATGCTGACTAGGCCCAAGTCCTGAGTAGGGGCTGGCAGGGCCACTTCTGGGAGTACCAGGTGAAGCTACCACACCCAAGTTAAGTTTCCTTCCTTCTTCCTCAGGTACAGGCGAGCAAAGCCAGGGGCTACACATGCAAGTAAGCACTCTACCTGACCCAAACCCAAAGCCTTCTTGTTTGTTAGTTTTTTGCTCTGTTTTGTTTTTTGTGGTACTGAGAATTGAACCCAGGACCTTCATGATGAGCTACATTGCCAGTCTTCTTTAAGTTTTTTATTTCTTATGTTAATTTTTATTATTATTTTTATGTATAGTTCCTCCATTCACAAACTAATTTTTTCCACCATTCTGGTCACAAACCAAGTTGGACACAAACCAAATCAAATTCAATTTTAGGTTTAATGTTGACCTTATGGGGAAATGTGATTCGGTTCATGACCAGAATCATGGAAAGAATTAAGTTCGTGAACTCAGGTAAGCCTTGTAGTTTGGAACCTCATATAATTTGGATAAATAACAAAAAATTATGTTAAGGGCTGGAGATTTAGCTCAGTGGTTCTGCTGCCTGCCTCGCAAGTGCAAGGACCCAAGTTCGATCCCTGGTACCAAAAAAAAAATTATGTTAAGATTTTATTTTCAGACAGGGTCTGCTAAATTGCCCAAGCTGGGCTCAAACCTGCAATCCTCCTGCCTCAGCTTTCTGAGTACTGAGATTACAGGACAGCACCTCACACTCAAAACATTTTTTAAAATGGAATAAATGATTACTTATTAGTATGAAACTGTGTTCCTGGTATATTTATTTATTTATTTATTTTGGTACCGGGGATCAAACTCAGGACCTTGCGTTTTCGAGGCAGGCGGTAGAACCACTGAGCTAAATCCCCGGCTCTGTTCCTGGTATACTGTTAAGAAAGTATGTATTTAGAATATAAACCAATCTCTATAAAAATGATGAATGAAAATGTATGAAAATGACTGAAAAAACTTTAGAAAAATAAATAGAAAATGTTAGGCTGGGTGTAGTGGTGCAAACCTGTAATCCCAATACTCGGGAGGCTGAGGCAGGAGGACTGCTGGGAGTTTGAGGTCAGCCTGGGCTATACAGTGAGTTCACGGACAGTCTGAGCTACATAGTGAGACCCTGTCTCAAAAAAAAACCAAAAGAAAACATTGGGGCTGGGGATTTAGCTCAGTAGCACTGTGCTTGCCTCATAAGCACAAGGTCCTGTGTTCGATTCCTAGTACCAAAAAAAAATTATTAATAGCAATTATTTTTAGGTGGTATATATAATACATATACATAGAATATGTATATTTTTAAATATTTTCGTATTTTTCCATTCTTTATATATTTTTTCTCTTTCAGGCAGTAAAGTATGTACTGTTTATATCATCAAAGTTACCACTGTGAAAAGGCAAAACCCAGAATGGCAAGAGCCCCCAGCAAGGACAAAATGGAGCATTTCAAGGCCCCTCAGAGAAAGACACCACCAAGTGGAAGCCCCACTTCCCAAGGGGCACAGAGGGGGCTGCGGCCAAGGGAGATGGGAGTCCAGCGCTTCCCCAGCCTCCTCCCAGGCAGCAGCCCCTGGTTGCCAAGAGACCCCCTGAGGCAGGCCTGGGCTGGGACTCCCCAGCTCGGTCCCCCACCCTGCTGGGATGCAGACACTTACCCCATAGTCGGGGCCACCCAGCTCCTTTATCCGGACTTCCCAGTGTCCCTTCTCCCTTAGCAGCTTGTTAATCTCGTCGTTCAGGTCCCGAATTCGGAATTCACCTAAACCAGCTAGAAAAACAAGAAGTTACTATCATTTCTTCAAATCAGCACACCTTAAAAATAAATGTCAACACTTACATTCAACATCATCCCTCCAACATGAATGTCCCCACCCCAGGGATACTGCATGAAATACTCATTTAAATGGATATGAAGACTACCAATATCCAAATAAATTAAAAAGCAAGGATTATACACACCATTCCCACTAGCGTAGGAGAAAAACATCTTTTAAAAGAACTACATCCTACAAAAAAAAAAAAACTACATCCTCACTAGCAACTGAGGAAGTAGAAACAAAAACAATCCTGCAGTTCTATTTATGGAATTACAAAAAATACAAGCCAGGTGTGGTGGTGCACACCTGTAACTCTAGCACTCAGGAGGCTGAGCCATGAGGTCCACCACAAGTTCAAGGCCAGCCTAGGCTCTATAGTGAGTTCAAGGCCAGCCTGAACTACATAGCCAGACCATCTCAAACAAAAACAAAAGAAAATCAGTCAAGCACAGTGGCATGCACCTGTTGTCCCAGATCTTCAGGAGGCTGAAGCAGAAGGATTGCTTGAGTCTATGAGTTCCAAGCCAGCCTGGGCAACATTACATGAGCCAGTCTCTTGGGCCGGGGATTTAGCTCAGTGGAGCCACCACCTGCCTCAAAAGCACAAGGTCCCAAATTCGATCCCTGGTACCAAAAAAACAAAACAAAACAAAAAAAGAAGGAAACAGGCCTACACCTCCATTTTGAGACTTGAGCCCGCAAACCCCCTGGAGATGCTAAGTCACTATGTAGCCCAAGCTGGTCTCGAACTCATAGCAATCCTCCTACCTCAGCCTCCCAAGGGTTATAGGGATTATAGGCATGTGCCACTAAGCCTGGCTCTTTTTTTTTTTTTTTTGGTACTTTTTTTGGGGGGAATGAACTCAAGGACCTCACACTTGCAAGGCAGGTGAGGTGCCACTGAGGTAAATTCCCAGCCCACCTTTTTTTAAAAAACAAATTAATTTTCTTAATGTTGAATGCAGTACTACTGTGCCACAAAGAAGGATGAGCTTGAGACCTATATAACTAAATGGATGGACCTTGAGACCATACTCTTAAGTGAAATAAATCAGGCACACATGTTTAAATATCGCATTATTTCTCTGGTGTGGAAATAAGGACTAAAATGTATAACAGACATGGGGAAATGGGAAGAAAATGTTCAAATGGGACGGGGAACAAGGGAGGAGGGAGGGAGAAAGGAAGGAAGGGATAAGAAAAATTTAAAAACATTAAAAATTTTCAAATTTTCTTATTGTTGAGTTTTAAAGTTCATTATTACCCAGGTGTGGTGGCGCATGCCTATAAACCCAGTGCTTGGTAGGCTGAGGCAGGAGGATCACCATGAGTTCAAGGTCAGACTGGGCTACATAATGAGGCCCTGTCATGGCCTACATTGATGTCTTGAATTGATTCAAAACAAACAAAAGATAAAGTTTATTACTATCCCTTTCTCCACTGAATTATTTTTGTACTTTTGTCAAAAGTCAACTGACCATATACATAAAGCTCAACATCTGGAATTCTTTTCTTTCTTTTTTTTGAGACAGGGTCTCGCTGTGTAGTTCAGGCTGGTCTTGAACACATATGTAGCCCAGGTTGGCCTCGAACTTCTGTCAATCCTCCTACCTCAGCCTCCAGAGAGCTGGAACTATAGGGGTGAGGCACTATACCTGGCAACATCTGCAATTTTTAATCTTTTTATTTTTCAGGCACCTATCTGAAAAATTTTTCAGGTACCTTTCTTAAAAATCAAAGAACACAATTTGTATGATTTTAATTAAATTTGTTTGCTGGACATAGTGCTACATGCCTGTAATCCCAGCACTGGGGAGGCTGAGGCAAGAGGATTGCCATGAGTTTGAGGCCAGCCTGGGTTACACAGTTAGTTGAAAGTCAACCTGAGTTACATAGTCTCTGAGACCCTGACTCAAAAACACAAAACAAAACAAGCAAACAAAACAAAAGCTTACCATTCTGAATCTGAGCCACTTTTTTTGAAATCTCTCCAATGATCTGTGAAATAAAGGACAGTATATGCTCGTGACTTTTGAAATATCTGAAAGCACAGGCAAACTCTAATTAAAAATTAATAAAACTACTTAGATCAAGTTCGATCCCCAGTAGCAAAAAAAAAAAAAAAAAACTACTTAGAATTCTGTTTAAGGGTCATTTAGATAAAAAACAAACAACCAGAGACTTGTTACTTCTACGGAAATTAGATTCACCCAGAAGTCACCTGTCGTCTCCACTTCTCGGCTTTGGGTAGCTCGGTACACTCTGAGGCCAGGAAGGGTCTTCTTTCCTAAGGGGAAGAAAAGGGCACATGTACCCACTGGACTAGCTACAGCTCATACAACAGGCACGGCAGATCCAGGCCTGAGGCCAATAGCTCTATAGGCTCAGTACACTGGAAGTTTCAGTAACAGGCTCTCCTCCTCGGCCCCTAAACTTTACTCCACTCTCTCCCTAGGAAACAACTACAGACAAAAACATACAACGAATGCTGGCCTAGAACCATGAAAGGCTGGAAACAGTATAAATGCCCCGTAATGGAGCAATCATAGCATGTTTATACTACCTTGAGAAAGGATAGATGTCAGTATTTAAGCCAAACATACATAAATATGTATGTATACACCTATGTGTAAATGTATATACACGTGTGTATAAATTTTTTTTTTAAAGCAAAAAAACAAAGAAAACTACACAGAGCCTAGTATCTATCATCCCTAATCTGGCTAGGTCCCCTTGAGTTGAGATTCTGCATTGGCATCAGCGTATAGCTGTTCCCACGTCACGCTTTACTTCCTGTTATTCCATATTAGACAGAGCTGACCTGCTAAGGGTCATCATTTTAGAGAAAAAATGGAAAAATGGGCAGCCAGGTGAGCCCCAGCTACCCAGAGGAACATCTGAAATTCAACCTCGGCTGTGGGCCTCCAAGTCTGTCCAGGAGGGAGTTCCGCTGCACTTGTTATGGACGCACCACAGCCCATGAGAAAGATTGACACCCACCTTCACTTTTCCCTCTTCCAGCTGAGCTTGGCGAAATCTTGCCAAAGCTGTCCTGCAAGGGACACAAAAGACACCGTTAGAGGGCTGGGGATTTAGCTCAGTGGCACCGTGCCTGCCTTGCAAGGACAAGGTCCTGAGTTCAATCCCCGGCACCAGAAAAAAAGAAAGGCACTGTTAAAGAGTCCACTCTGAATTCTGATGGCCCAAGTTCCTGGAAGGGGCAGACCTGCTCATGACCACATTTAATGTCATTCACATGAACACCAAGCAAGAAACTGAAACTACAGAGCAGCTCAGGAGTTCCATGTATCAGGCAACAAGGCCTACAAAGCCATTTGTGGGTTGGTTGGCCAGTTTGAATGGTACTAGGGATTGAACACAATGCCTGATGGATGCTAGTCAGGTGCTCCATAACTGAATTACTTCCCGACACCCTTTTTTAATTTTTGGATTTATGACACAGTCTAAATTGCCCAGGCTGGCCCTGAACTCCTCAACCTGCCTCAGCCTCCAGAGTAGCTGGAATTACCGGCATGTGCTACAATCACCTGCCAAAATTTCTCTTCTTCTACCTCCCTCTCTCCCTCTTCTTTCTTTTTTTGGTACTGGGAAATGAACTCAGGGCCTTGTGCTTGCCAGGCAGGCGCTGTGCCACTGAGCTACATCCCCGGCCCTCCTCTTTCTTTTGTGATACTGGGGACTGAAAGCAGGGACTTCACACTGACCTACATCCCCATACCATTTTAATTTGGAGGAGGCAGAGGGGGACAGGGTCTCACTCAGTCATCCCTGCCTCAGCCTCCCTCACCCAGCCATTTGTGTCCCTGAACACCCAAGTATCTAGTTTATTATACTGCACATAAGGACTTCAGGAAACTCAATTCCTCAGGCCACTGTGATGAATAATACATTCAGGTGGTAAAAGATTAATTTCATAGAATGCCCCAGCTGTCCTTCCCACACCATTCACAGCTGAACAAAAGTTCATTCAGTATAAGCTCTGGAAGCTGTCAGAAAACACTAATGGGGAAAAGAAATGGACAGATATGGGGGTGCTATTTTACACAAGTAGAGAAGGAAATGGCTTCTTGAATGGGTCCTGTACTAAAAGGACCACAGACCCCTGTGGTGATGAAGTAACAAAAAACATTCAGCCAAAAATGAGATGATACTTACATAGCCTTCTCTGCATTTCGGGCCTGGAGGAGTGAGAAAAGAAGAAAAATAACCATGTTTAAAAACCCTTTTAGCTTTTGTACATAGGGAAGGGAGGGGGCCTGAGTGGGGGAATGGGATAAAATATATTAAATAAATAAAATAAAATACCCTTTTCATTTTTTTACATTTACTTTTTTTTTTTTTTTGTACCAGGGATCAAACTCAGAACCTCACGCTTGCCAGGCAGGCACTGTGC
>NW_004624943.1:935191-960809 GCF_000247695.1 Heterocephalus glaber | reverse complement strand
GGTCACATGAGGTAAAGGAAAAAAAGCCAAGAATGAGCAGTAAAAGATATTCTGCTCTTGGGCCAGGAATTTAGCTGTGGTTTCACTGCCTGCTGCGCATGCGCAAGGACCAGAGTTTGATCCTCAGTACCAAAAAAAAAAAAAAAAAGGTATTCTGCTCAGAGCTGCTAAATATTTTCAAGTGCCTTCGATTCACTGCCTATCAGTCTTTACACATCTGCCCTCTTCATTCTTTCATGCACACAGGGCCTTAACACTTCTCACTCTATCGCAAAAGAAACTTATTATTAGGGAAAGGGGTTTTAATCACTCACTGATCCACATAATCATTAAGAAAGTGAATTTTATCAGACACCCACATGGGTAAGAGAAAACACCAATTTTTTAAAAATTCAACAAATTTTAAGTCTCTAGTTTCCTGGGATGAGGTAGGAGCTGATTACAAAAGGAAACTTCTTGTAGTGATGGAAATGTTATCTTGAGGGGGTGGCTATGTGAAGATATATCAGAACATATCAAGCTATTAAAAATGGGGGTATTATTTGTGAATTATATCTCAAAACTATTACATTTTAAAAATGTGCTGGGCAGGCAGTAATCCCAGCCCTCAGGGAGGCTGAGGCAAACTGGCACACTGGAATGAGCCAGGTAACTTGGCAAAACCTCCCCTCTAAAAAGGCAGAGGGCTGGAGGTGCAGTTCAGTGCAAAGACTCTGAGCTCAATCCTGAGGACTGTCAAAAATAAAGTTCTGCTCTTTCCAAAACATGCACAAGCAAAACTGCATGACGGCTGAGATTTGCTTTACAGAAAGTGAAGCTGGGAGATATATATATATTTTTTTTTTGGTACCGGGGATTGAACTCGGGACCTTGCGCTTGCGAGGCAGGCGCTGGAACCACTGAGCTAAATCCCCGGCCCAAGCTGGCATTTATTTGATGGTAGTTGATTTGGCCGACTGGACAGTCACTGTGCTAGTCCCTCTACTGACTTGAAGTGTGGTTGCTTTGCTTCCTGTCAATCACCCAAACTAGCTTCAAGCCTTGCCTAACAGAATTAGGGGACCTATTCATTTGTTCTCCCACCAGCTAAGCCAAATCCCCAATGGAGGTCATTGATCCTGTTGTGCTTTGTTTTTTTGGTACCGGAGATCGAACTCGAAACCTTGTGCCTGCGCAGCAGGGGCGAAACCACTGAGCTAAATCCCCGGCCCAGCCTGCTGTATTTTTCTAGACTGACGTTACAAATAAAATTTAAAATCTCGAGTGACCCGCGCCGTAGGGGCTGCGTGAGATCGTTCCGGGTGGGCCGGACCAGTGTCTACTGCTGCTACTCCGTGACGGATGCGCCATGGCGGATGAGGAGCTGGAGGCGCTGAGGAAGCAGAGGCTGGCCGAGCTAGCAGAGGCTGGCCGAGCTGCAGGCGAAACACGGGGATCCTAATGATGCAGCACAACAGGAAGCAAGGCATAGGGAAGCAGAAATGAGAAACAGTATCTTAGCGCAAGTTCTGGATCAATCAGCCCGGGCCAGGTTAAGTAACTTAGCACTTGTAAAGCCTGAAAAAGCGAAAGCAGTAGAGAATTACCTTATACAGATGGCAAAGTATGGACAGCTAAGTGGGAAGGTCTCAGAACAAGGTTTAATAGAAGTCCTTGAAAAAGTAAGCCAACAAACAAAAGAAAACAACAGTTAAATTCAACAGAAGAAAAGTAATGCACTCTGATGAAGATGATGATTAGTGAACTAAAAATGTTCAGAGACCGACACTTAGTGGAACAATTTTAGGGCAGAAGTTAAAATGTTTAAATGTTTGTCTATATGCCTTTAAAATGTAACTTGTTATGCGTAAAAAAAAAAAAAAATTTAAAATCTTGACAGCCACCACCTGCCCATCACCCACAGCCTGCACGCCCAGGTTTCAACAGACTTCACCAAAATGCCATCCCAAACGAAACACGCCATGGAAACCATGATGTTTACCTTTCACAAATTTGCTGGGAACAAAGGCTACTAAAGGAAGGAGAACCTGCGAGTCCTCATGGAAAAGGAGTTCCCTGGGTTTCTGGAAAATCAAAGATCCTCTGGCTGTGGACAAAATCATGAAGGACCTGGACCAGTGCCAAGATGGCAAGGTGGGCTTCCAGAGCTGCTTTTCACTAATTGCAGGCCTCATCATTGTGTGCAATGACTATTTTGTAGTACACATGAAGCAGAAGGAAAAGAAGTAGGCAGACTTCAACATTTACTCCTGTCCAGATGAGTTCTCCCAAAGGGCCACTTAAGGAATCTCCCTATTTCCTGTTGTATAAAGATTTCATGAGCAGATCAGGGCCCTTAGAAAATGTACAAATAGCATCCATCTCTCTTTGGACAAGTAGAGAAAGGAAAGTTCATTAAATGATAGATAAGCTTCAATTTTTATAGTTTGCATCCTCTTGCCCTCAATAGTCTTTTTTTAGTTCCGGGAAAAAAAATTTTTAGTCTTAAAATTTTAAAAACTCATGTATTTAATAAACAAATTTTTTAGCCAGGTGCAGTCATACACACCAGTAATCCTAGCTACTTGGGAGGCTGAAGCAGGATCAAGTTAAAGGGTCAGCCTGGGTAACTTAGTGAGATGGACTCAAAAAAAGGCCAGGAACAAAGCTTAGCACTGGTCTACCTGCCTACTAAGCACATGATGGACCCTTAGTGGGCAAGAAATAATAGAAAACCTTGTTTCTACATTACCTCTTACCACTTTGCAAATATCCAAATTCCAAGGCCTTTTCTTTTTTGACCTTATTCAAAAAACCCATTAAGGAAACAATGTGATGAAGGGGCAATAGAATTTGAGGCCATCCTGGGCCACAATAAGTTCAAGGCCAGGCTGAACCCACAGTGAGACCCTGACTCAAACCAAAAACCTAGTGTGGTGGAGGTGCTAAAAAGTTTTTCCTCCAGTGCTTAAATTTCTACAGCAAGCATGTTATTAATTTGCAAGGTTTTAAAAATTGTTTAACCTTTTCTAAAAATCTAGAAGTCTACCCCACTGGAAGCTGCTGTTCAGTTCCCCTGCACGCAGAGGCTGGGACACAGCTGCCAGTCGCTCCACCATGGGTGGTGGCGGGAGCAGCCAAGCAGGGTGATCCTTGTGTGCTGAGGACAAGCAGAACACGTGTAGTGTATGATCCAAATGCTCATTTATTCCAATTTCTTATTTAAAAAGTCAACTACAAGTCCTACTTTTCTCAGGTGTACCATTTGAAAAGAAAAAGAAAATTAAAGCCACATCTCAGTATTTGTGCTCCTCTAAAAACCAGTCTGTGAATGCAAGCTCTGAACTCAGCTATGTTACCTATTCGGGTTCACTCTATGCCAGCTATCAGCCAAAGCACTAGCGGACCAGCACATGGTCACAATTGGGAGCCAAGTGTCACCTCACATTATCATTGCAGACCTCATTCCTCGCATAGCTTTACTTTTTCCAAATGAGAAATTCCATGTACCCACACTCCTACAATCACCCAGAAGTACTAGACAAAATGCTCACTCCTCTAAGTGGGTTTATGTCAGCTAGAGTATCCTGGTTTTAAGACAGGGTGGCCTCCGAACTCACTACAATCCTCCTGCTTCAGCCTCCTAAGCACTAGAATTATAGGTGTGTCCAAGCACACCTGGCCATTCCCATTTTAAGCACCTTAAATCCAAGTCTCACCACAAAGCCTTCATTCCCCCAAGAACTACAGCACACTGGCTCCTATGAATTAGTTTGATTCCCCAGAAAATTACATGTTCATGTTGCACCCCTCCAGTCATCGGGTCAAGACAAACTCATCATGGAGCCCTTTGTGATTTCTGTGAACAGTCTTAGTGTTAGTCTCAAAACAAGGACAGGTCATGGACCATGAATGTTGTACTGTTTCCTACATGTGGCTGAAAATGAAATTATCAAGAAACATGTACCTAGTTAAAAGCTGACAGACCATTACTCAGAACTATCATTCAACAGATGGCAAGATGGCACTCCTCAAGAAATCAATCAGTGCTATGACTTCACTTTCTTGAATGCTTTGCCCGCTAATATAAGAGGGGAGCGTTCTGTCAGTAGTGTGAGACATCAGACAACAAACTGACCAGATCCACAACACACCCACAGCCAGTCACAAGGCAGTGTGAAGAGGAATGCTAACAGTATGTTTCATTGGCTAAATTTAATTTAGTGGGAGGGGTCCCACGATATACAGGATGGGATGGGAAGGATGGTCAGGGTTCCAGGCTCGACTTTCAATCAACCAATCTAAGTTCTTAATCACTTATAAAGCGAGGTTATTAAACTAGGTATTTTCTAATGCCCATGTAAACTCTTAAGTGTGACCCCAGAAAAAATATGGACTCCAACATTCCAGATCCTTATGAAGCTGAGGAAAAACAGAAAATGCTCATACATAGTAGTGGTGCTAAAACTGTTCAGGATGACCACAGCACTACTGGGCATTATTACAATGGATTATAATGAGAATAAAGTTTTCTACAGTTTTGCAAAAACTAAGTATCCAAACGCCATGTGTTCTTATAACACCATTTTTCTTTACTAAAGACAACTAAGTTAAAAAAAAAAAAAGGTTCAAACTTCCAGCTTTCAGTCCTCTACCTTCCCCTCTTTAATACAGCATTTTGCACCAAATACATTAATGACAATTTGTGGGCCGGGGATTTAGCTCAGTGTTCCACCACCTGCCTCACAAGCGGAAGGACCCAAGTTTGATCCCCAGTACCAAAAAAGAAAGAAAGAAAGAAAGAAAACATTAATGACAATTTGAAACAAAGAGAACTTTAGTCAAACTCCCCTTCCTCCTCCAGGTTTATTGGAATAGTTTAAAATTACATTTTCTATTTTCTAGGACTTCAGTTGCTTTTTCCATCTGACATTTAAAAACTGATTACAGCAAATGAAACAGTTGTCTAAGTGATATAGTATACAAAAATAACATCTTGATTTCTGTGAAAATGCATTTCTCTGCAATTCCTGAATAGCTCCAAATTATGCTAACTCTGAGCATCAATGTTTACTCTGGGTTTTAGATTTAGTCTTTGAAAAACTGTGTTCTAAACCTTTGCCATCCCCATCTGTATGTCCACCACCAACGCTGTGATGAAGGTGTTCCTGTCCAGGCGTCTATCTCGCGTTCTCTCGAATAGCCATTAATGCGCACCTTTGTCTTTTTGTTTACTCCCACTCAACTGTATGTTCTATGAGGGCCTGATACAGATGTTACTTGATGTTATTTAACAGCTACTGAGGTCAGATAATCCAAGGCCATCATTACGCTAAAATTAAAAGTTATTCAAGGAAGTTCAGACACTTCCAGAATTGGTTTTACCTCCTACATGGGAACATATTCAAGAAGCCCAGTATGGGCTTACTGGTCTGACAATTCTTCCCATTCGTCAATCCCTATTCACCAGTGGCACGGAAAGGGGGTTCTTTAACAAAGCATTATACATAACACCTCTACCAAACTAAACATAAACTTTTTTTTTGTAGTTAAATGCAGAAAATCGGTTTTTTTCCACCCCTTTCCTCCTTTTACACGGCAAGTAAAGCTCACTGGCCTGGGAGTAGCCTCTATCTGCCAACCTTTGGCCAGTGAAGAGGATTCAGAGAAAATAATACAACCATCAATCAGAAAAAGGAGGGGCGACAAAGGAAAGTAATTAGGCTGTGGCCTCAATTGTGCATTCCCGTGCAAGATGCCCTGACTCGCCACAGCGGTAACAGTTGACTTCACTCGTCTTGCTGCAATTGATGGCTACATGACCAGTCTCACCACACCTGAAAAACAAATTGAAACTTTCACAATGATGCCTGGAACAAGTAAAACTGTTACCACAGCAATATCATTGGTGAGCAAAAGACCACTATAAGGCAAAAAAATGCATTTATCTTGAATAATGTAATACTGCATATTAATAAACTAAGGGCAGAAAGAAGGTAACAGCCATTCAAATGTTTGCCCTGTTTGTGCACATTGATGGACACAAGCTCAACATTAAGGAGGGTAAGGTAGGAGGAACATGAGTTCCAGGCCAGCCTAGGCTCCACCATAAGTTCAAGACCACCCTGAACTACATAGTGAGACTGCTTCAAGGGCTGGGGATTTAGCTCAGTGGTTTTGCTGCCTGCTGCACAAGCACAAGGACCCGAGTTCGATCCCTGGTAACAACAACAAAAAAAGAGACTGCTTCAAAAAAACAAAAACAGCCCGGGGATTTAGCTCAGTGGTTTCGTCGGCTGCTGCGCAAGCGCAAGGACCCAAGTTCGATCCCTGGTAACAAAAAACAAAACAAAAAAAACGAAACAAAAACAATTTTTTTTTTTTTGCCAAGAGATCAACTTAAAAAAAACAACAACACAACAAAAGTCAGTACACTGCTGGATGTGGTAGCACATGTCTGTGATCTCAGCACTCTGGGAGGCAAAGGCAAGAAGACCACAAGTTCAAACACAGCCTAGGCAACAGCAAGCCCAAACTACAGTTTAATATACAGGCTGGGCGTGGAGGTGCATGCCTGAAATCTCAGCTTTCAGGAGGCTGAGGCAGGAGGATCCCTGTGAGTTTGAGGCCAGACTGGGATACACAGCCAGACTATCTCAAACACACAACAAAGAGCAAAGCAGGTGTTGTGCACAGGCCTAAACTCCAGAACTCAGGAGGCCGAGCAGGACAGTTGATAGTTGAGGCCAACCTGGGCTACATGGTGAAACCCTATCTACAAGGGAAAAAAAAAACAAACTTCACCACAGCAAAACATAGGCTGATTGTGTACAAATAAGCCACTGTCAACAGTCTCATCTGGTCCCCTCCAATTCCCACCGAAAGCACTGCCCCACATATACTTCCATTCACCCGATTCTCCAGCAGCATCTGCAGAGTTCTAGTGCAGCCTATCAACTCACCTATAACACTTCACTTTGGTGCAGTCTTTCTGAATATGTCCAAACTCTCCACAAGAATAGCACTTCTGCTCATCCGCATGGTCACAGTCACGAGCCAGATGGCCTGGTTTGCCACAGTTGTAGCAGCACTGCTCCCGCTCTCTCTTCGGCTCCTTGCAGTCCTTGGCAATGTGGCCACCTCTACCGCAGTTATAGCAGGCTTCAACAATAAGGATAAGAAGCAGACCCAGACTATAAAACCTGTTCAAAGTGTTGTTATATTCCAACCCACACAATCCGAAACCTCACAGCTGAAACCCTCCCCACTGCTACTTGCAGTGGTACATGCTTGCTCACCTCTCCAGGTCTAGGGGTATAGGAGAAGAGTTAAATACTTACCATCTTCCTGAAGATCACAATCCTTGGCAAGATGACCAGACTCACCACAGCGGTAACAGATGTCTGGAAGAGATGAGGAAACAAACTGGAAACCTATTTTGAGCAGAAACAAAAAGAATTTAGCTAATTAGATGGGTCTCACTACTAATGAATACTCAAGTACTTCAAAGTTTTTTTCGACAAAAATACCTCTATCCGAGGTAAAACCACCTCTGCCACGGCTTCTCATTCCACGACCACGGCCTCCACCAGTAGGGCATTCCCGGGCCCAGTGGCCAGATCTGCCACACTTGAAGCACTCATTGCTGCTCATGGCTGCAGTTAGGTCTTGGAAATATTAAAAATCACAGTAAACCTCTTGAAATTATATTGGTTAGAAATAAACATCTATACTTAGCCATTACACACCTAAAATAAAATCTTAAAAAGTGTAAAACTGTAAAATGGTATGTTTATTTCCAGTTACTCATCTTTAAAACCATTCAGAGAAAGCAAGTACAGATCAGTCCATATGTGTTATAATTACTGATGGATGAGGGGGTATGGGGGGGCAGTGCTGAATATGTAATACTAGAGATAATCCATTTGTCACACCTCATTCTAGAAACAGTCTAGTAAGCATGTGACTTCATGAGACAGCTTTATTCTGGCAATCTGAGAGTCACCTACTGATCACAACCTTGGAATAACCCAAACCAACACAGCTGCAGTATAAAACGTGGGTGAGGAATAAAAGAAAAATTTCATTCTATAATCTTAGCACCTAAAACACTGAGTTGCACTTGCCTGATGCTTGAGATAGTGTTAAAGCAGTAAAGATACAAAAAAACTACCTCTGGTAGGTAGAAGTCTATTTAAAATATTAAGACAACAAGAAGGTTCACCAAAGCATGGGACCATTTGTAGTTTTTCTTTCTTCTTCCTTCTCCCAATGTTCCCATAATGTGATTTTATATTTAAAGCAAAGCTAATTGGAATTCCATACTAGACTCCATTATTGGTTGTCATTTTAAAATAAAAATTCTCACTGAAGTAAATGGATTTTACATTTCTTACATAAGAACCTAAAAATAATCAAAAGCTACTCCTAAAATAGAATGGAATGTAACAAAATAGAATGGAATAAAACAATGTAATCATGTACACATTTCCTTGTTTCCATATCTAAATAATTTTACCCTTAACACCAGTGTCAAACAATGGCAGTTTTTTTTAAAATACCCTCTCTAAGCTATACAAAGGCACCATCATCTAGAAACAAAACACTGTTTCAATCTAATTAAGACCAGACAATTGAATTTTAATCTCAACTGTCAAAAATGTAAACTAGAGGGCCAGGGATTTAGCTCAGTGGTTATGCCGCCTGTCTCCCAAGTGCAAGGAGCCAAGTTGAATCCCCCGTACCAAAAAAAAAAAAAGTAAACTAGAGCAGGATGTGAGCACATAGATCTGTAATCCCAGCACTCAGGCCAAGGCAGGAGAATCACAAGCTTAAAGCCAGCCTGGGCTACATAGCCAGATCGTGTCTCAAAAACAAACAGCCAGGCATGGTGGCACATGCCTATAATCCCAGCACTTGGGAGGCCAAGGCAGGAGGATTGCTGGGTGTTCAACACCAGCACGAACTAAACAGCAAGACCCTATCTACACAAACGAACCCCACACACAAAAGGACCAAGGAAAAATGCTGCTGTGGCTCTTTCCCCACCGCCCCCATCTTATTTACTGCATTCTATCTTTCTCTAATTCAGTCAGGTCAATTGAAGCATTCAACCACCGCTGTCAGTGAATTCTTTGGACTTACATCACTGACTTTCACAGTGCAATCCAGGCATCTTGACCTGTCCTGAATAGCTGGTAATATGTTTTTAACTAACTTTACTGGTACATTTTAGGTATACATTATGATCACATTCATCATTGAGAATTTGCTATTTTTTAAAGATACTTATCTTTTAGAAAAGACAAAAAAGGATTATCCAATATTCAGTGTTATTTCTAAAGATGTAACAAATGATAGTTCTGACAATCTTCCCTTTAAAATAATTTAAAAAGATCTATTAATTTCATAATTATAAAGTAGAAAGTTTGAGCCGGGGATTTTGCTCAGTGGTTCCGGTGCCTCCCTCGCAAGCGCAAGGTCTAGAGTTCAATCCCCGGTACCGGAAAAAAAAAGTTAAGCATAATGAATCATGAAATATTTATCTGTGAATAACAGCAATTAAAACTTTAGGTGTGCTATCAGTATAAATACTAATCTTAAAAATTTAGCTACTCGGGCCGGGGATTTAGCTCAGTGGTTCGGCTGCCTGCCTCGAAAGCACCAGGTCCCGAGTTTGATCCCCAGTACCAACAAAACAAAAAAACAAACAAAAAATTTATCTACTCAAGAACTAATCTGCCAGGTGTAGGGGCTCACACCTGTAATCCTAGCACTCAGGAGGCTAAGGCAGGAGAATCACTGAGTTCAAGGCCAGCCTGAACTACATAGTGAGACCCTCTCTTAAAAAAACCAAAGAACTGGGCCGGTGATTTAGTTTAGTGATTTCATCGCCTGCTGCGCAAGTGAAAGGACCAGAGTTCAATCCCCGGTACCCAAAAAAACAAAAAACAAACAAAAAAAACCAACAAAGAACTCATTTAACCACTGTAAGATTTTTCCTAAACTATTTCTTATTCCATATAATCTTATTTTGTCACTTCTGGGGGACCACACCAAAGTTTATAGAAAGAGAAAAAAAGGTTTTCAAAAAGACATTTCCAGAATGGAAACAATTAAAATTACATTTTAAGATTAAATATTAAGCTCTACTTTGTCCTATCCTAATTCCTAAGGTTGGTTAAAATGTTATTTCAGTACAAACTACAAGTTACATTTAGGGAAAGCAGCATTTTCCAATTTAATTAAAACAAAATATGCTTGCTAACAGTGTTTTATAAGACTCCAACTGGCTGGGGATGTAGCTCAGTGGTGCCACACCTGCCTGGCAAGCGTGAGGTCCTGAGTTCTATCCCAGGTACAGGAGGAAACACACACACACGCGCGTGCGCGCGACTGCAATTAAACTATTCTACAAAACAGATATGTACTGTATCAGTGGCAAAGCCAGAATTTTATACACTGTAATAGAAGTTTCAATTGTTTGTTTTGTAATTAACAAATTTTCTCACATAATCTTTATTAGAGTAAATTAAGGTGAATGAAAGAATTAAAAAACCCCATTATAATTTTCAAAGGGAATAAAAAGGCTAACTTCATTAATATCCCAAAGACCCAGCCTTGGTTTGACATATGCTTTTTTCAAAGTTCTCTCCAGTAGGGTTAGACATAGTAATGTGTCCAAAAGCTGCCTTCTCCCTGTGACCAAGCCAATTACAGGGACTCGGCTGGTCTACATTTTCACTAAATTACTGGCTCCCTGTGATAGACTTGACTCTTTATTAACACCAGTCAGCCAATAATTCCCATTATGCTTTTTTTTTAAAGGAGGAGAGATTTATTTTGACTCACATCCCACAATATTTTAGAGGTGTGCTGCTTGTTCTTGAGGTAGGTGGCCATCCTAATATTCATGTATAAAGGTATTTAAATGAAAGGTCTTCGGAGAAATTCAAATCCAGTTCCTTGGGAAAACCAAGGTGAGACAGCTGAGAATTATAGCTCCATGATTCTCACTGCCTATTACTGCTCCTGGATGAGTTTTTCTCCACTGCCATCCCCCACCCGTCAGCCTTTCCAATCCTTAAGGGCCACTCTATAAAAGAATCTGACTCTGTCTCCCAGCTTAGAACTCTCCTTCCTATTAAGATCTAGGATACTTGGGGGAGGGGGGGGAAGAGCTAGGATACTTGGGCCTGGCATTTAGCTCAGTGGTTTCGCCACCTGCTTTTCAATTACAAGGTCCCAAGTTTTATCCCCATTACCAAAAAAAAAAAAAAAAAATTTAGGATACTTAGTATCTATCTGTCTGATCACACCATGGTATCATATTCCAGGAGCTCAGAGACCAAGTAATTTACTTTTGAATCATGACAACACTCCATGTGCTTAGCCTTTTAGTAGCAGTTACATAAGTCAGTATCTTAATTGTTTTAGGGGTGGGGAGATCTTAGTCATTTGCTGAAACTAATTGTGTTTTGTACAGACCCAATCTAATCAAATGCTAACAATAAAGCTCCTAAATTCTTGCTATCACCCACAACAGTTACTGCATCACTAATTTAAAGTAGCACTGTATGTTCAATTACATACTCATTAGGAATCAACAACCCAGGGCAGGCACAGCACTGCACACCTGCAACCCCAGTACTCTGGGAAACGACGCAGGAGGCTCTTAAATCCAACCCCAGCCTCAGCAATTTAGTGAGTCCTTGTCTCAAAAAAATAATGAAGGGAGAGATGCAGCTCAGTAGGAGGCCCCTGGGTTCAATCTCCAGTGCCACAAAATACAAAAAACATTGACTACAATGACCCAGCTTTCTGAAATCATAGGCTCAAATAGATTTTTAGGACCTACAGATTTTAGGTTTTGTTGTGACTTTTAAGTCTCACACATGTAAACCCAGCTGGCCTTGAATTTGTGATCCTCCTGACTCAGCCTCTCAAGTAGCAGGATTACAGGCATGCGCCACCATGCCCAGCTGCAATTTCCACTTTTAACGTTCTGTTTAGATACTCCAATCTATAATAAACTTATGACAAGACAGCAAAACAAGAGACTCTGAATGATAAAACCAATGAGATGGATACAATCCTCACTGACAAATTTCCACCAGGGGTCACTAGAATTTACAGTTGGGCCAGGGATTTAGCTCAGTGGTTCCGGCGCTGGCCTCCCAAGCGCAGGGTCCCAAGTTCAATCCCCAGTACCAAAAAAAAAAAAAAAAAAGAATTTACAGTCAACTAGGCCTTTTTATTATATGGGATGCTACAAAATACACATATTGACACAAGATGAAAACCCTATTACTAGGGCCAGGGATTTAGCTCAGCAGCACAGCACCTGCCTGGCAAGATTGAGGTCCTGAGTTCAATTCCCAGTACCAAAAAAACCAAAAACCAAAACAAAATTATTACTACTGTAATCCAGCACCTTGGGAGGCTGAGACTATGCAGCTGGAACAATTTAGTCAGACTCCATCTCAAAAAATAAAAAGGGCTGGGGCTCCAAGTTCAATCTGAAATATCAGGAATAAACAAACAAAAAACATCAAAAACATCTGCCTTTTCACTGTTGTCAGGCAGCTTCAGCGCAAATACTCTTTTGCTAAAACCCACATAGCTACACTGCACCAATGTACCCTGACACAGAAAATGACTGTAGTACCACAGGTAAGCCTGGGCTAACCATTTAATCCAGCTGAGGCTCCTCAAAAATACATGACTGCTCTCCTCTGACTGTTCATGAAAGAAGATAAAACTGATCTGCGTGAGAACCACACAAGGTTTGTGCTTTAGAAATGCCTGATTTAAAAATCTGTGTAGGGGGTTGAGATTTAGCTCAGTGGTTCCGGCGCCTGCCTCAAAAGCGCAAGGTTCCAAGTTCGATCCCTGGTACTAAAAAAAAAAAATCTGTGTGGGTTCAGAGGTGTAGCTCAGTGGTACAGCCCTTGCCTCACTAGCACTATCCCTGGTGCTGCAAAACAAAATCAAAATTGACCTGTGGACCTTTACAGTCTCTCCATAAACATTTATTCTTTCAACTCTTCTTCAAATAGTTAGACTGGCTACAGGTGCACAAGAACTTAGTCCAATGCCTTTATAGCAAAGTTCACCACACAGCTAACCCTGCCCACTCACATTTCCCATCTTAAAAGTCTATTTCCTGAATGGAATGAAGAAGGCTAAGAAAAAAATTGATTCCAAACTATCAAGAATCAAACATCTAAGTCTCAAATTTCGTGTATCAAGTTTCACGACATAGGCTGGGTGTGGCAGCACACACCTGTAATCCCAGCACTCATGAGGCTGAGGCAGAAGGATCACCATGAGTTCAAGGGCAGCCTGGAAGAAACAGGGAGACCCTGTCTCCAAAAAAAAAAGTTTCACGCCAAACCACACTTAAAGAGGTGTCAGGAAAGCCAAGTGTGGTGGCACACATCTGTAATTTCAGCACAAGGGAGGATGGGGCAAGAACCCCAAGAGTTCAAGACCAGCTCTAAACTACAAAATGAACTCCTGTCTCAAGAAAAAAAAAAAAAAGAGGTGGCAGGAGCACGGGACATGCCAGGCAGCAGGGAAGAGTCACAGAGAGGCCATATGCTAACTTCGGACCTTTTTTTAAAGCCAGAGTCTCACTATGTAGGCCAGGCCAGCCTCAAACTCCTGGCAATCCTCCTGCCTCCACCTCCTGTGTTGGGATTACTGGCATGTGCCACCACACCTGGCTAAATTTAACTATTTTAAATTAAACTTTGCACTTATCCAAGCTTTTAGGATTAAATCCAGCAATTTAAAAACACAGATGGTTCTAACTTGTCTTCGTTAACATCAGTAACTGTACCATCTGATGCTAAGAACAAAGTTAAACTACTTAACAGTATGTGGTCAAAACTAACAATATGAACTTCAAGAAACAAAATAATCCTGATTCCTCCCTAGTAAATACATTTAAATTATGTCAGTAACAGGAACATTGGGGGGAAAAAAATGACACTACCGAAATGTGTGTCTGGCTAACTTTGTTCACATAGTTTTCCCAACACAGCTACACAAATTCTCACTTGTATATTGTGTATCCCTAAATTATTTTCCCCAAGCTCAAGGTTACCCTACCCCTGCCTCATCAATACTGCTGGCCAAATGCTTTCAAACCATTGTGGAACTTCTGCCTTCTAAATGTACTATTATGCTCCAATTAAATTAGTCTGATGTCTCGACACGGTACAGAAACATTTCACTTTTGTAATAAACTACAGATAGGAGACAGGATCCATTCTGCATTGCTCGCACTTTGGCCAGAAAGGTGAAGAACACAGTACATCACTTGGAGCAATTTTGTTATTTTTTCCTCCTGCACCTACTGATTTGACTACCTCAAAGGCTTTAATAGCTAAGTATTTACAATGAACTGGACGCTAATAAGTGTTTTATCCATAATCTAACCCTGCAAGTTATGTATTCTCAATTAATTTTTATAGGGAAATGAGATCTGATATTAAGTGACTTAGCCAAAGCCATACAATTTACTTGAACACTTAGAATGAGGGTTTCCAATCTGGGTCTAAATCCTCTGCCGTGGTTTTCTTAAGGTTAGTAGTTTTAAGGTTACGTGAGAGAAGACACAAAAAAGCTCTTAGAAAAATACACCAATTCACTCCCTACTTAAAAAAAATACTGTCAAGCTGGGGATTTAGCTCAGTGGTGCTGACGCCTGCCGCGCAAGCACAAGGTCCCAAGTTCGATCCCGAGTACCCAAAAAAAAAAAAAAAAGTGGTAAAAAAAATATTGCAAAAGCCTATACATCCAAAAACTTTTTAAATAAATTGCAAAAAATATTCATGAGATCAGATTCTCTTCTGACAAACAAAGTAAAACTTTTTTTAAAAATCCAGTCATATTTTATTGTCGGAATTCATTCCCAGAATGCCTTCACACAGCTTTCCTAAATTGTTGTCTGAAGCAGAACTTAGGAGTCCCACCACACAACAACCGCTGGCAACTGCATTTCGCTAGTTAATCGCCTCATTTGTAATTATGGAGCCACTCCAGCCAAAACTACATTTTCCTCATTAACAAAACCCTACTTACAACCTCAATTCCAGTGGCCACAACTGATTTTATTATCCCCACATGACAAGACTGCGCAGTTCACTGGACCCTCTCGGCGGCACTCCCGTACTGCGCCAGCCTCTGACAATGCAGAGGTGGAGCTCCATTAAAGTGAGAACAGGGAAAGCTGTTCCCCAGAGCGGGGCCAGGCCGCCTTGAAAGTCTTCTGGCTCTCCACCTACTGTCAGAAGGCTAGGCAGAGGAAGGCAGCCAACCAGAGTTTTTGTTTTAATTTTTTCAAACATTCACTCCTGCAGTCAGAAAAAAAGCAAAATTTCTCTGGTTCAGTATTCAGCTTATAATAAGCCAGACATTCCAATCAACCCAAGAGTGTTTCTATTGCTTGTAAACACTGATCTGGTTATCTTCTCATATACCTGACATATTTCTATGAGAATTTAAAGAAAAAGTAAAAATCCAACAATAAATCATATTACAAAATTAATTCATAACAATTCAGAAATCAATGTTTCAGGGGCTCAATTGCCAATGTAAGAAATGCCTCTTCGGCTTCCACTGAGACTGCAGATCTGTTTGAAATGAATCATCTCTCATTAATATGAAAAGGAATGTGGACTTTCGATTCTCAAAAAAGTTTTCTAGTATGATATTTATAAATATGTAAATACATTGAAATACTTTTAGCTCCTGTTTAAAAAAACTATAGCCAAGAGTTGCAATTTTGGAAAAATTTAAGTCCATTCACCCCTGGGGAATCTAGTAAATTTTTTAATATTTTAATACACAAAAAGGTCCTTGTAGACAAGTCAGGCTCAATAAGCTAAAAACACCTACCTAGGACTGTCTGAGAAGCCTTCATCAGAGTAATTCTTCAGACATTTCGTAAACAGCTTTGCAGGGGAGAAAAAAGCTTAGGAAATAAGGTCTACATCTCCTAAATTTTTAAAAACCCTCAAAGATTTGACTCACAGATGCAAATATTAACTGGTTGTTTCTCTCCAAATTGTAATCAAACAACAAGAAAGGGAGGAAATTCTTTAAATTTAATTTGGGAACAAGATCGAGATGAAATCAATAGTCCTTTTTTTGAGACAAGGTCTCACTATGTAGCCCAGGCTTTCCTGGAACTCGCAGCGATCCTGCCTCAGCCGCCCAAGTGCTCGTCCTTTACTTTTAAAAGGACTTAAAACCTCAAGTTTTGGCTTTTTTTTTTTTTTTTTAAACCTTACCTCTGTGGGCCCTTCTGAATAAGGCACACTACCTTAAGTCAGACAATTACGGAGCAAATTTTCTAAGATCCCTAAGTCAGATGTGGTCACTTCCTTTCAAAATGCCCTCTGGCTGAGGCCATGTGCGTAACATGTGGCAACAAGACACAAGTCGTGTCTATAATAAAATCAACACCCAAACCCAAATGTGGGCGACCATGCCTTCTTAAAATAGGTTTTCACGTTACGGACAATCTGATGGGGGCTGGCTAATAAAACTTCGAGTCTCAGTTGTAATTTACACTAATTTAATCCAAAAGAAGTAACAGCAAAGACTACTATTGAAACTATGGTCTTGAAGGCCTAACAAATTTACGTGTTTTTTGGGAAGGGGTTTCTTTAGGCCTCTGAACTTAAATCCTGTTGATTCAACCACAGGAGTTTCTATCAGCCTCTTCTGAATGACAGTGTAAGACAAGTAGCTTCAACTTACAGGAGAAACCTCAAGGATAGGGACGCAGCCCGGCAAGGAGAATAAATTCCCAAGGTTCCCAGGCCATGCAGCGAGGGTCCCGCGACCCCCGCCCCGTCGGGCACATGGCCCACCCATCCCCCATCGCCTGCCCGCCGGTTCCCGCCAAGCGGCCCCGGCCTCGCACCCGCGATCCGAGCCTCGGCCTAGCAGCGCCCAGTCCGGCCTCCTCCGCCGAGCGCGCGGCCCGGGGTGCAGCCTGGGACGTGGGGGGGCAAAAGCGCTGGCAGCGCCCCGCTCCCGGGCCGAGGAAGGGCACCGGGGTCGTTGGCGGCAGTGAACCGGAAGCCGGGCCCGAGGCGGCGGCCGAGAACCCCGCCTGACGCAGCAGCAGCAGCGCAGGCCAAAGTGCGGCCGCCATCGCCCCGCTCCGACCCTTCCGTCCGCCTCCGCCCAGGGCCCTCACCGCGGCTTCCCCATCCCCAGCCCACACCTTCTCCCTCACCTTCGGCGTCTGAGCGGACCCGCAGCAGCGGAGACTCGGATGTAGACCCAGAGAAAGAAGATCGCGAAGCAGCGGCTGTTTATTTCCAGGGTCCTTGCCTGCGCCACACGCGGGTCTGCACACGGCCCCACACACGCTGCTGCGCACGGCTCTTCTCCGCCTCGCCCACGCAGCCAATCAGGGTGCAGGCCTTCAGCCGTCCAATCAGAGCCGCCCAGCGGGACCTCCGCCCTGCACGAGCGCTACGTAGTGCGGGGCGGTGTCTGGCTCTGCGCGCCGCGGCCTCTCCCATGGTGCCCCGCGCGCGGCCTTTCCCGCTCACATCCCCGCCCGGGTCTCGGCGGTCCAGTCCTCTGTCACTGCGCCCCGCCCTGCTTGCGGAGCCGGGACTTCGGGGTCAGGTGATCGTTCCCGGCAGCTGCAGCCAGGGAGGCCAAGCCACGGCCAGAGAGCCTGGCTGCGATTTGTTTGTAGCCAAGGAAGATTCTGCCCCTTTTTCAAGTTCGCCGGGGCACTGGGGTTTCAGAACCAGGCCGGATTTCCTGATAAACACGTTTACTTTGGGATCAAGTCAAGATTTGTTTTGGTTTTGTGTGAGCCTGATCAAAGCTCAAAAGACCTTGTTGCTGTCACCACCAGAACCAAATAAAAGCGCCTGTAATCCCAGTGCTTGGGACTCTGAGGCAGGATTGATTGAGAGTGCTAGGCCAGCTGGGGCTACACAATGAGACTCTGCGTCCAAAATAAATAAAAGTGGAAAGGGCTGGAGATGTAGCGCAAGGTGAAAGCCCTGGGTTCCATATCCAGTACTGCAGGAGGGTGAGTGATGAGATCACAACCCTCCTTGTGACCCAGTTTGCACAGTAGGCGTGATGTCCGCTAAGATTTAGGGGAAAGAGAGAGGGCCAGGAGAGCTATTTGACCTGCGCTATCACATTCAGAAACGGCTTCAGTTTGGATTCGACATTGGCTCCAAAAGAAATTATACGGAGTCATAGCTCTTGTCTCAGATGAAACCAAAAGGCTTACATCAGCTAATTTAAATTGTTTGCTCCGGGCGTGGTGCTGCATCCCTGAAATCCCAGTCCCCTGGAAAGCTGAGTCAGGAAGATCTCATGTTGGAGCCCAGTTTAAGCCATTTAATGACTTAGAAAAGCTTTGTCTCAAAATTTCAAAAATGGTCTGAGGATGTAGCTCAGTGCAAAGGCCCTGGGAACAATTGCCAGTACTGCAATACAAAAATAGTCCTCGAGAGGCTGAGGCAGAAGGATTCCTAGAAATTTGAGGCCAGCCTGGGTTACATAGTGAGGCCTGCCTGCACTACAAAGCAAGACCCTGTCTCAGAAAATCAAAATAAATAATTAACTAAAATAAATAAAAAATAATTCACAATTGGCCCTGGGTTGACCCAGGACCACTCCCATGAACTGTTCAATGTGAACTAAAACATTGTAATATTTTGTGTCCAATTTGAAATGACTTTATTATAAGTATGGGGGGGAAAAAAAGGAAGATCCTCCTCTCTTGGTTCTGAAATTACTGTAGTCTTGTACTAAACATGGAGGTTAGTATCTACTTCATGTTGTGCCAGGTGTGTCCTGGCACTGGATTCTGCATTCCTTTAATGACATCTTATTTTTTAGTGTTAAGAGCACAAATCTAAGAAATTAAAATTGTGAGGGCCGGGGATTTAGCTCAGTGGTGCTGCACCACCTGCCTTGCAAGCGCTAGGTCCTGAGTTCGATCCCTGGTACCAAAAAAAAAAAAAGAAATCAGAACTGTGAAGAACAGTCATTGTTTGCAGCATAAATTCTTTTGGTGATGGTGTGGATAGGTTATCTCTGGCCTGTGTTCTGGCTCAGCAAACCCTCCCTGTTGAAAGCCTGTAAGTGGCAATGAGCACAAGGGTTGAGACAGCCTTAACCCTGTGTGTAGGTTACGAGTGCTAGGTCACCAGAAGGCACTGAGCAGATGATACCCAGCTCAGAGTCCAAGATAGCAATGATCAAAGGGCGAATGTCTTCTTTTTAAGGACTAATGACATTTTAAAGTTTTAAACCAAAACAATCTAAAGGAAAAATGTTTTACATTCAGTACAAAAGGCCCCATCTCCAATCAGGTTAAATAAATGCCTAGTTGTTTCCTTACTGAGCTGTAGCACAAGAGATGCCAGTGATAAAATGGTGTTTTGGGTTTCAAAGGTTTCATTACAACCTTACGCAGGGGCTAGGGATTTAGCTCAGTGGTTCTGGGGCGCAAGGACCCGAGTTCAATCCCCGATACCAAAAGAACCCGACAACAACAAAGAAGCTTACGCAGGTTCAAAGGTTTCCAGGGTTCCTCCCTAATTTCATTAATCTTTATGGGATCTGCAGGTAAAGGCCATTACAGACAATGACCAACTTCCTGTGCTGAAGCAACGAGGAAGGATTATTCAAAGGTCTGGACAGAGTCCAGCCTGGGTGCAGAACAAGTTAAAATAGGAGAAAACCAGCTGTGGCGGCGCATGCCTATAGCCCCAGCACTTGAGAGGCTGAAGCAGGAGAATCCCCAAAAGTTCCAGGCCAGCCTGAGCTACATAGTGAGTTCAAGGCCAGCCAGAACTACATAGTGAGACCCTGTCTCTAAAAAAAATTGTCAGTGGGGCTGGAGATTTAGCTCAGTGGTGCCATGTGTGCCTTGCAAGTGCAAGGTCCTGAGTTCAATCCTCAGTACTGGGAAAAGAAAAAAACTGTTAGAGAACCATAAAAGAATAGTTGCTGACTTGTTTTTTGTTTGCCATTCCAACCACATTGCTACATAAAATGTTTGTTATTCGCTATAGACCCAGGGACAGAATGTTCCTAATATTACAGTTTTCAAACAGCTAAAGAAAATGAAGGTGAGTGTGAAATACCTCTATCAGCTACAATGTTCTACAGGTGTCAAAAGACTGAAGTAGAAGAAATTGAAACAATGTGGTGTCTATTGTTTGGCTGCAGGAAAACAACAGCTAATGACTCCTCTCACCTTGGCATCCAGTTCCCTAATGACTGTTATTAATAGAGTGCTGCTCATATGTTGAGACTATGCCAGAGCAGGGCTGTGGAGTTTAAGGTGTGATGTGCCCTTCACCTGTTTCTCTAGAGATATTTAAAAATAAGAGCTAGAGAGAAAAAAAAACCAGTGTGGTGATGCATGCATGTGATCCTATAATCTCACCACTCAGGAGGCTGAGGCTGGAGGATCTCTATGAATTCAAGGCCAGCCTGAGCTACAAAGAGAAACCCTGTCTCAAAAGAAAAAAAAAAGTCCCGGAAGGGAGAAGCCACCTCACTCTAGAGATAAACTACCAACAGCACTAGAAGAAAGAGACTCCTTTTGCCTTCCCCTCCCTCAGAAATGTGTTTTATCTCTCATCCCTCCAGGGTTCAGTCTCACTCAGGTCATCGTGGGTTAGCAAAATGACAAGTGATGATAGACACTGAGCCCTCCAAGAACCTTCAGGATAACAAGGGTGGTAAGAAAGCACCCAGCATTTTTGAGAAGATGAGCTGGAAGCTGTGATTAGTGTGATGCTCGGCTCCCTAGGCTGCCTGCCAATCACCATTCTGTGGAAATGGCTGCCTCATAGTCCCAGCCTCAGACCCTGGTGAGACTGCAAAGATAAAGCCTATCCTGTATTGTTTCTCTGCTGAGGTAAATGAGGAATATCCCACCCACGGTGCCTATATCTTGGAAAGTGAGCAACTAAGGTTGAGGAGAATAAATTGAAATTATTGTTTCCACCTCTCCCTCCACCCCACCCTGTCCTGGGGATTGAGCCCAGAGTGTTTGCCCTGAGGTAAGTACACCCTTTTGGGTGCAGAGTCTCCCTAAATTGCTGAATTGCCCAGGCTGGGCTCAAACATGATTCTCCTGCTTCAGCCTCCCAGAGTGCTCCCAGGTGTGCCCCACCAAGCCCAGCCTCCTGTCTCCGAGGTCTTTTTTTTGTTGTTGTTACCCGGGATCAAACTCAGGACCTCGCTTGGGGTCACTGAGCTAAACCCTGGCCCTGTCTGCTAAGTTTTTAGAGACAAGGTCTCACTTTTTAATTCAGGCTGGCTCCAACTCTTGACAACTGTCCTGCCTCAGCCTCCAGGGTGCTGTTATCACGTGTGTGCTACCACATCTGGCACCTGTGGACATTTAGTGATCACTGTTTTTCAAAATGCCTGTGAAGTTCAGGGATTGCTCAGGACTTTCTGATCCTTGAGTTTTCATTGAGGATGTGGTCAGCGAAGGTCTCAAAGGTCTCGCTCAGCACTACCCACGGCCTATCTGTGGCGCCTCTGACCCCGTGCCTTCTAGTGTCCTTTCACTCCTGCTGAATTTCTGGCCCTAGTTTGTTGAGGTGATCAATTGGGTACACTGATTGCACAGCCAAGCCAGCCTGTTTCCAGTGTTTATCCAGCCATAGGAAACCACTGCCCCCTCAGGCCCTGCTTCCCTGGTATCTGCATCACCCCTGGCCAGCAGCCACAAGGAATTCAGGGCCCTGACTTCTGCCAGCCCCAGAGAAAGTGGATTGTTCGCGTGGGCAACACTCACAGAGTGACTTTGAAAAGAAAACAGCCAGGACTTTGAAAAGAAAACATGTCTTCCTTCCCTTCTCCCCTGATGGGAGTGGAGGCTGCAATTCTGCCGTCCTGGCTGTGAAGCTGGGGATCGTATGAGCTGGCGTGGCCATGCCAACCCCAGAGCCCAGTGACTCACCTTGCTCTGCACTGAGCAGAGTCACCTGTGGCTCAGAGCTGACAGTGAGATGAAAGTCCCCAAACTCACTCTCATTTCAACAGATTACCTTGTAAACACTCGCTAGCAGGGCATGGTGGTACACATCTGTCATCCCAGCACTTGGGAGCCTGAGGCAGGATTGCCATGAGGAGCTCAGCCTGGGGTCCAAAGTGAGTTCAAGGCCAGCCTGAACAGAATAGGGAGACCCTGTCTCAAAAAATAAAAGAAACAAACAAACAAAAAATAAATAAATAGGGCTGGGGATTTAACTCAGTGATGCTGCCACCTGCCTCGAAAGTGCAAGGTCCCCAGTTCGATCCCCGGTACCAAAAAAAAAAAAGAAATTAGAAATAAAAGCAAAGAGTTGGGAGGGCCAGGGATTTAGCACAGTGGAACCTTGCCTGCCTTACAGTCACAAGGTCCTGAGTTTGATCCCTGGCACCGGAAATAAATAAATAAATAAATAAAAGCAAAGAGTAAAAAAACCAGAAAGGCATAGTTTGACAGCCGCCAGTGTAACTCCTCTATAAAACTATGCTTAGATGTTCTAATCAGAAAAGTGTCCATCTAAAAATCCTGTTATTACAATAATGTAATATACAGGTTATACTGGTTTTCATTTGCGTAGTGATTACACTTTCCTCTGAAAATAAGACTAAAGAATAAAATGTGGGTTGAGGACCGGGGATTTAGCTCAGTGGTTCCGCCACGCCACCTGCCTCAAAATTGCCAAGTCCTGAGTTCAATCCCCAGTAGCGAAAGAAAAAAAAAATGTGGGTTGGTTAAGACCTGGGCACAGTGGCACACAGTTGTAGTCTCAGCTACTTGGAAGGCTGAAGAAGGAGAATTGCCTGATCCTGGGAGTTCAAAGCCAGCCTGGGCAACATTGTGAGACCCTACCTCCCAAAATAAATAAAAACAAACCATGACATAGCAAGGCATGGTAGTACACGCCTGTAATCCTAGCACTTGGGAGGCTGAGGCAGGAGGATCACTGCAAGTTCAAGGCCAACCTGGGCTACATACTGAGTTCAAGGACAGCCTGAACTACATAGCAAAACTCTTATCTCAAAATACCAAAAAACAAAACAAAAAAGTATATTGGATTATTATATAGGGGCCATCAAAGATGAAACTATAGTTTAAAATCTACAACAGGGGAGGGCCAGGGATTTAGCTCAGTGGTTCTGCCACCTGCCTCAAAACCACAAGGTCCTGAGTTTGATCCCTGGTACCAAAAAAAATAAAAAAAAAACATGGGAAAAAAAGTGTCTGAAAATTAAAATCTGGAAGCCTGGCAAGGAAGCTGCGTTACCAATCCACCATTCTGTGTTGCAGGCCCTGCAGGGTCACAGGCCTCACTGATTTTCACAGCCTTGGTGTGGAGGAGGCCACCTGGAGCAGAGGCCTGAATGAATTCTCATTAGTGAGCAACATCACACCTGCACTCTCTGTCCCATGTCAGCCTTTGTCCCATTGTGCTTGCAAGTGACTTGCTGGTTTGCTCAGCAAACATTTAGTGAGCAACTGCTGTGTCCCGGGCACATTGCAGGAACTGGGGACAGTAGTGCAGGACGATGTCCTCACTCTCTTGACCTGGGCTTTGGCAAAGGCTAAATAGACACAGAGAGAAGAAAGGCACAAAAACCAAAGCATCTCCCTGTCCCAGCGCGGGCCTCAGCAGAGTGACAAAGGGACCATGTCATAGGCCTTTGGAGTCACCAAAGGACAGGCCAAGCTATGACTGCAAAGGAACTACTGTTCAGGCAGAGGACACTGAGCCAGGAGCGGCGCTGAGGTCAGTCTGGCCAGCTGTGATCCAGCTGCCCAGCCTTCAGCTTGGCTGCACTCTGGGCTATGAAGAAGGCTCTGGGTGGCTTCCTCCCCTTAGGCTCTTATTTTGTACTTTTTATTTTTTGCGATATTGGAGGTTGAATCCAGGCCTTTTGCACAGAGCTACATCCTCAGCCCTTCATCTTTTCTATTTGAGACAGAGTCTCACTAAGTCACTAAGTAGCCCAGGCTGAGCTGGAATGTGTGATCCTCCTGTCTCAGCCTCCTAAAGTGCTGGGATTATAGGTGTCCTGGACCACACTCCCTGCACATGTGTTTGCCTGAAGACCTTCATGCTTGCCCTTATCTCTGACCCCTGCAAAGCACTCACCCTTGGGTCTAAAGCTCCTCTCTGCGGACTGCGTGGCAGGCCCCCAAGTGACAATTGGGTCACATATTTCCACCTTCCAAGTCCTCCCCTAGGGTCAAGCTCTGCCAGGACAAAATGAGGCCAGGAATATTGCTCAGGGACAGAGGCCCAGGTGCAATCCTCAACACTACAAAGGAAAAAGGAGGAGGAAGGAAGCCAGGGGGGTACAAGGCAGGCTGGGACTATAGTGACCTTGCTATGTGGTGACACCTGACAGGACATGGCCTTGACCATTGCATCTGAGTTAAGCATCTAGCTTTACTCTGGAAGAATTCATTTTTCAAGTTTATAAATCTGCACCTCACTTCATTTTTTGTTTTGTTTTGTTTTTTTGGTACTGGGGATTGAACTCCGGTCCTTGCACTTGCAAGGCAGGCGCCCGAACCACTGAGCTAAATCCCCGGCTCAGCCCACACCTCACTTCATTTAAACTGATTTTTGTTTTTGTTTGGTTTTTGGTTTTTTGAGACAGGGTCTCACTATGTAGTCCACGCTGTCCTTATGTAGCCCAGGCTGGCCTTGAACTCATGATGATCCTCCTGCCTCAGCCTCCCAAGTGCTGGGATTCCAGGCATGTGCTACCACACCCAGTTTTAAACTGGTATTTTTAAAAAATGGATCACCATTCAATAAAAGAAAACTAAGCCAGGCATTGTGGTACACACCTGTGATCCTAGCTATTTGGGGGGCTGAGGCAGGTTCAGTCATAAATTCAATATTAAAGTGGGATTTTTATTAGCCTGCTATCTTGTTCCACCCACTACTATAAGAACACTCTCCTTATAGCCCTCATCAATATAAGATCCTCATGACCTAAGATTCTCATCAGCATAAGATCCTCATTCACAAAGGATTACCGCTGCCCTCCAAATCATCTGATACTTCCTCCAATTATTGTGTGTACCCAATAAATAATGGCTAGCTTGGGGTGTCTTTGTCTTTGCCTGCTCTGAGGCACTGACCTCCCGGGCCCCCATGTACTTTGAAATTTAAAAAAAAAAAGATTAAACTGGGAAACTTAGCAAGATCCTGACCCTGTCTCAAAATAAAAATTTTTGAAAAGCTGTGTTGGTGACACATACCTATAATCCCAGAACCCTTGGGAGGGGAGATCCCAAGTTCGAGTTCAGTCTGGGGAATTTAATCATGTAGGGAGATAAGGTATAAAAAGGTCTGGGAATACAGCTCAGTGTGAAGGTCTTGGAGTCCATCCCCAATACCACTAATAATACTAGTAATAGTGATAATAATAGTTTAATTTTAAAATAAAAAATAACAAAGAAAGGCTGAGGATGTACTTCATTCTAGGGTGCTTGCCTAGCAGGCACAAGGCTCTGGATCCAATCCCAATTACTGCAAAAAAGAAAAAATGGCAGATTTTCATCTTACAAACCAGGGCCTGGGGTAAGAAGCCCTGCGTCTCT
>NW_004624943.1:917634-935091 GCF_000247695.1 Heterocephalus glaber | reverse complement strand
TTGTTTCCTTACTGAGCTGTAGCACAAGAGATGCCAGTGATAAAATGGTGTTTTGGGTTTCAAAGGTTTCATTACAACCTTACGCAGGGGCTAGGGATTTAGCTCAGTGGTTCTGGGGCGCAAGGACCCGAGTTCAATCCCCGATACCAAAAGAACCCGACAACAACAAAGAAGCTTACGCAGGTTCAAAGGTTTCCAGGATTCCTCCCTAATTTCATTAATCTTTATGGGATCTGCAGGTAAAGGCCATTACAGACAATGACCAACTTCCTGTGCTGAAGCAACGAGGAAGGATTATTCAAAGGTCTGGACAGAGTCCAGCCTGGGTGCAGAACAAGTTAAAATAGGAGAAAACCAGCTGTGGCGGCGCATGCCTATAGCCCCAGCACTTGAGAGGCTGAAGCAGGAGAATCCCCAAAAGTTCCAGGCCAGCCTGAGCTACATAGTGAGTTCAAGGCCAGCCAGAACTACATAGTGAGACCCTGTCTCTAAAAAAAATTGTCAGTGGGGCTGGAGATTTAGCTCAGTGGTGCCATGTGTGCCTTGCAAGTGCAAGGTCCTGAGTTCAATCCTCAGTACTGGGAAAAGAAAAAAACTGTTAGAGAACCATAAAAGAATAGTTGCTGACTTGTTTTTTGTTTGCCATTCCAACCACATTGCTACATAAAATGTTTGTTATTCGCTATAGACCCAGGGACAGAATGTTCCTAATATTACAGTTTTCAAACAGCTAAAGAAAATGAAGGTGAGTGTGAAATACCTCTATCAGCTACAATGTTCTACAGGTGTCAAAAGACTGAAGTAGAAGAAATTGAAACAATGTGGTGTCTATTGTTTGGCTGCAGGAAAACAACAGCTAATGACTCCTCTCACCTTGGCATCCAGTTCCCTAATGACTGTTATTAATAGAGTGCTGCTCATATGTTGAGACTATGCCAGAGCAGGGCTGTGGAGTTTAAGGTGTGATGTGCCCTTCACCTGTTTCTCTAGAGATATTTAAAAATAAGAGCTAGAGAGAAAAAAAAACCAGTGTGGTGATGCATGCATGTGATCCTATAATCTCACCACTCAGGAGGCTGAGGCTGGAGGATCTCTATGAATTCAAGGCCAGCCTGAGCTACAAAGAGAAACCCTGTCTCAAAAGAAAAAAAAAAGTCCCGGAAGGGAGAAGCCACCTCACTCTAGAGATAAACTACCAACAGCACTAGAAGAAAGAGACTCCTTTTGCCTTCCCCTCCCTCAGAAATGTGTTTTATCTCTCATCCCTCCAGGGTTCAGTCTCACTCAGGTCATCGTGGGTTAGCAAAATGACAAGTGATGATAGACACTGAGCCCTCCAAGAACCTTCAGGATAACAAGGGTGGTAAGAAAGCACCCAGCATTTTTGAGAAGATGAGCTGGAAGCTGTGATTAGTGTGATGCTCGGCTCCCTAGGCTGCCTGCCAATCACCATTCTGTGGAAATGGCTGCCTCATAGTCCCAGCCTCAGACCCTGGTGAGACTGCAAAGATAAAGCCTATCCTGTATTGTTTCTCTGCTGAGGTAAATGAGGAATATCCCACCCACGGTGCCTATATCTTGGAAAGTGAGCAACTAAGGTTGAGGAGAATAAATTGAAATTATTGTTTCCACCTCTCCCTCCACCCCACCCTGTCCTGGGGATTGAGCCCAGAGTGTTTGCCCTGAGGTAAGTACACCCTTTTGGGTGCAGAGTCTCCCTAAATTGCTGAATTGCCCAGGCTGGGCTCAAACATGATTCTCCTGCTTCAGCCTCCCAGAGTGCTCCCAGGTGTGCCCCACCAAGCCCAGCCTCCTGTCTCCGAGGTCTTTTTTTTGTTGTTGTTACCCGGGATCAAACTCAGGACCTCGCTTGGGGTCACTGAGCTAAACCCTGGCCCTGTCTGCTAAGTTTTTAGAGACAAGGTCTCACTTTTTAATTCAGGCTGGCTCCAACTCTTGACAACTGTCCTGCCTCAGCCTCCAGGGTGCTGTTATCACGTGTGTGCTACCACATCTGGCACCTGTGGACATTTAGTGATCACTGTTTTTCAAAATGCCTGTGAAGTTCAGGGATTGCTCAGGACTTTCTGATCCTTGAGTTTTCATTGAGGATGTGGTCAGCGAAGGTCTCAAAGGTCTCGCTCAGCACTACCCACGGCCTATCTGTGGCGCCTCTGACCCCGTGCCTTCTAGTGTCCTTTCACTCCTGCTGAATTTCTGGCCCTAGTTTGTTGAGGTGATCAATTGGGTACACTGATTGCACAGCCAAGCCAGCCTGTTTCCAGTGTTTATCCAGCCATAGGAAACCACTGCCCCCTCAGGCCCTGCTTCCCTGGTATCTGCATCACCCCTGGCCAGCAGCCACAAGGAATTCAGGGCCCTGACTTCTGCCAGCCCCAGAGAAAGTGGATTGTTCGCGTGGGCAACACTCACAGAGTGACTTTGAAAAGAAAACAGCCAGGACTTTGAAAAGAAAACATGTCTTCCTTCCCTTCTCCCCTGATGGGAGTGGAGGCTGCAATTCTGCCGTCCTGGCTGTGAAGCTGGGGATCGTATGAGCTGGCGTGGCCATGCCAACCCCAGAGCCCAGTGACTCACCTTGCTCTGCACTGAGCAGAGTCACCTGTGGCTCAGAGCTGACAGTGAGATGAAAGTCCCCAAACTCACTCTCATTTCAACAGATTACCTTGTAAACACTCGCTAGCAGGGCATGGTGGTACACATCTGTCATCCCAGCACTTGGGAGCCTGAGGCAGGATTGCCATGAGGAGCTCAGCCTGGGGTCCAAAGTGAGTTCAAGGCCAGCCTGAACAGAATAGGGAGACCCTGTCTCAAAAAATAAAAGAAACAAACAAACAAAAAATAAATAAATAGGGCTGGGGATTTAACTCAGTGATGCTGCCACCTGCCTCGAAAGTGCAAGGTCCCCAGTTCGATCCCCGGTACCAAAAAAAAAAAAGAAATTAGAAATAAAAGCAAAGAGTTGGGAGGGCCAGGGATTTAGCACAGTGGAACCTTGCCTGCCTTACAGTCACAAGGTCCTGAGTTTGATCCCTGGCACCGGAAATAAATAAATAAATAAATAAAAGCAAAGAGTAAAAAAACCAGAAAGGCATAGTTTGACAGCCGCCAGTGTAACTCCTCTATAAAACTATGCTTAGATGTTCTAATCAGAAAAGTGTCCATCTAAAAATCCTGTTATTACAATAATGTAATATACAGGTTATACTGGTTTTCATTTGCGTAGTGATTACACTTTCCTCTGAAAATAAGACTAAAGAATAAAATGTGGGTTGAGGACCGGGGATTTAGCTCAGTGGTTCCGCCACGCCACCTGCCTCAAAATTGCCAAGTCCTGAGTTCAATCCCCAGTAGCGAAAGAAAAAAAAAATGTGGGTTGGTTAAGACCTGGGCACAGTGGCACACAGTTGTAGTCTCAGCTACTTGGAAGGCTGAAGAAGGAGAATTGCCTGATCCTGGGAGTTCAAAGCCAGCCTGGGCAACATTGTGAGACCCTACCTCCCAAAATAAATAAAAACAAACCATGACATAGCAAGGCATGGTAGTACACGCCTGTAATCCTAGCACTTGGGAGGCTGAGGCAGGAGGATCACTGCAAGTTCAAGGCCAACCTGGGCTACATACTGAGTTCAAGGACAGCCTGAACTACATAGCAAAACTCTTATCTCAAAATACCAAAAAACAAAACAAAAAAGTATATTGGATTATTATATAGGGGCCATCAAAGATGAAACTATAGTTTAAAATCTACAACAGGGGAGGGCCAGGGATTTAGCTCAGTGGTTCTGCCACCTGCCTCAAAACCACAAGGTCCTGAGTTTGATCCCTGGTACCAAAAAAAATAAAAAAAAAACATGGGAAAAAAAGTGTCTGAAAATTAAAATCTGGAAGCCTGGCAAGGAAGCTGCGTTACCAATCCACCATTCTGTGTTGCAGGCCCTGCAGGGTCACAGGCCTCACTGATTTTCACAGCCTTGGTGTGGAGGAGGCCACCTGGAGCAGAGGCCTGAATGAATTCTCATTAGTGAGCAACATCACACCTGCACTCTCTGTCCCATGTCAGCCTTTGTCCCATTGTGCTTGCAAGTGACTTGCTGGTTTGCTCAGCAAACATTTAGTGAGCAACTGCTGTGTCCCGGGCACATTGCAGGAACTGGGGACAGTAGTGCAGGACGATGTCCTCACTCTCTTGACCTGGGCTTTGGCAAAGGCTAAATAGACACAGAGAGAAGAAAGGCACAAAAACCAAAGCATCTCCCTGTCCCAGCGCGGGCCTCAGCAGAGTGACAAAGGGACCATGTCATAGGCCTTTGGAGTCACCAAAGGACAGGCCAAGCTATGACTGCAAAGGAACTACTGTTCAGGCAGAGGACACTGAGCCAGGAGCGGCGCTGAGGTCAGTCTGGCCAGCTGTGATCCAGCTGCCCAGCCTTCAGCTTGGCTGCACTCTGGGCTATGAAGAAGGCTCTGGGTGGCTTCCTCCCCTTAGGCTCTTATTTTGTACTTTTTATTTTTTGCGATATTGGAGGTTGAATCCAGGCCTTTTGCACAGAGCTACATCCTCAGCCCTTCATCTTTTCTATTTGAGACAGAGTCTCACTAAGTCACTAAGTAGCCCAGGCTGAGCTGGAATGTGTGATCCTCCTGTCTCAGCCTCCTAAAGTGCTGGGATTATAGGTGTCCTGGACCACACTCCCTGCACATGTGTTTGCCTGAAGACCTTCATGCTTGCCCTTATCTCTGACCCCTGCAAAGCACTCACCCTTGGGTCTAAAGCTCCTCTCTGCGGACTGCGTGGCAGGCCCCCAAGTGACAATTGGGTCACATATTTCCACCTTCCAAGTCCTCCCCTAGGGTCAAGCTCTGCCAGGACAAAATGAGGCCAGGAATATTGCTCAGGGACAGAGGCCCAGGTGCAATCCTCAACACTACAAAGGAAAAAGGAGGAGGAAGGAAGCCAGGGGGGTACAAGGCAGGCTGGGACTATAGTGACCTTGCTATGTGGTGACACCTGACAGGACATGGCCTTGACCATTGCATCTGAGTTAAGCATCTAGCTTTACTCTGGAAGAATTCATTTTTCAAGTTTATAAATCTGCACCTCACTTCATTTTTTGTTTTGTTTTGTTTTTTTGGTACTGGGGATTGAACTCCGGTCCTTGCACTTGCAAGGCAGGCGCCCGAACCACTGAGCTAAATCCCCGGCTCAGCCCACACCTCACTTCATTTAAACTGATTTTTGTTTTTGTTTGGTTTTTGGTTTTTTGAGACAGGGTCTCACTATGTAGTCCACGCTGTCCTTATGTAGCCCAGGCTGGCCTTGAACTCATGATGATCCTCCTGCCTCAGCCTCCCAAGTGCTGGGATTCCAGGCATGTGCTACCACACCCAGTTTTAAACTGGTATTTTTAAAAAATGGATCACCATTCAATAAAAGAAAACTAAGCCAGGCATTGTGGTACACACCTGTGATCCTAGCTATTTGGGGGGCTGAGGCAGGTTCAGTCATAAATTCAATATTAAAGTGGGATTTTTATTAGCCTGCTATCTTGTTCCACCCACTACTATAAGAACACTCTCCTTATAGCCCTCATCAATATAAGATCCTCATGACCTAAGATTCTCATCAGCATAAGATCCTCATTCACAAAGGATTACCGCTGCCCTCCAAATCATCTGATACTTCCTCCAATTATTGTGTGTACCCAATAAATAATGGCTAGCTTGGGGTGTCTTTGTCTTTGCCTGCTCTGAGGCACTGACCTCCCGGGCCCCCATGTACTTTGAAATTTAAAAAAAAAAAGATTAAACTGGGAAACTTAGCAAGATCCTGACCCTGTCTCAAAATAAAAATTTTTGAAAAGCTGTGTTGGTGACACATACCTATAATCCCAGAACCCTTGGGAGGGGAGATCCCAAGTTCGAGTTCAGTCTGGGGAATTTAATCATGTAGGGAGATAAGGTATAAAAAGGTCTGGGAATACAGCTCAGTGTGAAGGTCTTGGAGTCCATCCCCAATACCACTAATAATACTAGTAATAGTGATAATAATAGTTTAATTTTAAAATAAAAAATAACAAAGAAAGGCTGAGGATGTACTTCATTCTAGGGTGCTTGCCTAGCAGGCACAAGGCTCTGGATCCAATCCCAATTACTGCAAAAAAGAAAAAATGGCAGATTTTCATCTTACAAACCAGGGCCTGGGGTAAGAAGCCCTGCATCTCTGGGGAGGCCTGGTTACCTGAGTGTTTACTCTGGGGAAACATACAGCGGGGACAAACTGGACAGGCGCCCTCCCCATCCGCACTCCTGGCGCCCCATCCAGTTCCCAAGCATTAGGTGCTCTTCTCTGTGCAAGCATCACCTCCTCATCTCCCCTCCCCTCCCCAGCCCTGGCCCCCACCAGACCACTGTTGGACTCTTGGACCTGGGATAAGTGGAATCCTGCAGTCTTTGTCCTTCCCTGACTTATTTCACTTAGCACAGTGTCCTCAAGGTTCATCCATATTGAGCCAGGTGTTCTGGCCCATGCCTGTCATCCCAACACTCAGGAGAGGCTGAGGCAGGAGGATCACCTTGAGTTGGAGGCCAACCTGGGCTACATATCAAGACTCTGTCTCAAACCACCCCCAACCAAAAAGAGAAAAGAAAAAGAAAAACAGCCCAAGTAATTCCCCATTTGGGGGACGAATGTGACAAGGCGACCCAGAGACACAGGGCAGCTCCAAGGTACCTGAGCACAGCTTGTGCATGCTGGCCCTGTCCCCTGTCCCCAGAGGCGGCCTCGAGAGACTGAGAAGACATCAGCCCAAAGCTCTGTTGGGCACAGCAGAGAAGTCACAGAGTGCTTGGTTTTCTTTGCCAGGGAGAACCGAGGCTGTGCTGAGTCAGGGACGCTGCCGCAGCGCTGGCTTTCAGACATTCGCCTCACCCGGGCCAGGCCGCAGACATCTGCCGAGCTTGTGTTTCTGAGAAGTGAATCTGAATGAGTCAGCAAAGCCTGCAAGCAAACTATCCCAACCTCTCAGTCTAGGAAAAGCCAATTCAATCTTATTCTTTTTCTTTTCTGGCACTGGGAATTGAACTCAGGACTTTGCATTTGCCAGGCAGGCGGAGTGTCACTGAGCTAAATCCCCAGCCCTCAATATCAGTCATAGATTTTTTTCAATTATATAAATCTTTATAAAATGTATGCCTTGGGCCAGGGATTTAGCTCAGTGGTTTCTCTGCCTGCTATGCAAGGGCAAGGACCCGAGTTTGATCCCCTGTACCAAAAAAAAAAAACCAAACAAAAAAAAAAAAAAAAAATGCATGCCTTAAAAAAATTTTAAATAAATAAAATGTCTGCCTTAATTGGTGCCAGGAAACTTGCAGTCACTATGAAAATGATAATATATAAAATATTTTATGCATTCTTTTTGTCTTTTTAGTTAATTAGTGTTTTTTTAGTTTTTCTTTTTTTAAGACAGGGTCTTGCTATACAACAATCCTCCTGGCTCAGCCTCCCAGAGTGCGGGGATTACAGGTGTGCACCCACCACTTTCAGCTGGTCTTTTAATTTTTTTTTTTGTCTTTTAATATTCTTTCATATATTTTCTAAATAGTTATTTTTATCATCTCTTCCTAGTGTAAATTAATCAAACTTAAATCAAAGCAATAACTGCTAGAAAATAAAACAAGCCAGGCCTGGTGGCGCACGAAGTGGTGGTTCCAGCACTTTCGGAGGCCAAGGCGGGAGTAGGAAACAAAGGAGTTGAGCTGCTCCCTTCCCTTCATTCAACTGTGAACGCCACAGCACCTTCATGATTACCTGGGCTTAAATTTAGGAGGTCGTGCACATTGCTGACATCAGTCAGTGGGGGACTCTTTGGATCAGCGGTGTCTGACCCTGTAAAAACTGGAAGCCCGAGTTGTTGAGGCCCTTTTACACTGGAGTCCCTTTATCCTTTACTCTCCTTCCCTTCGCTCTTCTGTCTGTTCCTGCTGCTGTCCCATGATGTTCAATAAATGTAGCCACTTACTACATACTTTGAGGTGCGTGCTTGGCAATTCTTTCCTTGTCATACACAAGAAAATGGACTATTTTGGGCCCAATCAACTGTAAAGGAGGATCACAAGTTTGAGCCAGCCTGGGCAATTTAGCAACTTAGTGAGACCTTGAATGAAAATTAAAAATAAAAAGGGAGGGCTGTAGCTCAGTACAAAGGCCCTGGGTTCATGCCTCAGCATCAAGGGAAAAAAAATACTCAAGTTTTGAAAGCTCAGCATTAAGCTTGGGTTTATGGAAGTCCTTTAAAGATAGACTGTATAGGGCCAGGGATATAGCTCAGAGGCATAGCGCCTGCCTGACAAGCACGAGGTCCTGAGTTCGATCCCCAGTACCAAAAAAGAAAGAAAGAAAAAAAAAAGAACTAAAACTGGAGGTTCCATTTGACCCAGCTATTCCCCTTCTTGGTATATTCCAAAAGAATTAAAAGCATCATACCACAGCAATATATGCACACCCATGCTTACAGAAGCACATTTTTTTTTTAGGTGTTTTTTTTTTGCTACTGGTGTTTTTTTTTTGGTACTGGGGATTGGACTTGGGACCTTTATAGCTTGCGAGGCAGGCAGTAGAACCACTGAGCTAAATCCCCAGCCCTAGCAGCACAGTTTGCAATAGCTAAATCTTGGAAACAGTCCAATCCCCATCAACCGACAAATGGACAAAGATGTCGGTTTTTTTATGCAACGGAGTACTACTCTGCCATAAAGAAGGATGAGCTTCAGACATTTATATCTAAATGGATGGACCTTGAGATCATACTCCTAAGTGAAATAAATCAGACACACATTGTTTCTCTGGTGTGAGAAACTGAAAGCAAAAATAAGGACTAAAATGTACAATAGATATTGGGAAATGGGAAGAAAATATTCAAATGGGAAGGGGAACAAGGGGGACGGGAAAGAAGGGACAAGAAAAATGTAGAAATAAAAGGAAGCCGGGGATTTAGCTCAGTGGTTCCACCACCTGCCTTGCAAGCGGAAGGATCCGAGTTCCATCCCCGGTACAAAAAAAAAAAAAAGGAGAAAAGGTTTATTTGGGCTGGAGATTTAGCTCAGTGGTTCTGGTGCCTGCCTTGAAAGTGCAAGGTCCTGAGTTTGATCCCTGGTACCAAAAAACCCCCCAAAAAACCCGAAATAGAAGGAAAAAATGGAAACAAACTTTTGTACATAAGGAGAGGAGGGGGTTTGTGGGAAGGGGAGGAATGGGAAAAAAAGAGGAGGGAGATGTCCTGTACAGGTGCAAATTCTCCACCATGAGTGTCATCATTATGTATGCCTAAAATGTACCAATAAATGTTTTGCTATCACCAAGAAAAAGCTATATAACTAGGTTCTTTTTCCAAATACCAGAACAGTCTTCTAAAAAAATTATGATACCACATCTTCCAGTATCCTGCACAAGGGAGCGAGCCATAAGAGTTCAGTGACTTGCTGATGGTCACAAAGCCAGGACTCTAGCTACCTCCCCAGCCCAAGTAGTAGACTCTCATAAAACAGCTTCAGGGAAGAGAGAAACCACACAACAGGAGCTGGGTGTGGTGGCACACACCTATAGTCTCAGGTCTCAGGAAGCTGAAATAAGAGGATCACTGTGAGTTCGAGGCCAACATGGGCTACATAGTGAGTTGAAGGCCAGCCTGAACTATACAGCGAGATCCTGTCTCAAAAAAAAAAATTTTTTTTTCTGCCCTTTTTTTTGGAGACAGGGTCTTGGTATGTAGTCCAGGTTGGTTTTACTATGAACCCCAGGGTAGCCTTAAATTTGCAGTGATAAAAAGGGCAGAAATTTTGCTGTTAAGGGGGATCTAATCATCTTGCTCAGAATTTTTTTTTTTGAGACAGGGTCTTACTGTATAGTTCAAGCTGGCCTTCAACTCACTGGCCTTCAACTACAGCAAGACACTCACTGTGTTGCCCAGGTTGGCCTCAAACTCATGGCAATTCTCCTGCCTCAGCCTCCCGAGTGCTAGGTTTACAGGTGTGCCATCTGGCTTGGCTTGCTCAGAATTTTTGTAACAATGGGATGAGTCAGGATGGAGGATGGAAGTCATCACTACGATTTAAATGCTGACACCTGAAGGAAAAGCCTGAAGGAGCTGCTGCATGGCCCAGAAGCAGGTAGTTGACACATAAGAAGTGGTTTCTCCATCCCCAAGGAGCCCCACCACAGGCCAGGATTCGAGGAGGAGCTGACCTCAGCTCTGCCCCAACCCTTCCATTGGCCCTCATCCAGCACTGGAAGAAATGTAAAGCAGCACAGCCCCTGTGGAAATGGTTTGGCCAATCCTCCAAAAGTTAAAAATAGAATTATCAGAGCAGGGCGTGGTGGAGCACACCTGTAATCCCAGCACCTGGGAGGCTGAAGTAGGAGGATCCCCACAAGTTCAAGGCCAGCCTGGGCTCCATAGTAAACTCAATGGCAGCCTAAACTACACAGCGAGATCCTGTCTCAAAAAAGCAAAAATAAAGAAGTAAACAAATAAATAAATAAATAAAGCTACCCCACCCCTTTTGGGAATTTATGACATTAGGAGATAAGATAACACAACCTTGTGCCCTGCTACAATTAACAGCTTTGTCAAAACAGGCTGCTAGGTAGATAAAGACTAAAGGGGCATACTGAGATTGCTGAGGGTTTTCTGTATTGATGTGTTGCAAAAAGCACAAGTCAAGAATGGGGAGGACTCTCTTCACTACAGGAGACTACGGCAAGACAGCTGCCTCCGAATCCCACCAGGCTGACACCCCATCTCTGACTTACAGCCTCCAGAACTTACCCTGGATGGAACCCAGGGCCTTCACACTGGTCTATATCCCAGCCCTTTTTTATTTTATTTATTTAATTTTTTTTTGGTACCAGGGATTGAACTCAGGACCTTGCACTTGCAAAGCAGGCAGCAGAACCACTGAGCTAAATCCCCAGCCCTTTATTTTTTACTTTGAGACAGGGTCTCCCTAAATTGCTAAATTGCCCAGGCTAGACTGAGAATTGCAATCCTCCTCCCTGAGCCTCCCAGAGAGCTGGCGTTACAGGTGTGTACCACAATGCCTGGCTTTATTTACTTTTTAAGCACATTTAGGGTTTTACACAATGTTGCAATGTTTTCTTTTGCTATGGAATTAGTCTTTACTGGCTGGGTTAAATCAGTGGCCATGGGCATCTGTGAAAGGTGATCCTTGTGACCAGGGATTTCTATTTCTGGAAGCTCATTAGAGGATTGCCTTACACAAGGGCTTACTTTTGGGAATTGGAACCTTGGGATTCCTGCTAGGAAGTGAAGCAATCCACAGAGAAAACAGAGCAAAGGGGGCTGACCTTGGCAGAAAGGGCCCAGGGGGAAGAGCAGGATTCTCTGTCTCCCTTAGCTCTGAAGATCCTGGAAGGCGCCTCACTTAGCTGATTCAGGAATAGGGCAAGAGCCCTCTGGACACTGGAGTACAGAAGCTATTAAAGGTCAAAGCCATATGCAGTCCTGATAATGTTCTTTTGCTGTTTATTTTGAGACAGGGTCTTGCTAAGTCATTAAATTGCCCAGGTGGGGCTCTAACTTGCAATCCACCTGCATCAGCTTGCCAGGGTGCTGGGATTTCAGGCCTACACCACCCTGTCTGGCTGATAATGTTGATTTGTGAAAAAGAATGAAGGCCAGTCAATTTCCAGACACACTGGAGAGAGTGTAACACCGCACCCTGTCGGGAGCCATTCTACATAATTTGGGGGAAAAATCATTTCACAATTAAATTATGATCAGGCCTAGTCTTCTTGTCTACAGGCCAGCTACGACGTGCCAAAACATAACTCCTTTTTTTTTTGGTACCGGGGATCGAACTCAGGACCTTGCACTTGTGAGGCAGGTGGTAGAACCACTGAGCTAAATCCCCAGCCCCATAAACTCCATTTTTTCCTCTGGTCGCAGTTGAGACCTCAACGGTCCCATGATGCTATGATACTCAAGGGCAAAATCACATCAGTTGAAGACATCCTGGTTCTTTGAGAACCAAGTAGAAAGGTCTCAGCTAGGGAGGGAAAATTCCTTATCAACTTAACTCATCCCACCCAATGTTATAAGAACATCTTTGCTCAACTTGCTATCCTAATCAGCATATGATCCTCATCAGCATAAGATCCTCTTGGTTTTAGGATTACCACCACCCTCCAAGACATCTGATACTCCCTATGAACCCAATAAATAGTGGCAAGATCAGGGTGCCTTCATCTTTGGGGCCCAGAGCAGCACTGATCAGGCACAAAGCTCAGCTTCTTCTCTAAATCTCATTTCCTGTCTTTATTCATTAATTTGCCTTGTGCTGTTGAGGCTCACAGGAGACCAGGACTCACTGCAGGGGTTTTCCTAACGTGCCCTTCCCTGTTCCCTACAGCACTCCATGCTACTCTTTTTATGTCTAGTCTTAAACTAGAACAGATTCAACTGCAGTGTTCATCAGAGTTCATCCATTGGGGTGGGCAGAGCCCAGGAAACAAGACCTCCTGTGATCACTCCCCCGTGGCTGCCTTTGGGTTCTGGGAGGATGAGTTCGTGGCCACTTGTGCACCATCAAGCTTTCTGACTGACTGCATGAATCATGCTACACCTCTTATTTTTTTATTGGCTCATTAAAACGAGTAAATACTTAGAGAAAAAAGAATGGGGAGGGAGATTTTTTTCAATTTCTGGAATCTCTTATCTTCTTTTGTAAATTACAAAATAATCCCTTTTTTATACAACTTATTTTTATTTACTTATTTTCACAGTGCTGGGGATGGAACCCAGGGCCTTAGTTAGCACATTCTAGGCAAGTGCTGTACCACTGAGCTACATCCTCCCCCCTCCTTGAATTGTCAAATCTTTGAATTTAAACCAGAAGAGTCCTTGTTTTCTTTCTGTCCTTATTAAAGAAGAAAAAGACAATTCTAGGGTACTATATATGGATTCAAAATGTAAGAATTATTACTTATTGGAAAACATGGATATCATCAAACATTTCCATATGACCAATGTATAGAAAACAGCTAATGAGGGGCTGAGGATTTAGCTCAGTGGTGCCACCACCTGCCTCACAAGCTCAAGGTCCCAGGTTTGATCCCCTGTATCAAAAAAAAAAAGCTAATGGAATCTGATTGTCCACTTTTTCTAGTGTGTTTTTGGTTCCCTCTCCATTCCAGATGAATAGTGTCACAAAATACTCTGTGGCTAGGGATCCACATTCTGTTTACTATTTTAGAACTCTCGATCCCCTCACAGAGCTATAGACCTATCTATATCCAGTCAATTCCTAATCATTTATATGTACCTCATCCTTTCAAGTAGTGTAGTTCCCTTAATATTTAATCTTAGGGCTGGGGATTCAGCTCAGCGGTTTCGCCACCTGCTTCGCAAGTGCAAGGACCCAAGTTTGATCCCCGGTACCAAAAAAAAAAATTTAATCTTAATCTTAATATTAAATCATTCCTTTAATTCAATTATTTGAAATTGTGTTATGGTGAATAGGGTGATATTTGGGTTGAACTCTAGGGATAAATTTATTGTAGCTATTCTATACAGCCTGTCACACCACAGGAACTATGAAGACACACATAGAATATTAAGTTACTGGATCATAGCGTAGGAATTCTGATATGAGAAGTTCAAAGGCCCTTTAAAGGCCTTATATGAAACTTCTCTGCTTTATATCATAGTAAGGTTATTACTGTTTGGGGAACTAGTCATAGTTTCCTGATGGAGAATTATCTAAATTCCACAAAGACAAAATAATGATAAAAAGATGGAACTTCTAAAAATAATTTTTATTTGTAATTAACAAGTGGGATGAAAGGATAAGCCCCATCCACTGCACCTGTGGGAAAGAAAAAATGGCCTGAGATTGAGTTGATAATCAAAACAAAAATACCTAATCAGTCCTATCAGTATACCATAAAATTATTTAATTGTAATGGAAGATAATTTGTTTGTTGCATGCTATTTAGCATCATTTCTGGCCTGAAGTCACAAGACAGCAGCAAAATCCACTCCCCTCTGTACAAGAAAAAAAAATCTCCAGACACAGTCCCACACTGAAAGCCACTGATCTAACAGTACATCAGCTACACTGGGCTAGCTGATCTAGCTGAATAACAAGACACACAGAACAGGCAAAAATTCCAGGCTGCTTCCAAACCTACAAGAATTTTTAATTTCTCCATTTCTGGTACCAGGGATCAAACTCGAGACCTTGCGCTTGCAAGGCAGGCACTGGAACCACTGAGCTAAATCCCTGGCAATTTCTCCATTTCTACAACTGAAACCAGGGTAGATAATTCTTTCCAAATTTTTTAAATTCTGCCATTGCAGTTCCACTTCTATTGGCCCACTCCATATGGACTGTATTATGTAATGTGGTTAGTGTCAGAATGCCGAAGGGATTCCTTTGATGCTCTCAGGTGACACAGCCTGGAGGACAGGCCAGATTAAAAGCCCTTCCATCTAATGCTTCGTTGTTTTCCTCTGCTGTGGACTTCTCCACAGGCCACTGTCACAGTCTTCTCCAGAAAGCCAACCTGAAAGGGTACTGGTAATCCAGAGAGATTCGTGGAGAATTCAGAGGTTGCAACCCATTGTGAGCACATAACAAGGATTCACTGCAAACCCTCTCTGCCCAAAGAGAAGACAGCTCCTGCAAAGGGGGAGGATCTCCCAGGCTTGGTGGAGACAGGACTGGACAGGGATGCCTTTAGCCTCTTGACTTCAAGACCACTGTGGATGAGCGTAGGAGCTGGTTGCTAAAAGTGTGAAGCTAGTGTCTTGTCCCGAGGTAAATATAGCCAGATATTTTCCCAGAATCAAGGTAATGCAGACTGGTTCCTCTTGGGCAATTTGGGTGCTACTTGTTTGGAGGCAAATTGTTCATCCAGGAGTCGCTGCTCAGACAACAGTACTGTCCCTGTTCTGTTTCCAAGAAAAATAAACTGAGTAATACATCTTTATTTGAAAAGGCTATGTTTCAATGTCCCCAATGTATGCCTCCAACACAACACTGATACTAATAGCCATGTAAACCACATATTTGTTGCTTTCTCCTACACATACAAAACTATGATAAAATTTAATTGATAAATTTTGCACAGGTAGAGGTTAACAGCACTACTTAATGCTGAACTAGATATATAATAACAACATGGTACAATCAATGTCATGTGACTGTGGTGTCCTTCTCTGAATGTTGCCAGAGTCTGGTGTCTAACATCTCCTTTTAGAGGAGATTCCTAGGTCCTTTCTGTACCAGACAAAGAATTGAACAAAACAAACATAAACAGTAGCAAAGTTTCACATTTATTAAATGTTGGAAAAACAGAGAATGGTAGGAGGGAAATGGACTCTGCAGAGTAAGTTTGAGCTCAGTAAAAAGGGAGGGAAAGGGGAGGAAAAAATAAAAATACACCCTGCAGCATAGGGTGGGCTACCATGAAGATGCACAGTAGCAGGAACTGAATGGTGACTATCCCTTTTTTGCATTTCCCAACTTGGCATCAGATCCAGGCCATCCTATCAAAAGCCTGCTCGAGTTTTTATGAGAAGTTCACAAGCAGGGCTCTGAGAACCATTTCCTCCTGTGTCCAGGAATCTTGCCACATCTCTTTTCCCAATTAGTTTTAGCCACACCGTACATTAATGCCTTGTGAATGCCTGACTTTCTACTTGTAACCAGCAATGCAAAATGGAATTTTATAAGTGAGAATTTTTTTCCTTTGGTGTCAAGTGGCTTCCAAACTTCCTCAGGCCTGGGGCATGAATGGCTCCCCCACTGCTCCTCCACCCAGAGGAATGGACAAAATATGCAAATCCTGGCACCAGGAGGTCAACCTCACTTTCATTCACTTGGTCAAGGGTGGAGGATGTCTGTGTCCCGGAAGGGATGGAGCTGGTATGAAACTGTCTGCTGTTCCACTATCTTGTCTCCCAAACTGTTGCTTGTTATAAATAACCCCAACACACCTGAACTTGGAAAGATGGTAACCTGAGGTAAATAGGCCACTCCATCTCCTTATAGCTAGCTTTAAATAAGTCCTTTTTACCAAAAGATATGGCGTCCCTTTATTTTATTTTATTTTTTTTAATTTTTGGTACCACAGCTCGAACTCGGATCCTTGCACTTGCGCAGCAGGCAGCAAAACCACTGAGCTAAATCCCCGGCCCAAAATTGTATGTAATTCTCAAGGTCACTCCCTTGATTCACGTCTTTCAATTGGCAATCACCTCTAATTTTTTTTTTTTTTGGTACCAGGGATCGAACTCAGATCCTTGTGCTTGCAAGACAGACGGGAGAACCACTGAGCTAAATCCCCAGCCCATCCCTTTATTAAAAACATATAAATTAGGGCCAAGGATTTAGCTCAGTGGCACTGCACCTACCTGGCAAGCACAAGGTCCTGAATTCGATCCCCACAACCCACCCCCAATATATGTATACATAAATTAGATAAAAATTAATATACAGTCAGAGATGGATTGGGCCCTCAAAGTCAGCACAAAAAAATAAAGACATCAAGATTGTGGCTAGAAGTGAAAGACTGAAACACAATGGCCAGGCTTGCATGTCTCCCTAAGGGATCCCTAAGAGATTATACTCTAATTAGCACCACCTGGTCCAGTAAATTCTGCTAAGCATTAGGTCCCCTGGTGGGAAACCAGAGCATCTGAATCAGTCCCTTTACAAAAATGCTTCTCTCTTTTCCATATACTCTCAACATGTAACTTGTTTTCCTACTGGATCAATATGAACTAGGCAGCTATACTTGTAATCCTGTAGGTTTATTGTAGTTTGGCCCACATTGTTCACACATGTTGACTTTGCTGTTTAATTACCCCTGACAAAGGGCCTTGGCAGCAACCCGTTCAGGACCCCTTCTGGAAATCCAGGAGCTATTCTCTTTTTTATTTCCAATTAAATTCTCCTAACTTCCTCCATTGGTCTGCAACTTCATTCCTCAATGTTGTAAGACCATGATCTGGGCGCATTTGACATCTAACAGGTCAGGAGTTACATTTTTCCTATGTCACCTTGATTTTGTCTGCAGCAAGCAAATGAACCTGAGCACATGAGGCTAGGTGGCCAGTAACACTTTGGTGGTCACGAAGGGACATAGATCTCTGCCCTTGAGAGGCCTACATCATTGCTGTCTCTTGTGAGGTGGGACTGACTGTTCCTGCCTAGCTGAACCAATGGTCAGGATTCCAGGGGTATTCCAGCAGCTGAGGGGGACATTTTGCTCCCAGGAACCTTCCTTCTTTTCCTGTTCATAGCATCAGCTGCCTATAAACTCTTTTGATGGTAAAAGAAGAAAGGTTGTTTGGGAAGCTGATGAACTCTGGCTGGTTTCCTGCTGGAAAGTACACTCCGGGGACATACTAC
>NW_004624943.1:823586-860683 GCF_000247695.1 Heterocephalus glaber | reverse complement strand
CAAGATGCATTATGTAAAGGTACAATTCCCAGTGAGAAATGTAATTGTGTTGTATACCTACAATGTACCAATAAAAGAATTTAATAACAACAAAAAAGAAAAAAACGAATAGTACAAAAACTCTGAGTCTGTGCAGGTGGAGTCCCTAGCACCATGCCCGACATGTAGCAGGTCCTCAGAAAGTGACATCTTGTGTTATTAGCATGCTTGTCTATAAAATGATGTTAGATTCACTTCCTGGAGGCTCAGACAGAATGAAAACGACTGCTACAAGTGCCTGAGGTAGGGGAGTGCATGAGAAGTAAATGTCACTCCACACGCGGTGCTAATCAGTTATCTGTCACTGTATAAGGAGTGCTTTCCAGGATGGAGCTAGATCAAGACATGCCTGTGTGAATTCGCATGGGGAAGCAGCAGGCCAGGGAGTGAGGCTTCATTTGTGTTTCCAGCCACTGCTCATTGCTGGCATCACCGCCTGAGCTCTAGCTGTAAGATCAGCGGACCCTAGGAGAGGAAGGGCAGGGACCGCGTATGCCATTGACGCAGGCCTGACCGGGAAGCACCCATCAGCAGGTGATGGATGGAGGAGAAGCCAGGGCTGGCAGGTGGGACTGGGTGTCAAGAGAATGTTGCGAGGCAGGCCCAGTGGGTGTCCCAGCAGGTGACTAGAAAAATGCAGCCTCCTCGGAACAGGTAATAGGCAGGGATACAGCAGGTAAGGGAATCGGGACCCACCGCATGTGGAGTACAGAGGGTGTTCCTGGCATGGGGCCAGGGATAGAAAGAACCAGAGAGAGTGGGGTGCGCATGAGGGCTTTGGGGCTCAGAATGAGGCTTCACTCATTTCAGCAGCCAAAGAGTGTGCAAGGTCAGAGAGCTGGGTCATTTGAGCAAGGCCCGGGCGGCAGCAGGGGTGGGGGCTATGTACCTCAGCCCACCAGCGTCCCTGGGCAGCCCCTCTGGCCCAGCAGGGCTGAGCAAACCTCATTTGCCTCTTCTTGTCAGCACTGTCAGAGCAAATTTGTGACAGTGGCACTCATCCATGCTTCAGGAGGTTGGTGAGGGAAGGCCAGACTTAGGGATGCCTGATATGCCCAGAACACAGCAGGGACTTGCTGCCCAGCCCAAGCAGTGGAAAATGGGACTGGGTAGATGGGGCAAAAATGAGACTCAGATATGAGCAAGCTCTGTGGGGATCCCAAGGTAACAGAGCAGGGATAACAAACGCATGTCCTCGTGAGTGCTGGCTCTGCCTGGGGACAGCTCCTGATCAGTGTGTTGAGAAGGAGTCTGCAGCCAGGCCAAGTGGAGCCAGAGTGCTGTGATCGCTTAGTCATGCCTGCCATAGGGGCAAGGTTGGAGGGCGCCCCTCCATTGCTCTGTACCGCCATTTCTGTTCTAAACGATTTTAAGACATCATTTTTGTCATTTCTTCTTTAGCTCAAAACCAAAACCAGGGCCAGGGATTTAGCTCAGTGATTCTGCCTCCTGCCTCGCAAGTGCAAGATCCCTAGTTCAATCCTGGGTACCAAAAAAAAAAAAACAACAACAACAACCCAAAAGCTGTTAGAGAAGAGGCAAGATGCAAGGCTTTCATTCTGGGAGGACACTGATCTACTCATGTGCTCCTCCTCCCTCCCTCTCTCTCTTCCTCCCCCTCCCCGTCTGCCTTCCCTCTCTTCCCATTCCTCCTTTCCTTTCCTTTCCTTCCCTTCTTTCCCTAACTTCCTCCCTTCCCTTGGTGTTTTCCCTTTTTGTTTTTTCTAGGGAGTGCAACCAGGTGATGTAGACTCAGGCCTGATTTCAGAATCAGGATCAACAACATTCAGCCCTGAAGGCTGGAAGGAGCTGGAAGCCGTGGCCAGGTTGCCAGGAGTCTTTTGCATGGAGGCAGCAGGCAGACAGCAACCGGAAGACAGCCATTGAGTGTCACACGGAACTGTGGGGCTGGGAAGGGCCCTGTCTGGCCATGAAGCTCGGGCTCAGCACAGGTCTAGGTTGGGGCAAGGACAACACAGTGATGGAGAGCAAATGATTCACCCAGGTATCTGATACTGCAAAGGCAGTGCCTTCCAGGACAGAGCTAGACCAAGGAAAGCTTGGGTGGAGCCCACATGATATCCAGGAGAGGGGTGGTCAGAGGCCAGACCAAGCCTGTTTTCTGTCTGTGAAACAGAGATTCCAGTTCCACCGCTGGGAGGTTGTAGTGAAGATAAATGAAGCCAGGACCGTGGGCCCCTGGTGGTGACTGGCAGCACCCCACCTCCCGTCAGCCTCTGGGCCCCAAGTGCGCCCTTGCAGATGGCCCTCCAGCTCCATCCAGAAGACCCAGGGCCCAAGGAAGACAAGACAGTGTTGTCGGGTCACCAACAGCCGGAGGCCTCCTTGTCCATTGCCAGGGGGCACTGCATCTGCAATGCTTCAGGTTCTCAGTTTCCTATCTATTTTTTTTTTTTTTTTTAGTACCAGGGATCGAACTTGGGTCCTTGCGCTTGTGCAGCAGGCAGTGAAACTACTGAGCTAAATCCCCGGTCCAGGTTCTCAGTTTCCTGAGACACAGGCCGGGGCATGCCCAGTGAGTACCAGGTCAGATCAGTGCGGGGGAGGAGGAAGAGGGCTCCTCTGCTGCTGAAGTTGTTTTAGAACTTCAGAGCCCTGGCCGCAGATGGGCACAATCACCCCTTGGGGCCCCGCTAGGGGGCAGCGATGTTTCTGGGTTACAGCGACCTCCCCAGCGTCTATGCCCCTGGGAAGGGGAGAAGAGTGGCCAGGGCATGGGTGTCAGGCTCCGGCCCTCTGCATTCTCACCTGTGTGCACTGCCCAGCAAGGTGGCTCTGTCCCACCTACAGAATGCCCATACATGGAAGGTTCGGCCACTGCAAAGGACTAATGTTGTCAGGTCCTCCCCACCTCACACCTCAGAGTTATCCCTGGGGCCTATCCTGCAAGACAGGGGCTGGGGAGCAGATGGCCCTGCATCTCTGTCACATCACACGGTGGTCCCACTCCCACTGCTGACTTGTTTTTGGTTATAGTCTGTCCTCATGCCAATCAGGAGACTTTTAGTTACTCTCTAACATACCTTCGGGTCTCAGGGCCTTTGCTCAAGGTTCTTCTGCCCAGGACACCCTGCTTGGCAAACTCCTATGCATCCTTCAAGACCCAAAGTCAATGACAATTCCTCTGGAAAGCCTCTCTGTTCAGTGCCCCCATCTGGATCTGTATTTTGGAAAGCTGTACTAGAGTGAGACTGGTGAGGACGAACTGAGTGGGCATGTTGCCTGCATCCCACTGGGCAGCACACAGTAGGTGCTTAAGGTGCTTAGCTAGCACATGGACTTGCCTTCCCTGTGCTTGCCCAGGCCTGGCTGTGTGTCTGTGGCCTGTCCACACGCCCTCCACTACACCAGTCACCTCTTTGCCCTTCCCCAGCTGGGGCCAGAGCAGACCTGAGGCAGAGCTGCCTCCATGACGCCATGTCGCTGTATGCTATGGCCAGGGAGGGGCAGTGGTCCTAGGGGAGCCAAGCAGGAGCACCGCAGGCCTCCTGTCGCCATGGAGACCAGGCCCGTGGGCAGCCAGGCCTGGGCTGGTCAGTGAATGAATAAACGTGGCCCATTTTTCTGCCTTTGTTCGGAGCCTCCCTGTGGCTTCCTGCTGTCGGCCCCAGCTGTGGGGAAGGCGGAATTTGCCTGATATCGCAGAGCTGCCGCCTGGCAGCGCCAAGCCTGGCCTGGGCCGCCCCACGCCAAGATTCATGCCCGGCAAACAAGTCACACTTTGTTCCTGTGGGAAAGTCCAGCCTCTCAGGAAAGAGCCAGCCCCTGCTCTGGGGACGCAGCAAGCCAAACAAAGCCTCCATCTGCTGGCAATGACTCATGGGCCCCAGTGTCCACCTCTGTGCCTGGTGAGAGGACGGATCTGCTCTGGGGGTGGGATTCCGAGCCATCCCTTTGTCCCTTATCCGGAAGGCCCCAGATGCAAACCGCCAGGCATACAGTCTCCCTCGCCAGCCCTTGCTGTCCCTCCTATGGCTGGTTGCAAAGCAGGGTTACATACAGGCCCTGTGCGCCTGGGCGTGGACTGAAACCAGCGGGGGCACCTGAGACTCCACCGGAAGTTGGCCTAGCCCTGCCCCCTGCAGTTAAGGCCCCAGGGATTGGCACAAACTCCTGCCCATGCCCCAGTGCTGGGCGGAGTCCTGATGGCATGGTCCAAGGATGATGACAAGGAGTGACTTCATGTAGCAGTGGTCACACATGCTGGGCTCTCAGTGCAAGGCTCCGTGCTTATCTCACAGGCCAGCACCTGGAGAAGAGAATTCACAGGCTTGAATTTAGGCCCTCAGGTGTCTATGGGGAAACAGGATCGTGAAGAAAGGATGAGGCCAGGGGGATGGGGGTTGAGACTTTCCAGATCCCTGCCCCACCTGGTAGGTTCCCAACAACAGCACCCGCACTGTTACCTTGGGATCATGTGGATTCAGCCTTGTTGGACCTGGTAGATCTTACAGCTGTTTTCCAAGGAAGTTGGAAATCTGCATTTTGATGCAGAATTTCTCGGCTTGTGAAAATGCCAAACGAGGCAATATGTTGTTTATGCTAAGGTAAAACCATAAATAAAACATGGGGATGAGAAACACAAAGTTCAGTACAGAAGTCATCCCTTGGGGACAGAGCGAAGGGGCCGGAAGGGGGCAGCCAGGGCCTCAGCAATCCTGGCGTCGGTCAATTTCTTCAGCTGGGAGATGGGTACACGGATATGTGTCACAGGATTCTTCATGTCGTGTGTGCATTATATGGATGCCTATTCAGAATCCATAATATGATTTAAAAACCACCTGGGAGCCAGATAACACCTTTCTGAAAGCCATATAGACTTTGTGACAGCTCCCCTGTTGCTCAGGGAAGAGGTGAGAAAACTTGGATCCAAGAGTCACGTCACATGTCTAAGGTCATGCGGCTCTCACTGTCATGGTTTGGGTCCTGTCAGAAGCACAGCCTGAGACAAGGGTTTGAGGATAAGCAGCCCCACAGAATAGCAGCCACGGAGTGGGACACGAGTCAGGGATGAGAAGGTGTGACCAAGCGTAGTGGCCCAAGTTCTCCACAGAGATAGGCAGACAGGCTGCCTGTGCTGAGATACAAAAGGGGATTTATACTTCTGAAGTGCCAAGTCCCACCCAGGCCGAACGGAAGCTGGAGACCCTGGGATGCTGGCAGCATGGCTCTGTGCATGTCCGAAGGCCTCAGAACAGGGAGCCTACAGCGTACCTCTCAGTCCAGGGGAGGGTGGGGACTGGAGCAAGTCCTGGGGTCCAAAGGCCAGAGAACCCAGCATTCTGATGTTCAAGGGCAGAAGAGTGTCCCAGCTCCTGGAGAGGGTGCATTTGCATTTCCTCTGCCTTCTGTTCCATCTGGGCCCTCAGCCCGTTGGGTGGAGCTGCCCACACTGTGGGCACATCTTGCCCACTCAGTCCCCCAACCAGCATGACAATCACCCCTAAACCTCCCCTAGAAACATGCTCATGGACACACTCGGAAGTCACACTTCAGCAGCTGTATGAGTGTCCTTAATTCAGGGGAGGCATCACCCCAAATCCACTACCACATCAAGCAAGTGACACCTTTGGGCAACCGGAGCTCAGTCCTGCTGGTGCCTCCTGGGACACAGTGTAGAGCATGGACCTCCAGGTTTTCCTGTCCCATCACTCTGCTTGCAAGGGCCGAGTCCCTGTGGGACCGGAACGAGCCCTGAAGACAAGAATGTAGGGCTGGCAGGTGGCATAAGGGCATTGAGGTGGTGAGCTCCACCAAGGTGCCGATGGTGGCTACTGCTGCTCTGCTCCAGCGGATTTGAACCCCAGAGGGCTGGGCTTCCTGTGCTCTGAGGCACTTGTCTACTCACAGTCTCTTGCCCAGGGAGCTCCCTTCCCTACAGCCACTGAACACAAGTCTCCTACAGGAGAGGAGAGGTCTAAGCAATCATGTTTCAACAGTCCCACGTGACCCGGACCCACACCCAAGTTCCAGAACTGTTGGCCCAGAGAGAAAGAGCAGGCTCTTAGCCTGGCATTCAAAGTGACCATCGATCACACTCTGCTCTCCCTCCCCTTCCCTGTCCCTCTCCAGTCCCCAACGTCACAGCCCCTCTGCCTGCTGGATTACATCTCAGAGGAACAGCTAGCCCTGAGAAGTACAATGCTAGCAGAAAAGTTCCCTGCGGCAATCTCAGACTTGCGGGATTTAAACAACTGCCCAAATCGAGGGTTTCTGAAATTACTTCACTTATCTCTTCTTGGCCTTAAGATTGATTTTTATAAATTGAGATGATGGAAATGTTTCTCTTTTCCATCAAGAGGCATAAAGGGACCCAATTCCATCCTGTAACCCAAAACATAAGCTTTAATTTTCTATTTCCTCTGTAGCTATAGTAAACCTGTTAACCTTTCTACCTGAGCTGCTGTGCCCATCCTGAATGTCAAGGCAATGTGCCAGTGCTTGCTGCTTCCCTGTGGGTTATCTGATGAGAACCCTGTAAAACAGACATGGGCAGCAAACACCCGAGATTGTTAGGGTTCCTTGAAGGTGAGGGGCGCCCTGCACATTTAGTGAGCATCTACTGTGTGCTGGGCATGCCACTGGGTCATGGGGACACTAAGTAAGCACCAACCCCACCCACTGGACAGAGATGGGGCAGCACGTTATTTCCCTCCCATGTGGTGAGTCAGGTAGTGCAGGGCATGGCGTCAGCCTGACCATGTCTGCTGGCCCAGTGAGATGCCAAGCACCACCCCACCCCACCCAGAGGAGTCAAGACCACACCTGATACAGGCCAGGCATGGAGGTGCACCCACCCCTGCAACCCCACAGCACTCTGGGAGACTGAGCCCAGCCTAGGCAAACTAGCAACTTAGTGAGACCCTGTATTAAAATTTAAATTTTTAAAAAGGACTGGAGATATAGCTCAGTGCAAAGGCCCTGGGTTCATTCCCCAGTAACCCTCCCCAAGAAACAAACCCAATGCAGAATCCAGCAGGGTAATTTCTTTTGCTAGTCCTCTCTTCACTTTTTTGCAGTCCTTCCCAAAGATCACTGGTGCGAGGAATCTGAGCATGCTCAGTGCTCCAGAGATTCAGCTCTATTTTCCAAAGGGGCTTCAGGGCTTCTATGTGCACTGGAGAACACACTGTAGTTGAGAGCTAAGTCATGCATGTCAAATATGCTGTTGTTCAATAGAAGGTCCCTGCTGGAGATAGGCATAGTGATGCATGCCTGTGTCCCAGATATTTGGGAGGCAGAGGCAGGAGGATTTTGAGTTCAAGGCCAGCCTGCACTATACAGCAAGGTCCTGATTCAAAAACAGAAAAAAAAGTTAAAGGTCCCTGGCTGTAGCAGGGGTCAGTGAAAAGGTCATTCAAACCATGGGCCTGGCCTTGTTAACATCAGGCCCTTGGTGATGGACACCTCAGGGTTCCTACAAGGAAAGTCCAGGGGACACGTTGGAGAGGAAGAAAAGCACTTCCAGAAGGAGGTCCTTCTTCATCTGAGGTCATGCTGAGGACATGGCACCATTGAGTAAAGGGTCCAGAGGGCAGAGGACCTGGGGACAAGTCATTGTGTAGGGCGAAGGGGCCCGAGAAACAGCAGCACCTAGGTGTCATTTAGGAAAGGGTTTAGGATCTGGGACATTTGAGAACGTGCATATTGTTGCCGGGGTCCCATTGGGATGACACAAAGGTTAAGACAAAGACACCATGAAAATTACTATGTTTCAATAGAGCCAAGGGCCACAGAGACAAACTGTCTGGTTTGGAGTTTGGTGACAGATCTGGTGATAGCATAGCAATGTCCTGGTGGAAACTCAGGACTCTGGTGGCCCTGAGTTCCCATAAAGACATTGAGTCACCTGTGGATGGTATGAGGCTTCTGCCAGCATTGGAGCCTCAAGCCCTCCCCTTCTCTGGGGTTGATGTCCTCCCCAGCCCATCTGCACTGGCCTGGACATTCTGGCTACTGTCTGCCTGCTCAGCAGGTGCAAGAAACTGCTACCAACCACGCTCAGCCCTGTCCTGAGTGCTGGCAGCTGAGTCAGGCCTGTGGAAGGCCAATTCCTGTATCTACCAGGCCTTCAGCAGTGGTTCTCAAACCTGGCTGTGCACTGGAATAACCAGAGTGGCTTCTGAAAATACCCACATTGAGTCCCACCCTACAGATGCTAATGGATTGGTCTGGGGTGTTGCCTGGCCATCAAGATTTCCTTCAAAGTTCCCCCAGGTGACTAATGTTTGGCCAAAATTATGATCCTGCCCTAGAAGGACAAGAAAGTGGCATGGTTAACTATCTCCTTTTTTAAAACTAATGATGAACATAGTATGAGAAGCCCTGAGAGACCCTGCATAAAGACCCCTGTGTTCCCCAACTTACTCAACTATGGAACCTTTTGTCTCCCAACACCTACTCACTTTGAGGAGATCACTTTGAGCAGAACATGTTAGGACATGCTGGGGGCCTATGGAGGAAGTTTTCAGATAAGCCATCCTGTAGGGCCAAGGGCCCCCAGGTTAGTGGGAATAAAGATGCTTTGGAGGCAGAATATCACTCTGACTTTTGCCCCAGTCAAAAATCGTCGAGTTGATCAATATATTCACTCTCCCTACCTTGACCCCTGGCTTGACTATGTGACTTGCTCTGGCAATGAAACGTGAAAGAAAATGACACGTGTGCCCTCTTGGTTGAAGCTCTAATGGCTACTTTCTGGCATCATTGAGTTCTGTGTCTTCCTATTACTGGGGTCAGTGACAACCCAGATACAGACTGCTCCCTTAGTCTCCTGGAGAAAAGGGGACAGACCACCCCCAGGGGAAGAGTAAGAGGAACAAGAATGAAACCTTGGTGGCCGCAAGCCACTGAGATGCTGGGACCACTTCTCACTGCAGCTAACAGAGCTTATGCTGGTGCTGACTGCTGCGCTCAGGGAAACAGCACTGATGACAGACATGCTTTCTCTCAAAGAGCTAGATGTTCAGATTGAGTGTTCAAATCATCCGCGTTATTTCAATTTTTCTTTTTGTATTTCACTAAAAAAGGGGAAAAAAGTGTTTAGAAGCATTTTAAATTTGACCCTCATGGATAAAATGTCTCTTCTGCTCAGGTGGGGAGGGTCAACTGGAAGCTCTAAGTGCATTTTTGCTCGAATAAGACAACAAAATGCCCTTCCTGGAGGCGATGCCTAACCTTTAACAATCTCCTTTCAGAACTTGGATGTGCAGAAGGAAGCGCTCTGGGGGACATGACTTAAATCAGTGGATGTTATTTTTGGCCTGTGTCCAACACACACAGGAGCTCTGTCACCCACCTGGAGGGAAACAGCTCAGTCAAAATGTCAAGGCAATAACTTCCACAAGACCTTTCGGTTTCCCACTCTGGGGGACAATTAGGCAGCAGAGGGTAATGTATATCTGGCCTCAGAAGAGAGGCCCAAGAAGAAAACGGAGCTCATCTTTTCACTGTTTCATTCCCCACATCTGACCCTCACAACCTACCACGGAGCCTGCGAGTCCCTTGTGGAAGCTTCCTCCCTTGAAGCCTCCCGGCCCCCACAGGACTCTAGGATGGTTCTTTGCCGAGAGGACTTGGAGGGAGCCTGGCTGGGCACAGAGAACCGGTCTCCAGGTTGGAGGATATTATGGGATGGAAGCAGGCTTAGGAGTCTTTGAGTGCCACTCGCTCTGGGCCCAGGCAGGGATGCAGCACTGCAGATACAGTCAGGTCTGCCCTGAGCACAGCTGGTCCTCAGCAGGGTGGAGTGGGCATCCAGGCCTGCAGGGAGAATACCACAGTGTTCCCTCCTGCAGTGAAGGGTCTGAGCTCCAGCAGGGTGCAGGGACAGCCCTTGCTACCTTCTGAGATCCACCTCCCAGCTCACTCTCCCAAGACTCCCCCCTAACCAGGAACCAAAGGGAACGGTGCTGTCTGAACAACATACACCTGCAAAGTGACTTGGTGTTTTTCTGGCTGAAAGTGAGGCCCATGGAAACTGACCTCGGTGCTGAGTTGCCAGAGAAGGGAAGAGGCGCAGAGGGAAGGTGGGGGAGGGAGGTGGAGACTGAGCTTTTCAACTTCTCTGTCAGTGGAGGAGCCACCTCACGCTGAAGAAGAGGGAGGACAGCATTGTGCTGCTGTCCCGAGTGGCTGGGGAGAGGAGCCTCTCAGATGCTCAGATCAGTGCCTTTCCAAGGTGCAACAGCTCTGTGAGAGGTGAGGAGCTTTCTCAAAAGCCCTCCAAAGCTGGAGCATCCATAGTATAGAAAGAGCCCAGACAAGCAAATGCAAAGACAGCCCAACAGTGCCTGGGCAGAAGATGGGGACAGGCACCTCCCAGAGTGGATGTCCAAATGCTCACTAAGTGTATGTGTGCAAGGAGGCTCAACCTCGTTTCGGGTCAGAGGGGGGCAAATTAAACCCAGAGACACCGCATCAAAGGACAAAAGCTACTACAAACTGTAGTTCTTGTTCATACCAGGTTAAAAGCAGGCTGATGAACACAAGTCCATCTGCACTCAAGTTGCTGAAGCTCCTCCCGGGCCTTCTCCCACCCCTCCAGGTACCCAGTAGCCCCTGACTCCTTTTCTCCTCCCATCACCATCAGGGAAAGGCTTCCTCACCTTGGTTAAGACTCCATCTCCCACTGAGCCTCAACCTTCTCAGCCAGAAAGCAGGAAATCTGGACTACACACATTCCACAGACCCTTTCAGCTTTTCTATCTGGGAAGTTTTCAGACCCTGTTGAAAGCAAAACTCCCAGGCCTCCTCCCTGCATCGAGACAGGTTCAGGCTCAGGTTCAGGGCTGGGACATCCAGAGGTTTCAACAAGATCCCTGAGCAATTCTCTGATGCCTATTGAAGTCCACCCTCTATGGCAATAGGTCCCACGTGGCTTGATCCCAGCCTCTGGAAGTACACACAGGCAATCAGCATTTTACAAGGCTTCACTTAGTGCTTCTTTAACATGGGATAATCACACATTTATGGGGTGCAGTGTGATGCTTGTGATATACACACATATCATTGAATGAAGAAATCAGGGGAGTTAACCTATCCATCCCCTCAAACATTTACTAAGGCTTCACAATTACAGTTAATGATACTGTAATATATATTTGAAAATAACCACAAGGGAGGATTCTGAATAGAAAGCAGCATTTTTAGAGACCTCCCTGGGGACTGTGATGTATTGAGATAGGAGAAACATGGGCCTCCTGCAAGGGCTATTTCTGTAGGCCTAAGCTCCCCTAGCTGGAACCCAAGTCTATCTTCCTTGGTTTCCTTAGGCCCACAGTAGAAATGATGGCTTCACAGAGCCTTGGACACGTGGACAGAGATGCAGGCCTGGAGCAGGGTGGCAGGGCCTGACTCCGGACCCACACCAGGGAGAGCACTGTGGCTTCTGGGTAAGCCAAGGGTGGGGAAGGGAGGCCAGCCCACCCCACCTCGTAAATCACAGGCCAGGAAGAGCAGGGCGGGCAGCCCTGACTCTATATACATCATGCATTAAATGCCTCACTGGTGCCCCACAAGCAAGCTTTGTGAAGCAGGGCTCAAGGGAGAGGGTGGGCAATGACCAGAAATCAACCTTGGGCCAGCTCAGCTCCAGGGTCTCCACTCCACAAGTCTCCTCACGCAGGGGCTTGAAAAACAGCTATTTTTTTTTAAGAGGGAGCATTTGGCTCAGAGTTTGAGGGCGTACAAAAGGCCCTCAAAAAGGAGACAGAAATCTATTACCCGCCTGGGCAGAAATAGCGCTGGGGGATGCTGGGCTGTAGCCAAGGGGCGAAGCTGTCCCAAGGGAGCTCAGGGCCTCTGCAAGGGGAGCAGGGGCTGTGGGCTGCAGGGGAGGCTGTGAGGGACCCTGCAGCCTCAGGAAGTGTTAGGACAGTGGGTTTCATTTCAGGCTCCCTGGTTCTGGTTTAGGGATCACTCAGGAGTGTCTAGAAAGCGAAATGGACCAGCATCCAGGTGTGTGGGCTCTGTCCCAGGTAGAGGGCTCAGGCAAGGAGGCTGCAGCCATGACAGAGGGAGCCTTGGCCACATCTACTGCCAAGGTAGCCTTGCCAGCCCAGGGGAGTGCTATGGGGAGGGTCAGGGCTGTGTATGGTGGCCGAGCAGGTCTACAGAGCAGTATGCACCCTCGGTACGCACAGGGAGTATGGGTGGGGGCCACAGCACCTCTCACTAGGTACTATCCTGGGGCTCAAAGCTGTGGGAAGGGCCGGATGTGGGCGCCCCAGGTGACGGTGTACTTCCCAGGTGGGTTTTGAGGTTGGGGTGAACCTATGGCAGCAGAAACAGGTGGCAAAGGACCATGATGGGGGATGGGTCGGCATATCCTCCAGAGACGTGGGATGAAAGCGTGGGGACGATGTCCCAAGAGCCCTGCCCACACCCCCAAGCTCAGAACTCATCCATTTGTACTCTCTGTTTCCATTTCTGCACTATCCAAGTCCACTATCCAGCAACTCAGCAGGAAGCAGAGGAGAAAGCCAAGTACAGCAATTCCCTGAGGAGATATCAGGTACCTAGCAAGCAGGGCAGATGGGAGGCCAAGCAGACTCCTACAGTAATCACCCCCCACCCCCGCAGCCAGCCCAGCAAGAGAGAGAGATGGCCCCACACTGCAGAGGTCTTTCCTCTTCTGCTTCAAAAGGATCTGTGGCAGACTCAGCCAGAATGAGTGCTCAATTAAAGGTGCTTTGTAATTTCCCTGTCAGAAACGCAAAGGCATCTGGGGAACCAGGGGAAGAGCAGCACTTCCAGCCAGGCCTCAGGGTCCTAGATTTGTGGCCAGAGAAGGATGAAGAGTTTGGGGTAGTGCCCAAGGATGCTAGGCCTGAGCTCAAGACTTTTTCCTATGAGAACAGCACAAAGACACCCAGAAGGCGCCCAAGGAGGGAAGAGGAAATGTTCCAGAGACCGGAAGTACAGGCTGATACCACAGTACCCATACTGAAGACCCTCAGGCTGCCTATGGAGGGCCAGGAGGGAGAAGGACACTGGGTTTGGAGGTTCAACCTGGATAGAACCTGCAAGACAATGCTGAAAAGAGACTTGGACTGCAACCCTGGCTTATCACTCACAAGTTGTCTGATCTTGACCGTAGGATTTCACCTCTTGAGCTATACTGGCCTTATCTGCAAAATGGGAACTATGATAATTTTGTATCAACCTTCTAGGGTGGGCAGGAAGACTAACTGGAAGAAGTTACAGAGAGTAACTGATATAGTAGGCACTCAATTCTCACTGACCCCAGAAGACAGATGGTTGTGATGTAATAAAATCAACAGTCGAGTATGGATGCCTACCATGTGCAGACTTGGCCAGATGATCTAGACATATTTGCTAACTTGTTCAAGCAGAAAGCTAGAATCAGGGAGAAGTGGAGCTTGGATGAACTAACCCAGGAACAAGGTGAGGTCCCTGTGGGCCATAAGCAGAGAACAGTGGGTACACTGTACTGGGGGCTGTGGCCAGAGATGTCTGGGGCAGAGGATGGGCTTTTGTGGTTGGGCTGGAGAATCAGGTTGTGGTGGTCCCCGAGGTCTAGCAAGCTGTGGGCATGGCTGCATTCGGATGACAACCTTGTGGCCTGCATGCTGCTGCTCTGCAGCCTGTGTCCTGGTCGGCATGGCCCATCCATCACAGGGTGCTCCCCCAGAAGACTCCAAATCCTCCTTCTCAGTGAGAGCTGTTGAATGAAGTTAAGTTGACTTCCCGATTTGTACTCATGGATGGACCCTGGGAGAAGAGGCAGTAGGAGTGGGAGAGAGAGGCCTTCAGCTGACTCAAGCTATGTGGCTCTGGGTAGCACAGCCTCAGACCAGTGCAGCTTCCATGTATCCCAGGAGTCTAGTGCCCCTCCCCTAACTTTCCCTCCTCTGTGGTCAGGTCTGACTCAGGAAGGGAGCAAGGGTTGAGTCTCCAAGTTCAAGAGCTGCAGGGCTATGGCTGAGCAAAGATTGGAGGTGGCAAAGGCTACTGACAGCCCCTGGCTCAAACAGTGCCCCAATTTCTCCATAGGGGTACTGCAGAGGATGGTGCCAGCTCTCCAGGAGCTTCTACCTTCCTAAAACCAAACTAGCTAACCCTGCGACAGGGATGTCTGTGAAGACAGCCATGGTGAGGAACACACACTGGAGTCGATCCATGTGGACCTTCCTCTGAGAAGAACTGAGGCTGCAGGGTCCAGGTTGGAAACCTCTGAAGGTCTGACAAGTGCCCAGCCCCATCAGGCATATTGCATCTTCCTCAGAGGCTCCCTGGTTGTGCAACTCCAAGTGTCCATTGTTCACTCAGTGTTTTCACCACTTCCTCCAAATCACCTTCGGCACAGTGCAAGAAGAACTAGAAACTTCTGTTTTATGTTCTGTGTCCTCCAGGATGCTGTGCTCCCCTGACAGTTTCTTCCCTTTCACCCTCCATCTCCATATGTGTCTTTACATTTTTTTGCTTTCTCTCATCCATGCAATTGTGGTACAATTGCAACCTTAAGTTATTCTGCACTCTTTCTCTTGGATGCAAAGGGGCCTTGATGCCTTCTTATAGGGTGGTATTGAATCAGATTGAACATGTACCCAATTTTAAGAAAGGACAGAAGAAGGGCTCATATCAGATACAAAAGCCATTGCCAAGACCATTTGAAGAGACAAGTCTTCACTTTATGTCTAAAAGGCTCTTTTTAACAGCTCTGGCTTTCGGTTCCCTGTAGATACTCCTAGCCCTTACATTTGCTCATTATCCGGCAAGAACGATTTCTGCCTCTTACTACCATGTGGTCTCAGATCCAAGAGCTGGTGAGCAAGCTGTGGTGCAGTTGGAAGAACCACAGCCAGCATGGGTGAGGACAGGAGTCAGCAGGTTGCAGCCAACACTGATGTCTACAGCAGAGATCAAGGTCCAGACCCAGGGACTGTTTAACTGAAGATGCAGGGCAACAGTGACAGTTAATCGGTTGCTGAATTAGTCAGTTTTCCTATTGATGGAATGAAATAGCTAACACCTGCAACTTAAAGGAGCAAATGGCTTATGTGGTTCACAGTTTCCGTCCATGGTCAGCTGGCTTCAAAGCAGAAACATCATGGAGGAAGGGAGTGGTGGGGTAAAGCTGCTTGCTTCGTGGCAGCAAGAAGCCCAGGGAGGGAAAAAGCAGCAGCAAGAGATTTGTACTCTGAGGGACCCACCTCCACCTCTGGGCCACACCTAATAGCACACTAGTGGATTAGTCCACTGATGAGTACAATGGCCCATGATCCAATCACTCCTCTAGAGTTGACAATTAAGATGAACTGGCACAGTTGCTAAGACAAAACTAGTTGGGGTAGTGAAGTGATGACTGAAAGTAAAGCCTTCATGGACCACTTTATGCTACCCAGTTCCACCAGGCAAATTACATGGGTGGTTTTGAGAGCCAAATTCATGCATATAATAAGCAGGACTCATTCACTTTTCATTTGTGTATACTTCATCTCTTGAGCTAGACTGAAAGGTTGGGGACAAGGTCCTTCACTCTCTCTCTCTCTCTCTCTCTGGGGGTGTTGGAGATTAAACCCAGGAAGCACTGAGCTATATTCCCAGGCCCCCTTTTTTGAGACAGGCTCTTACTAGGTTGCCCAGGCTGGGCTCAAACTTTCAATCCTCCATCCCCAGCCTTCAGCCTTCTAAATAGCTGGGATTGTAAGTGTACTCACTGAGCCAGCCCCATCTTCTTTTTAAGGCCTATAGGGACTTAAGCATAGCCAAGGGTAACAGTAATAATATCCCTAGAGTTGGTTGATATGAGTTTGGGCACCAACTCTGCTACTATGGCTACAACTTAGGGCAAGTTACCAAGCCTCACACCTCTGAGCTGAGAAGTTAACTAGAAAGGGCTGTTTCCAGGCTTGATGTGATTAAACATAAATCAGAGGGGACCTGGGCTGCCCATAATAACTCTCCATTGTTCTTCACTATCAATCTGTATTCATTTACTGATGGCTTTTCTTGAATGATTTATTTATTTTCAAATGTCAGGGCATAAAGTCATAGAAAATGTGGGGTGTTTTTTTCCAATTTTTGTTTTCTATTTGCAGTACATAATGATTACATTCAGCACGGGGAGTTAGTACATGCATGCTTTATTTTTTTCATCCTTTTCTCCTCTTCTTCCCTTCCCCTCTCCCATCTCTTGGCCTGCTTCCCTATTTCCTATTATCTTTTATTTTTCTCTTTATTTATACTTTGGATTTCTCATGCGATATTTAAGCTTGTATGTCTGATTCCTTTCACTTGAAATTATGATCTCAAAGTGTATCCATTTTACTACAAATAACTCAAGGCTATCCTTTATGGCAGAATAGTTCTCCATTGTGTGTAAATACCATATGTTCTTGATACAGTCATCTGCTGATGGACATATAGGCCATTTCCAAGATTTAGCTGTTAAGAATTGTGCTGCTATAAACATGGGTGTGCACATAGCACTATAATATGATGACTTTAACTCTTTCAGGAAGATACCTAGAAGGGGAATAGTTGGGTCAATTGGAATTTCTAGTTTTAGTTTTTCAAGGAATCTTTATACTGGTTCCATAGTGGTTGTACTAGTTTATGTACTAGTTTCCCAACAACAACATAGAAGAGTTCCTTTTTCCCCACAGCCTTGCCAGCATTTGCTACTATTTGGTTTCTTGCTAACAGCCTCCTTTTTTTTTTTTTTTTTCTGGAGTAAGATGGAATCTCAGTGGTGTTTTCATTAGCACTTCTCTCATGGCCAGAGATGTTAAACATGTTCTCATGTGTTTGTTGGCCATTTGTACTTTTTCCGAGCAGTGTCTATCATTTCAGTTGCCCATTTTTTGGAGAAGATCTTTTATTTGAAGGGGTCTGATTTTTTTAGTTCTTTATATATTCTAGATGGTAGTTTTCTGTCAGAGGAATAGCTGGCAAATTTTTTTCTCATTTTGCAGGTTGTCTCTTCACTCTTTTGATCATTTCCTTTGCTGTGCAGAAGCTTTTTAATTTGATATGATTCCATTTGTTGATTCTTGATGTTATTTTTTGTGCAATTGGGGTTCTAGGTCAGAAAGTCCTTGCTTATGCCTATGTCTTCAAGAGTTTTACCTATTGTATCTTCCAGCAGATTAAGTGTTGGCATAGGAAATATTCTCACCTTTCAGATTGCTTCTGGTATTTTGGGATGAAAGGGAGATTTAGGAAGCAGGACATGAATGGTGCGGCAAGTGTAGCAGTGTGAATCAGAGACACTATAACTTGCTCATTCAAATGGTTACTTTACCTTCTCTAACAGTTTTATGGAAGCTTGAGCTTCCATAAAAAAATGCATCCCCATCCCAGACTGGCTTCAACAGCAGACTTTTATTTTCTTCCTGTTCCAGAGGCTGAAAGTCAGATCCAAGCACAGTCTCCTCTAAGGTGATTCTAGGCTATCTCTCTACATGGTCGTCCCTCTGCGTGGACACCTCTGGTGTGCCTGTTATAAGGACACCAGTCATTGGATTAGGGACCACCCCAATGACCTTATTTCACCTTAATCACCCCTCTAAAAAATCCCACCTCCAAACACAGCCACAATTCTGAGGGCCAGGGCTGCAACATATGAAGGCAGAGTCACAATTCAGTCCCTAATACCTTCCACTCCTGCTCACTATGCCTCTGCCCGCAGTTTCATGTCCTCTGCCAGCTGTGCCATGTGCTCAGTTCCCAGAGTCACAGCAGGCCATGAGCTCCAGGAACTGGCATCACTTCTGCTCTGATGTTCACAACACCCATCTCCTCCCTGCCCTGCTGAACCAGGCTGGGCTCAAGCTCACTCCATGTGAAACTCGAACAGCCCCATTTTCTCTCCCAGGGTCTCAGCTGTGCCATATTAATGGCTTCCAAAAAAAAAAGCATGCACCGTCACTGGCGTGTGATGCTTTCCATGGCTCTCACCCTTGGAACTCCATTATCCAAGGCCCTGCTCCAGGAGTGGAGAATTGGCCTGGCATGGGTCATTTGCATGGATGCCCCATAAAGCAGCACTCCTGCCTCACTCTCAGTGCCGGAGGCTGATGTGGGACCCACAGCAGAAGCCCACCCTGGAGTCCTGACTCAACCACTCAGAGAACTCACACTCTGTTGCTTTGTCTCCTCGTCTGCAGAAGGGAGTTACAGTGGTCAGGAGGTTGGACAAAGCCTATGGTGATAGGATGCAAGGGGTGAGGCAGCACTTCTCTTCCTGGGGAGGTGGTGCACACACAAAGGAGGTCATTATTCTACACAGGCTTCAGTGACCATGGCCCAAAGAAGCCCCTGCTGGCACTGAGGACCCACATCCTTGGCCTCTCATTCCTCACTGGTTCATCTGCTACTCCCCCCAGGGAAGCCACCTGCACCTCTGCTCTTGCTCAGAGTTACCTCTCCCTGCTTCTGTGGCCCTGTCTCCAAATTCTAGCCACTCCCCACCCTGTTCCACTCTGCTCCTTCAGCATGGAGCTCCTCTGAGAGCAGACCTCAGTTCCAATCCCCGAACCACTACTTACAGGGGTGGCCTCAGCCAGGTTATCAAAACACAGCAGGGGCCGGGGAGTTAGCTCAGCGGCACAGCGCCTGCCTGGTAGGCACCAGGTCCTGAGTTTGATCCCTGGTACAAAAAAACAAAACAAAACAAAACCCACACGAGAAGCTTTATCCTAAAAATAATTTTTTTTCCCAGAATATGTCTAGAGCTAGCTTAGACTCCTATTAAATTTCCTCTCTCTCTCTCCCTTACCTGCCCATCTCTAGATCCAGCAGAATGAAGACCGTGAGACAACTGGCATGCTTGGAAATCTTTTGGCAAACTGTCTTTATCCTACCAGTCGTCAGTGATGACTTTAAACACCAAAGTTTGCTCCACCCTTCGGAGTATCCCAAAGTAACAATTTCAGAGGGTGAACACAACACTGAGAGATCAAGGAAGCCAAGACCAGGAGAAATGATTTACACAGGGAGTGGAGAACATAGGAATCAAGTTGAAGCAGGAAGGTAACGTGGCTAAAACTAGAAGGCAGGACAAGATCCTTAACACATGCGCAGATCAGTTCCCCCCACCCTGCACATGGACATCTCGCGAGAACTCACCTAGTCGTCTCCCAGGTGTGGGAAATATGAAAAGGAGTCTCCATTAAGCGCTATTATGCCTCTTCGTGATAGCCCACCCTATGCTGTAAAGTGGTTTTTTTGTTGTTGGTTTTTGTATCTTTATTTTTCCCTCCCTTTTTACTCATCCAAGACTCATTCTGCAGAGCCCATTTGTTCCCCACCCTTCTGGGGTTTTTTTCTTTCTACTTTTAATAAATGTGAAGCTTTGCCACCAATTGTTTGTTTTGTTCAGTTCTTTGTTAGGACAGAAAGGACCTAGAAGTCACCTCTAAGAGGAGATTCCAGCTCCCCAAAATCCAGTAACAAAGTCACAATTGAGATGTGCATCAGAACAATGATAGTTTCAGGATGATTCTGTTCCAGAGGAATTCTGGGAAGAAGGTTGTTGGATGTGAGGAAGATGAGGGAGCTGCCTTTGATCCCTAATTCTGTGTAGCTTAACTGTTTTCTAGGCAACATTATTTATTTGTGGAATTAAAACACCATTGGCTATGAATGGCTTATTGAAAAAAACAAAGAGACATGGGCTGAGGATTTAGCTCAGTGGTGCCACCACTTGCCTCACAAGCATAAGGTTTTGAGTTTGATCCCTGGTACCAAAAAAAGAGAGAGAGAGAGACACAGATTTGGTGCCATTGCCCGAATACCTGGATGGCTAAGGCCCTAACTGCCAGCCTGTGTCTGGAACAAGGAGCATCCCATTAAATGTGGGGAGAGTTAGGCTCTCGTGTCGTTGCTATGTGTTCTGTATACACAGTCCCCACTTACGATGGGTGACAAGATGTTTTGACTTCACAACTCTGGGAAAGCATATTCATGCAGCCACCCTGGTTTTCGATGTCATTATAGTGTTCAATAGATCCCACAAGGTGTTCAGCACTTTATTATCAAGTGGGATTTATGTTGGATGATTCTGCCCAGGTATAGGCTAATATCTGTATCCTGACCCAACTGAGGCAGGCAGATTAGGTGTACTAAATAGATTTTGGACTTATAATGTTTTTGGCTTAGAGCGGGCCCCGCCACAATTGAGGTGTAATTGCACACAGTCACTCCCCAACTCTCTCTCTCTCTCTCTCTCATAGGTGCTCCTCAGGGCTCAGCTCCACATGTTCTTTCCTAGTTATCTCACCCACTCACCTCCTCAGCCTCAACCCCAATGATGCCCAGATATATTTCTTGCCCTCACTCCTCCCACAAACTCAAACCCATGCAGCCAGGAGCTACCTAGACACAGCCACCTGCGTGCCCCATAGACAGTACCCACTGAACACATTCAGTGCCACAGTCACCATCGACTCTTCTTGGCATCAGTTCTTTCTCCTGAGACCCTCAGCTTAGCAACAGAGCACCCATCATTTGCCCAAGCCAGGACTTGAACACCACCCTATACAACCTCTTCCCTATACGACACTCACCGTTGCTGGCCAAATTCACATGGTTCTCCAGGTAGCTCTTTCATCTTCTGCTCCTTGCCCTCCTCCATTGGTCCCTGATGTAGGACACTTGCATCTGTTCCCAGGTCAACAGTAATAACCCCTCTCATCATCACTCTCCTCCTCCATCAAAATCTTTCACTTCACTGCCATCCAAGTGATTTTTCCAGAGCATAAATACCCACTATGGTCAACCTCCTGCTTCTGCAAGTTCCAGATGACTAGAAGAGGTGCTGCAGGAGAGCTGGGACCTCATTTACCACTTTTGTGAGTCATGGGCCTGGATGGAGACATCTGGCTACATACCAAGCTGATACTGAGGAGAGTTTGATAAAGGGACTAGTGATAAAGGTGTAGGCAGAGTTTAAGGAGAGCAACAAGAAGATGCAGCTCCTAAGACAAGTAGCAGTAGGAGCCACAGCCAGCCAATGCCTAGCAGGCCAGGAGAGAGTAGTTTCCTTGACTTAGAGAGAGGGAGAGAGCTGTCTAGAGAGGGTGGCCCTCCAGCAGCTGTGGCCTGGGGGATTCAGCCATTGCCGATTTCCTGGAAATGGAACTGGGATGATAAACACCCTGATCTCTGTCTCTCGCCCTCTAGTCTCCTGTTAGTGCCTCTATTTTGCCACCTGTAGCCAGCAGCCAGAGGCACACATGCTTGCTGATGGAGTCGGTGTGGAGGCTCAGGCTTCCAGGGCATGGAGCATGGCAGAAAAGGGGGCCCAGTGAACAACTGTATCCCTAGCACAAGCCAACCCAAACCCCTTCCCACATACCCTTGCCCAAACTCCTCTGAGGATACAGCATCCTTGTCCAAGCCACAGTTCAAAGGAGACCTCCTCTGGGAAGCTGTCCCTTGCTCTCAGAAAATTAGCCACTATGTTCCACTGGCCAATTCCTTGGCTTTATTATGGTTTGCATTGTTTTCTATTCAAATTTCTTTACATGTCTCCCTACCACTAGAAGCATCAGAATATTTATTTCTGTATTCCTAGCATCTGGTATATTAGGTGCTTAGTAAAATATTAACTAGTAAGTGAATTTAAAAAGACAGGATAGAATTATGAAATATGCTCATCCCTAATGCCTAAATTGGGGGTGATGAGTTTTCTATCCCTTGCCAAAGATGGTGAAGAATTATATACCCTCTCATTTTGAAAAATGGATGCAGTATCATACAAATTTGAGACAAAAGTTGATTTAATTTTGTTAATGTATAATCAAGGCACCAAGGTAAAAGATTTAAAAGGGGCTTGGATTCAGAGCTAAGCAAAGCCAAACAGAGGGAAGCTGGCACCAAGGGAAAAGTCTCTTCACCGGCAGTGGAGTATGCCAGCTTGCAATTCTTCCTTTGCCATCTTAAGCATTGTAAACTGAATGGAATTGAAAGCCGCCGTTTGGAAGCAGAGTTTACAGTCCACTTACCGGTGGAGAGGCATTTTGTGGACGCGGGCTATGAAACTTGTTTTCATTTCGATGTTTTTAAAAATCTAATTTCCATGCAAATAGGAAAGGATGTGTTCAAGAGTGTCAAGTTTGGGATTTGTTTGAGAGTCAAGCGGCATAACTAATATTTGGTGATTGGATGGTGTCCAAGGACACTTAAGAAATTCCAGTATTACAAAAGAAGCCAAATATGTTGTGATGAGAGAATCCACTGTCCCTGGCAGATAAATGAACTGGCTCTGAAGAAGAGCCTTCTGCACTGTCCATGGGCTTCTGAGCAACTCTGTTCCCTGAACCTGCAGTCATGGAAGACAACCCATTGTTGGAGCAGTGGTTAAAATCTCATTTATCCCAATGCTTTTAAAATGAGATTTTAAGTATTGCAAGGAAGAAAGAAATGCAGAATTTTAGGCCTGGGGTAAGGCCCTGCTAATAGGGTTTTAAAAAACAATTCTCGTTTGCATTTTCTGCAGCAAATAACACTGAAACCTGCACTTTAAAACTCCACTTGGTTATAATCTTTTTATTTATTGTGGTTGTAATATACTAAAATGTTGTATTCTTATAACAATGTTCATGAGTGATATTGGGTTGCAGGGTTTTGTTGCGGTTGTTTTTCTTGTAATGTCTTCGTCTGGTTTTGCTATCAAGTTAATGATGATCTCATAGAATTTGTGGGGAAGTGATCCTTGCTCTACAGTTTTCTAGGGCTTGTATATAATTGGCCTGCTCACCTTTTCTCTTCTGTTCTTCCTTCCTTCCTTCTTTTCTTTCTTTCTTTCTTTCTTTCTTTCTTTCTTTCTTGCTTGCTTGCTTGCTTGCTTGCTTGCTTCCTTCTTTCCTTCCTTCTTCCTTCCTTTTTCTTCCTTCCTTCCTTCTGTATCAGGGATCGAACCCAGGGCCTTCACAGTGATCTATGTCCCCAGACCTTTATTTTTGATTTTGATTTAGAGTCAAAATCTTGGTCATTAAGTTGCCCAAGCTGGGCTGGTATTTGCCATCGTCCTGCCTCAGTCTCCCAGAATGTCCACCACCACACCCAGGTTAATTAGTATTATCTTTTAAATGTTTTATAAAAATGAAGTAAGAGAGGTAGTTAGCTTTGCAAGTTCTCTAGTCGAAATAGTTTGGAACAGGCCTTTTCTTCATTATGTGTGTTAACAGCCATGAACAGTTAAAAGCTTTTAAAATAACCAGCTTGAAGTCCCCACATGGAGAAGCAAGCAGGGACCCAGGAGGCCCAAAAACACTTTCTTCCTAACATCACCCCAGGAACCAACCTCGGCACAGGCAACATTAGAAACCAGCTGTGGTTTAATAAGAGAGAAGCTGCAACTTGGATTTGTAATTTTCCCTGTTTTATTCTGAGTCTGATAGCAAGGTCTTACATTTCAAAGTAGCTGAATAATAGTTGTCATTGCTTTGATAAAGAAAACTTCCCAAAAGAAAACATGACAATACATATGTACTATTAAAATTTGTTCATAGTTACATGCACTGGGTCAACGGCCCCAAACCGGCACTCATCACTGCCTCCCCTAGTGGCCATATCCATAATTGCAGACTCTGGTCCTCGGATGCCCCTGGGCTCTGAGAGTCATTTCACTATCAGTGAATTTGATTTCAGAAGACTCCTGGTTTCTTCTCTGTCCTAAGGTGCACTGACACAGGGGCGTGAGTACCAAGGAGTCTTTGTCTTTTCTTCCCTGATTGGAAGGGCTGGTTGCATCTGAAAGGTTGACCCCTATTGATCAGTGTCATTGTTTCTTTCTTACTTGCACTCTAAGAACTCAGGATTTGCATTGCAGTTGCTGTCAGGTATCCTGGCAACCACCTCCAAAATTCTGCTTTCTGACAAGAAAGCCAGGCGGGAAAGAGTGGTGGTGAGGAACCAGGTGGACACCAAGGAGGGGTAAGGTGGAGAGAGGAGAAGAAAGGAAGGGTGACCAGGGAGGAGGAAAGAAAGATAAGCATGATAAGAAGGAAGAAAGGGAGAGAAAGCAAAAGAGCTGAGATAGAGAAGGGGGGGGGCAAGAAAGAGAGGGTCTGTGCCCCCAGGGATAGAAGTCACCAACAGGACCACCTTCCTGGTGATCCAAGACCAGCAAGTTGTTAAAACATTTGCCCCACCCCAGTCAGAGGCCACTCCCCCAGCGACTCCGGAAGCCAGGAGGTCTGTCCCTAGATGGAATTCAGGCGGGCTGCTGGTCAGGGCCTAGATTTAGCTCTGTCAGGAGATGACTAACTCAGACTAATTCCAGCGGCATGGCCCTTGCTCATTTCGGACCCTGACCTTGCTGGCCCCGTACCTAGATTCTGGAGAAATCTTCTGGGTTCTGACTCAGGCACTGTTTGACTGGTTCCAGCTTACAGGAAGTCCTTGGCTTGATTTTTTTGAGTGATTGAAAGAATTGCTTTTTCAGCAAGGTGTCTTTCCCATCAGAAAAGGCTCAAGTCTTGGCTTCTCTGGACCTGGTAGTGTAAATATGGACAGCAGTTTTCCCAAGGTGCCTGGAGACACCAAGCAAGTTGAATTTCAACCCCACATTAGCAGAGAAGATGAGCTTAGAAAAGAACTCCACAGACATTTCAAAATATATCCCTGCCCTACTAAAAACAACACTCTACATTCGCATTTGACAACAATTAAAATGCTTTCACACACTCTTGTAATTTTTGCCTCCCCAAAAACCACTGAGGTGACCTTTCTGGACTTTGCACATTGGCCACAGTGAGTATGTTGATAAATTAAAACAAACTCTGGTTTAGGAACATTAACATGGAACTCATGTTCACACTGCCATGTGGAGGGGAAATGTCTACTCCATCATTCCTAAAAAACTCAACTTGCCCAAACTGAAATAAAAAGAAATAGTGCACTGGAACAGTCCTACATATTAAAAAATACATAACTTCCTAAGCAATTAAAACTACCTTAGGAGCCAGTAATCCCACCTCTGGGGATATAGCCAAAGAACGTGAAGTCAGCATGTCAAAGGGATGTCTGTGCCCCCAGGCTCATTTATGCATTATTCACAATAACCAAGATGTGGAGTCAAACTAAGTTTGCATCAATGGATGAAGGAATTTTTAAAAGTACGGTATATACACCATGGAATATTATTCAGCCTTTTAAAAGGAGGAAATCTTAGGCCCTGCATAGAAAGTTCAAGGCCAGCCTGGACTACATAGTAAGACTGTGACTCAAAATAACATAAAAGAAAACAAAAACAAAAACAAAGGAAACCCTGTAAATCCTGTCATCTGTCATTTGTGACAACATGGATGTAACTAGAGGACTGAAAGGGGCCAGGGACAGAAAAACACTTAAGTAACATGTGATCTCACTTACATATGCAATCTAAAAAGTTTTCTTACAGAAGTGCAGAGTAGAATGATGGCTACCAGAGCTGGGTGGGAGGAAAGGAAAGAAATGGGAAGTGTTGATCAAAGAGTACAAAGTTTCAGAGAGAAGAAATTAGTTTTGATATATGTTGCATAGGAGAATATTCATAGTTGATAATAATTTACTGCATATTTCAAAATATAAGTAATTCAAATGCCCATGATAAAAAAGATAAGAAAGAGAGGTGAAGTATATAATAATTAGCTTGATTTAACCATTCTATATTGTATGTATATATATATATATACATACAATATAAATATCACATTTTACCTGATAAATGTATACAGTTATAGTTTGTCAATTAAAAGTAGTATTGACTTAAAAATACCAATCCCACATCATCCTAAAATAATAACGGAGTATTACCTGTTTATTTTGTGACCAACATAACTGATACCAAAAACTGACAAGGATATTGCAAACAAAGAACATGATGGGCCAATCAATATTGCTCATAAAGGCAGGTACAAAAATCCAGACAAAATATTAGCTAGCTGTATATTGTGACATATATAAAAGAAGAATATATCATAGCTGAGTGAGGTTTAATTTTAAAATGCAAAGATCATTTAGCATTCAAATTAAATATAATTTATATTAACAGAAATGTTTGTCTCAATACAATTTTAGAAAAAACCCTTTGACAAAAAGTAAATTCTTATTCAGGGCAAAATTTTGCCAGCATTAGGAATAGAAGGGAATTTCTTTAAACAGAGAGCAAGTATGTCATACAGCCACAGTTGACACCACAGTTAATGATGAAATGTTGTCCTCTCTCTCTGGGGTTGGGAACAAGATAAGGGTGTCCATAATCTGTCTCCCAAGCTAAGGGCCAACGCAAATGATTAGAGTAAATAAGTGAAGATTAAGGTCACTAGATACAAGACGAATACACACAATAAGTGTAAAAGAATTTATCATGTAAATTATGTTCTTCAATCACAATGAATTTAAATCAGAAATCAATAATGGTAGGGTATTCGGAAACCTGTAAATATTAGGAAACTAAACAACACATTTCTCATTAACCCATAGGCCAAAGGAGAAATTACACGGAAAATAGAAAACATTTTCTATTGAATAAAAATGAAAATACAACATATCAAAATGTATGGGTAGCAGCTACCACACTACCTAAATGAAAATATATGCAAAATCTCATAATTAGAATTGAAAAACTCCATGGCCTGGATTTTAGCTTAACAATCTAAAATAAGAATGGAAGGGCCAGGGATTTAGCTCAGTGGTGCCACTGCCTACCTCCAAGTACAAGGTCCTGCATTTGGTCCCTGATACCAAAAAAATAAAAAATGAAAAATAAAAAAATAAAAAAAGAATGGAAAATCAAATCTAAAATATACAGGAAAAAACACAAATTAAAAGGGGGAGGAAACTAAGGCAAATAAAAAGCTGGTTCTTTTACATAATTAATAAAGTTGATAAACCTTAAGCAAGAGTAATCAGGAAAATAAAAAGAGAATATAAATTACCAATATAAAAATGGAGACAAAATATCACTATAGATTTTATACAGATAGTGAAAGGTTATTAAGGGGAATATTCAACTTTATATCAATAAATTCAACAATTTAGATAAAATAGAAAATTTCTCTGAAAGACACAAATTACTGAAGCTTACTCAAGAATAAACATATTACCCGAAAAAGCCCCATATCTGGTAAATAACCTGAATTTGTAGTTAAAATTCTTCCCATGAAGAAAACTAAACCCAGATGGCTTCACTGGTAAATTTTATAGCAGATTTAAAAGATAATACTAATTAATCTGGGTGTGGTGGAGCATGCCTGCAATCCCCCTATTCTGGGAGGCTGAGGCAGGAGGATGGCAAATACCAGCCCAGCTTGGGCAACTTAATGACAGACTCAAAATCAAAATCAAAAATAAAGGGCTGGGGACATAGATCACTGTGAAGGCCCTGGGTTCAATCCCTGATACAGAAGGAAGAAAAGAAGGAAAGAAAGAAGGAAGGAAGGGAGGGAGAGAGGGAGAGAAAGAGAGAGAGAGAGAGAGAGAGAGAGAGAGAGAGAGAGAGAAGGCCAATTATATGGACCCTACACAACTCTAGAGCAAGGATCACTCCCCAACAAATTCTATGAGATCAGCATTAACTTGAGAGCAAAACCAGACAAAGACATTACAAGAAAAACAACCACAACAAAACTCGGCAAACCAATATCATTCATGAACATTGATATATGAATACAAAGTTTTTAGTACATTACAACCACAATAAATAAAAAGATCATAACCAAGTAGAGTTATCCCACGAATGTAAGGTTGTTTTTACAACTGAAATTCAATTAATTCACCATATTTATGGGCTCAAAAAGAAAAAAAAAGTGAAAGCAATAACCATTTGAACAGATGCAAAAATAAAAAAACAGAGCAAGCCCTTGACAGATTCCAACAATTATTTATGATAGAAACCTTAAGCAAACTAAAAATGGAAAATTTCTTGGTTTGTTAGAGAACAATGTACAAAAATCAATACATCTCTATACTCAATAGTGAAAAACTAAACAGTTTCCCCCTGAGATCAGAGGAACGAATATCTCCTCTCACCACTTCCACTCAACATTAAACTGCCGATCCTAGCCAGGGCAGTAAGGCAAGAAAAAGGAGTAGCATACAGCTAGGAAGAACTGTCTTTACTCAAGGCAACACTAAAGTATTTGTAGAAAACTGTTAAAAATTTACAATCCACCTGTCTTAGTTACTTTTCTCATTGCTGAGACAAAATACCTGATGCCCAAAGTTAAAAGAGGAAAGTTTTATTCTGGCTCACAGTTTGTAGAGGTTTCAGTCCACAATCCACTGGCTCCAAGGAAGGGTAGCATCACAGAGGAAAAGCAATTCAAGGTGGGCAGAAGGCACCAAAGCAACAAGGGCTGATCACAGCTCTTTCTATCCCTTATATCTTATCCAGGCTACTTCGGGTGGGTGGCACTCACACCCTTAATCCTAGTGCCCTTGAGCCTAGTGTTGAACCATAAATCAATCTCAGCAGTACACACTCTAGATCCAGCCATCTCTGAAAAGCCCCACCTATGATGAGGCTTTGGGAGGACATCTAGACACAGCCATAACCACCCCAGAAAAACCAGTCAGTGAGTTTAGAAAGGTTAGGAGCTACAACATTAACATATGACAGCTGTGTTTTAATATACCAACAAAACCAGAAATTAAAATTTAAGAAAAGCACTATTAACAAGGGGCTCAGAAATATGAAATGTTTAGTGACAGATTTTGGAGAAAAGATATACAAGACTCACATAATAAGAAACTACAAAATATTATCGTCAGAAATTAAAGAGATCCTAAACAGATGGAGGGATATATCCAGTTCATGACTTGGGAAACTAAATATTGTTAAGATGTCAATTTTCCCCAAAATGATCTATAGATTTATCAAGCAATCCCAACCAAAACTCCAGGTGGATGTTATTGTAGAAATTGACCAATTAGGGCCAAGGATGTAGCTCAGTGGCACAGCGCTTGCCTGGCAAGCACAAGGTCCTGAATTCGATCCTAGTACCCCCCTCAAAAAAGAAATTGACCAATTGATCCTAAAATTTACACAGAAATGCAAAGAACCTAGAACACTCAAAGTGATTTTTGAGAAAAGAAAAACAAGGCTGAAGGACTTTCCTGATTTAAAAAAATTTTTACAAAGTAACTGTAATGAATGCAGTGTGATATTCGTAAAAAGAGCATTAATGGAAGAGAACAGAAAATCAAGGAATAGATTCATGGATTTATGTATGGTCAATTAGTTTTCAACAAAGACGCCAAAGGAGTTGAGAGGAGAAAAAGTATCTTTTTAACTAATCGTCTTTGAACAACTGAATGGTGACCTGAGGTTTGGCAAAGACTTATTAAAGAAAAAACAAAAGACACGGACTATAAAGGAAAAAAAAAAGATCAGCTATAATCCATCAAATGTAAAATTATAGCTCCTCAATCGATACCACTTGAAAAATGAAAAGGCACTGCCACAGCTGGAAGAAGATATTTGCAACAACCAGCAAAGGATTTCTATCTACAACACGAGAGAAAATGGGCAAAAGCTTTGAATGGATGCCTCACCAAGGAAGATGTACGGAAGGCGAATGGAGGCATGAAAGATGCTCAACGTTACTGGTAATTAGAGAAGTGCAGTTTCAGAAGGCAACCATTAGAGCAGCTAAGATTAAGAGCAGTCACGCTGAATGTTCGTGAATCCTCATGGAACAACCAGAAATTTCATACTCTGCTAGTAAGAATACAAAGAAATATAGAAAAACAATCAGAGTTTTTAAGAATGGTAAATGTTCCCCTACTATCGGCCCCAGTCATCTACCTCCCAGATCTTTACTCCAGACAAGAGAAATACAAGTAAATGTCCATAGAACAACTTGTATATAAATGTGCATAGTTTCTTTCTTTGCAATATGCCCCAAACTGGAAATAGCTCAACACAAGGAATAGGAAGGGATGAATAGCAAAGTGTCACAAGGAAACATTTTGGGGTGGTAGATCTCTTCATTATCTTGATTGCAGTGATGGTTTTTGTGTATATGTACTTCAAAACATCAACTGTTAGCCAACCACAGTGACTACTTGGCAGGCTTAGGCAGGAGAATCACTTGGGCCCAGAAGTTTAGGCCCCAAAAAGGCAATAGAGTAAGATTCCAACTCAAAAAAAACAAGACAACTTATTTAATCATATAAAGTTTTTGAACCTTGATTATACCTCAATAAAGCTGTAAAAATCAATTGTATTCAATTATATTTTATGCGCCAAGTGACAAGCGAAGAGAAAATAAAAATTTAAAAATATCATTTATAAGAGCACTGAAATGTCAAATACCTAAGAAAAAATCTAACAAAATAAGCAATCTTTCTACATCAAAAACTATGAAACATGACTGAGAAATTAAAGGGGACCTAAGTAAATACAGAGATGTTCTATGTCCTTGATAGGAGGACTCAGTATGGTCAAGAGATCAATTCCTCTCCAAATAAACTATAGATTCAATACAATGTCCCAACTAAACCCCTGTGATATTTTTGGCAGAAGTTGAAAAATTATTTTTAAAATTTACATGGGAATGTAAAAGATCTAGGACAGTCAGGACAATCTTAAAAGAAAAAAATACAATTGGAGACTTAGGCTCTTGGATTTTAAGACTTGGCAAAAAAAAACTATAGTAGTTAACACAGAATGGTATTGGAACAAGAATACACAGACTCATGAAACAAAATGGGTACAGCAAAGATCCACACATGTATCACTACAATTCAGTAGAGAAAGAATTTTTCCCCTCACATTGTTGCTATAGTAATTAGCCCCACAGAAAAATATCTTGCCATCTTGCCCCTTAGCTCATACACAAGAATAAATTAGAGATGGCTCATAGATTTAAATGGAAAAGTTAAAACAGTATAGCTTTCAGGGGAGAATACGTACGTCTTTGAGTATGTAAAGACTTCGTAAATTGAAAACAAAAGTATTCAAGACATAAAGGAACAAAATAGATTGAATTGCATTAAAATTATTCATTGAAATTATTCATTAATTATTGCACAATAATTATACAATTACTCATTAATTATTAATTTAAAAGATGGAAAAGGAAAGCTCCACAGTATAAGATGTTGTAATACATGTATCTTACAAAACTTGCCCCCAGAATTTAATAAGAATTCCCATTAAAAAATAAATTTAAAAGGAAAATAACCCAATGAAAAAAAGGGCAAACAACCCAAATAAGCATTTTACAAAGGAAGATATTTAAATGACCAACAGACACTTGGAAAGTGCCAAACATTATTACTCATCCTAGAAATGAGAGAGAGAGAGAGAGAGAGAGAGAATTAAAAACCCAATGCAATACCATTACACACCCAGGAAATGGCTACATTTAAAAAGTCAGACAATCCCAAGTGTTGGGAAGAATATGGAGCAAATACAACTCTCACACCGTATAGGTGTTGACTGTTACAAACATTCTGAAAACCTTTATGTAGGATCTATTGAACTGAGCATAGTACACTCTGATACATCCTTTCTACTTCTTCAATATCTTAAGCACAGGAATGTGTGCTTAAGTTCACCAAAAGGCATATGCAAAAATGTGCATTATAGTACTATTCCTAAAAGTAAAAAATGGAAACAAATGTTCATCAGCTGTTGAATAAATAAATTACAGTAGCTTCACACGTTAGAACCAAACTATAACCACATGGGTACAGTTCAACCCAGACAATGTTGAGTAACAGTACACAGGATAGGATTCCAGTTATATAGTTTGTACATAGGGAAGAGCAACCCACAGTTAAGGTAGTGGCTACTCTTAGGAAGAATTCTGTGTGGGAGGAAATACGAAGGGGGGTCTGGGTGCTTGGTCCAGCTCCATTACTTGCTCAGGTTCTTGTTATGAAGGTACACTCACCGCACGAAAATCCATCCAGCTATACAATTAGGATTTGTACACTGCTTATGCTGGCCACATTTTTTTTTTAAAGTCTGACTTAGTGTGGAAAGTGCTATGATGGAAGGAAACCAACAGGGTGCTAGAGAGAATTGGGTCAGACTGGTGGCTCAGGGAGGGCTCCTTAGAGGAGATGGAGAAGGAGGAGCCCATGTGAGAAGAGAAGCAGACTAACAGCATGGATGGGGACTGGGAAACTGGGTCATGGCAAAAGCAGAAACATGCAGTGGAGCTGGCTCTCGGCACCTTCTCTCTCCAGCCCTGTGTTCATGTAAAGTCACATTGGTGACTTGGAATTTGCAAATTATATGGGAAGTAAACAAATTATATAAACCTGAGCTTTCATTTTTCTTCCAGAAAAACTGCTGGCAATAGTGCCATCATTGTAGCATGAAAGATCTATCTTGATTTGTCATTTAAGGACCTTTAAAATTCACTTTCTCATGTCCTGGGCTTGACTTTGGTTCTCAGCTTCCCTCAGTCTCCTGCTAGGAAAAATGAGAGCTTGCTGGAATTCAGCCAAAAAAGACCTCTGGCTCTTACTTTTCAGTTCATTATGTCTTTGTAGTGTAGGCCAAGGGTTGGCAAACAGCCCCTGGGTCAAAGTTGGCCCATGACTGCTTTTGTAGACAGTTTTATTACTTACATGCGGTCTGCTGTTTCTTTCATGCTACAACAGCAGAGATAAGTTGTTGCTACACAGACTATTTGGGCTGCAAAGTCTAAAACACTAGCCATCAGGCCCTTAAGGAAAACAGTTTTTAGTAGTCATGCAATCCTATTCATCTTGGGGCTGCTGTTTCCTGCATCCCTGTCAAATATCTAACATAGCTCGCTGGCCAGTGCATTCCTGTCCAGAAGTGTGTCCTCCTAGTCCTCCAGTGCTGCAGGGCTTAACTACTGGCCAGCCTCTGCTCAATCAGCCACCAGCGATGTGCCTATGTCTGCTAGGCAGCGAGAGATCCAGTCCCGAAAGCCCATCTTATCTTAACCTGCCTTCTCAGACCAGTCCTGGCATTGGCTGTTGGAGGCTGGCTCCCTCAGAAGTGCTGCGATGGGGTTCAATGCAAGATGTCTCTTAAGGGTCAATACCTGTGGAAAGAAAGGGAGAAGTGGGGTTCTGATGAAAGCTGGTGGAAGTCTTGGCTGATCCTGGGGGATGGTGGAGCCCCGAGGTAACACTGATTACCAGAGTGTCCTGCATGACTACAATGACTAGATCCTTGGTCCCCTAGCTGGGAAGGGCATGACCTGGGTGAGGGGTCCCCCACAGCTAAGGCAGACCCTGAAGGAGCTGATAGCTATGGGCTCTTTGCTGACTGCACCCTGCAGCTGGGCCAGGCCTCCTTGAAGGAGACTCTGGACATGTACCAAGGTGGTCCATGATCCCACTAGCCATGAAGTCCCAACTGTCTCCATAATGGCCCTTGTACAATTTCTTCTGCACCTGACAAATTAACCACACTTATTAAAGAAGGAGAAAACTCACATTGATTAGAAGGCTACTGTGTGGCTGCTGCTTGACTAATGTGGCCTCATGAAGACAACCCCATAGTGCTCCGTTTTGCAGATGTAGAAACTGAGGCTACCATGGTAAACTGAACTGAGGAGGGTCACACAGCAAAGGAGTACCAGGATGGTATTTACCTCTTGTACAGTTACTATTATGCATTACTGCATTTTATCAAAGAGAAATAGCATGGCCATCAAATCTGACCCGCACAAGGTGACAAAGTCACTCTCACATGGACACAGGAATACACAGGCTCACTGTGTGTCAGACAGTGCACTCAGCATCAATGCCCAGGGGCCCTGTACATGCTACCATCATCCCCATTTTACAATGGGAAGCTGAGGCCTAAGAGAGGGGAAGTAACTTTTTAGAGGAAATAGTTATACACTTTCTTGCCATCTTGAAAGTGGAAGAAAGTCTATCTCCAACAAATGTGGTCACTGTATTAATTCCCAAGGAATTAATAGGTGCTGTCTTCAGAGATCCCTAGGCATATAGGTTGAGACCCACTCACCTGCTTCTGGTAATGACAGCACCTGGGCACAGGGGACAGGAGCAGCATTTCCATGGGAGGAGTGTAAGGGGATTGCTCTGCCCACTGTTTTTGCTGACTTTTCCCTGAAGATCCAGCACCACACCGGGCAGCATTTGCTTCGATTTTGTTTTGAGAGACAGTTATGGAATTAGGCAGGACAGCATTCAAATCCAGATTCTCTTCCGTACCAGCTGTGTGACTTCCACTAAATAGCTTTACCTCTCTGAGCCTCAGTTTTCACATGCCAGTCCTGTCTTCTAATATCCCTCTCTCCTCATGTTATTATGAGGGATTTGGAGAGCCGAATGCAGTGCAAAGCACATGTAGCACTCAACAAATGATAGCTAAGCTCTGGTCACCGTGGGACCTCGCCTATTTGGGCACCCAGGTGCTCCTGTTTTCAGCCCTCTCAGCGCTGAAGTCCTGCTTCGGTTCCCACTCCAGCTCCTTTCCTTCCCCAGCTACAGAGAACACCAATGGCCTGAGCCCTGAGCAAGTGTGGATTCTTCTGTAACCTCAAGAGCAACATCTTGAAGACAGGAGGAAAAGTTGGGCCCTACAGCTGAGCTGGTTTGACTTTCAAGACACTTGTTAGCTGTATGATCCTGGACATGTTTCTTAGCTCTCTGAGCTCCTAATTTCTCATCTGCATTATGGGGATACAATCATACCCACTTCTTGAGATCGTGGTGAGGGGATCCTGGGCACAGACATGAGGGTTGCTTGCACGGGATCAGCATAGGGTGGTACTCAGAGATGTCTGCTCTTTTCTCCTTTCTCTATTTCCGCTTCTTCTAAGCCAACACATTCACAAAGGACCCTGAAGAAGGCCTATCTTAGCCCAGGCTTTTCTATAATTTTGGTAGCATGTTGGCAGAGATAGCTAGAAAGACAGAAACCAACAGTGATTTTCTTCCCAATAATAATAAAAATAACAACAGTAATAGTGGCCAAATGCATCTTGCCCCTGTGATTTGTATAGTCTAAAGGCGAAGGCAGATGCCGATATACATACCATAGACTCTGACAATGACCACCTGCTGCTCAGAGGACCCCTGAAGTTAGAGTCCGCTATTGTGCTAACTTGTCAAGCGAAGAAACAAAGACTAGAGGCAGGATGATAAGCAGCAGAACAGGGGTTCAGGGCCAGGCCCTCCTTCTGTACTCCAGTCTCAAAATAAACGCAGGGTCACTGGATGGTTTGCGTAAAACTTAACAATAGAGTCTTCCTCCTCAAGCCGAGGCTGACCGGTTAAAACATTTTTTAAAGAATGTTTTAATTTTTAATTTTTTCCCAGTGCTGGGGGTTGAACCAGGGCTCCCCACTCTACCACTGAGCTACACTCTCAGCTGGGCCTCTCTCTCTACCAAGGATCTTCCAACCTCTAACTCCCATTCTACCCTTTTCCTGGGGGAAGCACAACCAAAGACCTTTGCCCACACTTCACAAACAATAAAATGGTAGTTTAACCTTTATTAAGCACTAATCATGTGCTAGACATGTTAGTAAGACCCTTACATTGATTATATTGGTATTTCCCAAAATGTGGTAATGCCAATTACAGCATGCAATACACAGACTTCAACACAGGTCTAGTTTTTCTTATCCAAAATGCTTAGCACCAAATGTATTCTGGATTTTGAAACCTATTGCCTAAACATGAAATTCATTTGTGTTTCGTATACACCTTACACACACAGCCTGAAGGTAATTTTGTATATTTTTGGTGAACCTGTGTTGTGACTGCAGCCTGTCACCAGAGGTGGGGTGTGGAGTTTTCCACTTAGTCTTATGTCTGTGCTCAAAAACTTGGATTTTGGAGCATTTTGGATTTCAAATTTCAGATTATAGATATTTAACCTGTAATTATATTATTTGTAGCTTATTTTCTTTTTGTAGTAAATAATATTCTCCACTTAGGGTAACAAGGTTAAGTATCCTTTAAAAATAAATGTGAATAAAATGAGTTAACAGAAGGGAAAACCAAATCAAAACCACAATGAGATGTACCACTTCAGGCCAACTAGAATGGTTATAATTAAAAGCTCAGGTACTAACAGATGTTGACAAGGATGTGTAGAAATTGCAACTTCATACTTAGCTGGTTGGAATGGTTCAGCCACTTTGTTTTTTTGTTTTTGTGTTTTTGTTTTGTTTTGGTTTTTGGTACCGGGGATCGAACTCAAGACCTCACACTTGCAAGGCAAGCGGCAGAACCACTGAGCTAAATCCCCAGCTGGTTCAGCCACTTTGGATAGCAGAGTGGCTGCTCCACAAGAGGTTAAAGAATTACCACATGACCTAGCAATTCCACTCCAAATGATATGCCCAGGAGAAGTAAAAACATACATTAACGCACACTGTACAGAAATGTTCATAACATTATTCACCATAGCCCCAAACTACAAACAACCCAAATGTCCACTAACTGATGAATGGAGAAATAAAATACAATGGAACATCATTCAGTTGTAGAAAGGAATGCAGTACTGATAAATGCTACAATATGGATGAGTCTTGAAAATACTGTTATGTGAAAAAAGCTAGACAAAAAGGCCACAAATTTACAGTGGAATTTTGCAATTCTTCACATGAAATGTTCAGAACAGACAAACTGATTTAGACAGAAAGTAATTAGTGATACCTAGGGGAGAGGGAGGTGTGGGGAATGGCCACTAAAGGGTATAGGGTTTCTTTCAGGGGTATCAGAAATCAGAGAAGTTTGAGAACTGCCTGTACTGATCATTGCATGACTCTGTGAGTTTATCAAAATGACTGAATTGTACACTTTAAATGAGTGAATTGTATGGTATGTGACTTGCATATCAATAAAGCTGTTATAAAAGTATATAAAGTAAATATTAGATGGCACATTGACATATTGGTATAAAATCAAGAAGATATGTATGGTGAAGTTTGACAAACACCGTATTAGTGGACATCCTTGTCTTGTTCCTGATTTGAGTGTGAAGGATTTCAGTTTTTCACCATTTTGTATGATATTGGCTGTTGGTTTTTCATAGATGGCTTTTATCAGATTGAGGTAGAGACCATCTATTTCAATTTTCTGTAGGGTTTTTATCATAAATG
>NW_004624943.1:588369-811498 GCF_000247695.1 Heterocephalus glaber | reverse complement strand
AAAAAAAAAAAAAAAAAGGAGAGAGAGGAAGAGAGATTAAAATTTTTAAAATGGTTGAATACAAGGCTTGGGGTATCACTGTTACCAGAGAGATTCTCAACCAGAGAGCTATGATTTGGGGCTGAACAGTCATTTTGTTCTTAAGTATTTGAGCAACCTTGATATATACCAGTCTCACAGTGTTCCTTTCCATGGTTTTGGTTACTTATTTCATAGTCTGAAAATATTAAATTACCAGTGGAAAATTCCATTCTGTAGAAAATTCCAGAAACAAATTCATAGTTTTAAGTAACTTTAATAGTGTTATAATTGCTCTATTTTATTATTTGTTATTGTTAATCTCTTTCTGTGGTTACTTAGTAAGTTAAATTTAACATAGATATGTATGTATAGGAAAAAACCTAATATATACACTAGGTTCACATTTACCACCATCTATGGTTTCAGGCACCCATGGGGACCTTGGAAGATATCCCCCTGGGATAAAGAAAGAGGACTACTGAACAGCTGTCTGTCTGGGGCCAACAGGCCATATGATCATCAAGAAATACACAATTAATTTGACAAGGAGGAGGATGGGATTTTACCAGCTGTAACCTGGGATCAGTTTTGACCTGTCAGAGTCACCCTGTCAAAGTCACCCTGTCACATAGTTCCTGGGGGCGCTACAGAGTGACATGAATGGAGTCCCTGAGGTTGACCACGAACGGCCCATGTAGCAGATCCAGTGGTCTCAGAAGCCCTACCTACAAGTGCAGAGGACCCCAATGTGCCACTGCCTTTAGACATCTGAACTGGGTTACCAGGAGATTAGGTACAAACACCGGAAATCTCAGAGCATAAACACTCACAGACGCTGGCCAACTCCAGAGTCCAAGGGTAAAATTGGGGTTTCAAAATTTGGACTACATTAATACATTCTCCCACAAAACAGGGCCCAGGCAGGGGTTTCATCCTCCAGGCCGGCACCCGGGATACAATGATTAAATTCTGAGTTAATGTTCCTGGGCTTGCTCCCCTAAGAAGAGAAGAAGAGATACACTTTTTCCTTTGTCCCCTCCTTTTCCCTCCTAGATCAACCAGGGAAACAGAAGTTCATGTGGTTAAGCCCACTGGCTAGAAGAAGACTAAAGCCAGACCCTGTAGGACATAAAGTGTAAGTCAGAGAATTGAGTCGAATTCTGGCTTCACTGTAGGATTTTTAAATCAATTGCCCAACCTCTATGAGCTTCAGGATTTTTTTTTTTAATTTACAGAATAAAGAAGCAGTCCTGAGCCCAGAATGTAGCTCAGTGGCGCCGGGCCTGCCTGGCAAGCACAAGGTCCTAAGTTCGATTCCTGGTACCGGAAAAAAAAGCAATCTTCAACTTTTTGGCACCAGGGACCAGTTTTTCCACGGATAGGATAGGAGAGTGCAGATGGCTTCAGTATTAGATTTCCGTAAGGAGCTGCAACCTAGATCCTCTGTGTGCATAGTTCATAGTGTGGTTCCTACTCCTATCAGAATCTAATGCTGATGCTGATCTGACAGGGGGTGGAGCTCAGGCAGTAATTCATGTGATGAGAGTGGCTGTAAATACAGATGAAGCTATACCCCCTTGCTTGCTGCGCACCTCCTGCTGTGTGACCTGGGTCCTAACAGGCCATGGACCAGTACCAGTCCATGCCCCAGGGGTTGGGGACCCCAGAATAAAGCATTGCCATACCTATCCCATAGTGGGGTGCAGCATAATGGATGTGGGGTACACAAGCCCCAAGCCCAGCTCATGTGAGTGCTGATACATGTGTAACAACTTCAAAATCTCAGTGCATATAGCAAGACACAGGTGACTGGTTTGGCTGGAGAAGCCCTGCTTCAAGCTGTGGGTCAGAGGTCTGGTTAGGGCATCTCTGCTCCATTATCTTCTGTTGGGGCCCAGGTTGGAGAGACAGCAGTTATCCAGGGTATGCTCTTTTCACAATAATATTGGCAGACAAGAGAGCATGGCCAATTATGTAAGCACATTTCAAACTTCTGCTTGGCCAAACCCAAAGTCAGGGCTGGAGAAATGCAGTCTACCCACCATGGAGCCACAGCAAGAGTGAGGATGGAGAATACAATTATGAGGGTGTGAACAGCTGGGACCAAGAATTCAATCTACCATAGCAAACAAACAGAATTATCATCTATTCATGTTCATTTCCCCAGCTACTTCAGTGGAAAACCAGTTCTTTCTTGTACCATTTTCTTCTTTCAAAAGAAGATTGTCCTAGGCCCAGTGGGAAAAGATAAACATATGCAGTGAAGGTTGGATTAATAAGGGACAAGGGGAAGAGGACATTACCAGGAGTGGTAGGTAACCTCTCTTTCCATCCTCATCCTGGCTCCACCGGTAAACATCTTGCCTTGAACAAGCACTGAGGGCATAAAAGGAAGAAATGTTCCAATAGCTACCTGGCCAGGGTCGTTCCTAAACCATGTATGTGAAAGTTGCAGAATGCTCCTCCATCCTGGGTGGTGCCATCCTCAAGCAGCCAGAGAGTTTCGAGGGTGGTGAAATTATTTTAGAATTCATGAGGAAGAGGAGCATTCAGCTGGGCTTATAAGAGCGATTGTATCTCATAAGCAAAGGGAGCATTCAAGGAGGACAGGAGCAAAGACTGATACTTGGTCATTCAGAACAGCAGAGATTAATTATTTGAGGCTGGAAGTTGATCTGGCCTGGGTTTCCTTGCAGGGCTTCTGCTTTGGTCTAGGTTTGCCAAGAGGACCTCAGCGTGGGCAGTTGTGCTCAGTGTGTATCCTGGCTTCCTCCTGGGCCATCAGACCGACCTGGGAACTCAGTTCTTATGGTGAGGGTTGAGGAAGAAGGCAGCAAGGCCAGAGACTGGCACCTCATCTCTTCTGCCTCATCCAGGTGGGCAGAGAAAGTCTGAACTCTGGTACTGGAAGGGATCTGCAAAGTCCCCTGGCTGATGGCTACATGCAGGGGAGGGGGAGAACAGGGACTGCTAGTGCAAACCTACCAAAAGGGTATAGTGGTGGTAACGAGGTAAGGGCTTTGCAGAAAACTGCACTCAGACTATTACAACAGGGACGTTCTATCTCAGACTCTCGGGATGAAGTCCTCACATGGGATCCCCACCTGAGTATGACCGCCCAGTTCCTGTAGTCTCACCCTCGCCAGGAGGCTGTAGTTCTACTAAGCCTCAGGACAGACTTGACACCTTCCTCTCCTCTGCTCATATCCAGTCCTAGGCCAAGATCTGTGCCTTCGTCTTCCCCTGTGGCCAGTCCAAGCTGTATTCATCTCTTGCTGGACCGCTGCAGTGGCCTCTTCACTGCTCCCTACTCTGTCCTACAGTCCCCCTCGCACACTGTGGCTGTGGTAGTCTTTCTACAACACCAGTGCGCTCTTGCATCAGCCACTGCTGAAAAAAAAAAACCCTTTCCCTTCAGGGTCATCTTGCTCCACGCTGTGCCTCCCAGCCTCAGTCTGGCAATCCTCTCCAGGACCCCAGCCCCTCCTCATCTGGTTCACAGCTCCTCTCCCTTCAGCCTTTGGCTCATCTGTCATCTGTCACTTGCATGGGAGCCCTTCCTGCTCTCCTCGACAAGGTCACGCTACTCAGTGACTAGCTCTTCCAGGATGCCGACCTCTCCACAAAGGACCTCTCCATTCATTTCTGGGACTGCTTGATTACAATGTGCCTCTTCCACTACCCTGTAATGGTGGGCCCCATGCTATATGCTAAGGGTGGACTGCTCTGTAATGTTTGCACATTGCTATGGGCTAAATACAAGCACAGTGGCAAATTTCAAGACACTTACAGTTGTGGTTCTCCGAAAAGTCCTTGAAAATATAATGATTGTCTCTCAAGCTAGGGTGAGCTAGCACCAGTGTACCACTAGAGCGGGCCTTGTATGTGGTATTGCACCTACTGACCAATGTCACGTCTGGAAAGTTACAGAAGAACTAAAAGCATTTGGTGAATGAATGGATGAGCAATACTGATGTTTAAATGAGCTTTAAATGATGTATAGTTGAGGACTATAATGGCTGTTTCCGGAAGATGAAAGACTTTTTCAAGAAAGGAATAAGGAAGTCTTAAGATTTCTGTTTCCTGAGTACTATATATTTAACAAATATTTCCCTAGCAGCCACAAATTCAAGTGCTTTATAAATACAAGCCCACTCAGCCCTCACCATAATAAAAAGGATACGAACAGAAGCCCCATTCTACAGAAGAGGTAACCGAGGCTCAGAGACTTGAATCATTTGCCAAATGGTGGAGCTGGGCTTTGAACCCTGGCAGTGTGGCTGCAGAGCCCATGTGTTTACCCACCAGGCTGTGCTGCACTGGGTCAGCTTTGGAAATAAGCCATGTGTGTTCCACCCTAAGTACATCCATGCCAGAGATACTGGGCCGTGCTCCTTGGACTACTACACCTGGACAAAGAAACGATGCTTAGAGGAGTTCCCAAGATGAGGACTGGAAAGGAGTGAGGGGACTTGGGCTAATCTGGAGAAGGATGAAATAAAAAGACTAAGGCTTTTCAGGAGCCATGAAATAACCAAGGAGATGAGCCATAAATATTTATTTACTACATACAATTAGCAGGAAATTGACCTGGCTACTTTCATAAAGGGAAACATTAAAATTGGAGAGGTGAATTTGAGACCTTAGTATTTGCACAATGTCCTTCCCTGCATGTGGTCTCATTTCACTTTTAAGACCACCCTGAGACATGAGGATAATTATGCTCGTTTGCATAAAACCAGGACAGCGGAGTTCAGAGAGGTTGGCAATGGACCTAAGCTCACAGAACTGCCCATCAGCAGAAACGAGCCCAAGTCCCACACCAGATGACCATCAGTCCCAGGCCCTCACTCTGGATCAGCGCTTCTTCCCAAGCCTGTCTTGTAGAATCACAGCCATTCAGAGGGAAGTCAGTTCCTTGGGCTGATTATGCTGAGCACCAGTGCAAAGTGAAAATGTAATTGGTTTTGAAGGAGGTTTACACAGATTCTAGGGGGGCGAGCTACTATTGTGATAGCAAGATTCGAGAATATGTCTCTAACTCTTGATGGAGTTGTTTATTTAACAAATTAACTCCTAGCTACTATGTGCCTACTGGGCACAGGGAGTTTTGAGATTGAAGATGAACTCTTTATTGTCCATTCTGTATGCAGCACTGGGGATCACTGAAAAGAAAATGAACAGAAAAGCTAATGAACGCTATCAGCAAGTGAATGACATCAAGGCCACTTTTCTCTTACTTCTATTTAACATCATCATCAGAGCAATAAAAATTGTAGCTACTCTGTTCACAGAGCACCTGCTGAGGCTTTTAACCCTCAAGTCCACTCTGTGAGGCCAGAACTAGTATTAACTCCATTTGAGAGATGAGGAGCCTGAGCCAAAGAGATAACAGAGCTGAATAGGAACACAGCTTACATCTCACTCTGAACACCCAGCTTGGTGTTTTCTTTCAGACACTCCTGGGGCAGCCCAGGTGGACAGGGATTTGGAGCCATTGGCCCAAAGTGTGGGGAAGGCCAGACTTAAAGAAAGAACAAGGAAACCAGAGAAACAGCAGCAGGAACTGGCAGCGCCTAGAAAACCACACAGTGGGACTTTTCAGGGCAAGAGGGAAGAAGGGTGTGGAAAGAGACCTAGAGGTAAGGTGGCCTGGGAATGGGGAAGGAACCCTGGGGCTCGCAGGATGAATCCAGTTTCAGGGACTTCTCAGGCAGCATTTCTGGAGAAGTGCGGGGTGGTGACAGATTGCTGTGGGCTGCGAGTTGAGTGGGAGGTGAGGATTTTAGGCGGGAGTCGACTGAGACTCCCTCTTCCAAGAACTGTGACAGTTGGGGAGGGGGCAATGGAGGAGGACTCCAGCAGCCATGAGCCCCAGGGCTTGGTGGCCCCAAAAAACCCTGTTATCATTATGGTTACTTTTCCCAGTGCTGGGATGGACCCAGAGCCTTGCTGCCACTGACCTGCATCCCATCCTAGTATGATACTTTCTGTCCTTCCTTTCTTCCTTTCCTGTCTTCCTTCCCTGCTCCTTCTGGCTCAGCTTCCCATAATTGGACCAAGTCTGAGAGAATCCACTGAGGAAGAAGAAAGCTGTTTTTCGAATCACAGTCAAGAGGTTTCAGTCCATGGCTGCTCGGCTCCATCACCTTGGCCTGTGGTGAGAACTTCCCCACTTCCAGTCCTGCCAAGGGCTGGCTGGGGACCTGCCTTATAACTCAGGAGTCTTTGGGGACACTTGTCTAAGCCACACCACCCTCTCTTTCTATCCATTCTTTTTCAGAGGTGCTGTGCTGGGGATGGAACCCAGGGCCTCATGCACATTAGGCAAATGCTCTGCCTCTAAGGTACATTCCCAGCCCTCCATCTCCAAATACTTACTGAACAGAGACCATGAGCCAAATCTTGGTTGTGCTGGCTTCTCTGGCTGTTGTGATGCACAGGGCTGTGTATGTCATCCTTACAACTGAGTGAGGACACAAATATAAGCAAGAAACACAAGTGTGTGTGTGTGTGTGTGTGTGTGTGTGTGTATACACATTGTATAATATTTTTAGGCTGGGTATGGGAGCACATGCCTGTAATCCTAGCACCCAGGAGGTGAAGGCAGGAGGATCACCCCAAGTTCAAGGCCATCCTGGAATACATAGTGAGACCCGGTCTCAAAATAAATAAATATTCTTTATAAAAATTTTATTTTTATATGTTTGCAATACCTCACGAATATATTCATCATGGGGTATTGGTACATGTACACAGCTATCTTGATCCTTTTTATTTCCCCTCCCTTGCTTCCTCTCCTATTCCCCCATCCCCTTCCCATCTCCACAAAATCTACATCCCTGTCTATCATCTTTCTTTTATAATAACAATAATGGCCAATGTTCATCGGGCATTTCCAATGTACTAAGTACTTTGCAAGCAATTTTTTAACCTTTCATGTACACACACACAAAAAGCCTCAAGAAACCCACGAGAAAGACGGTGTTGGGATTAGTACCTTTCACAAGTCAGGAAACTGAGGCACAGAGAGATTAGACATCTGATCAAAGTCACAGAGCTGACAGGTGGGACGCGGGCCTCGCTTGGACTCGCCTGTCTGCAGACAGCCACCAAGGCTGCACTGCCCCGACCTCCTTTGTTCCCACCAGTGGCACCGGGATGCATAGGACCCGACCAGGTGCCCGCGCACCTGGCGCGTGGCAGGAACGTAGACCCTCAGCCCACGCCGGGCCCGGACCCCTCAACAAGCTCGGGGAAGTTGGGGCGCGGGGCGGAGGTGCAGGCCCCGGCGTCCCCCGCGGTCCCGGCTACAGGTGCGCTGCCGCCAGGTGCCAGGTGCTCAGCTGTGGCCTGAGCCGCCCGTCTGACCCCCGAGTCCCCGCCCCGCCTCGCGCCGCCCCCCGCGTCCCAGCGCCGTCCCCGTCCCCGTCCCCGTCCCCGTCCCCGTCCCCGGCTCCACCCCCGCCCGCGCCGCCTGAAAAGCCGGGCCGCGGGGCGGCGCGCAGAGCCGGCGAGGAGCAGCGGCCATGACGGCGGAGAAGGCGCTGCCCCTGGGCGACGCGAAGGCGGCCGAGGAGGCGCGGGAGACCCAGGCGCTCGGCGGCGGCGGGGACGAGCGGGACCACACGCGAGACAAGGCGGTCCACGAGCGCGGCCACTGGAACAACAAGGTGGAGTTCGTGCTGAGCGTGGCCGGGGAGATCATCGGGCTGGGCAACGTGTGGCGCTTCCCCTACCTGTGCTACAAGAACGGCGGAGGTGAGGCGCGAGGGTCCGGGCGCCGCGGGCTGGGGCTGGGAGGACCGTCTTGACGCGCGACCCCCCGGGGCGACTCGGCCACCTGTTCCCCGCTAGCGCACGCGCCGCTGCACACCTGAGCCTGGCACCTGCCAGCGCGGGGACCTCCCGCCAGGAGACACGCAGAGACCGAAGCCGCAGGTGTCTTGGGGCAGGGGACGCTTTGCCCTGGGAGCCTCAGCTTTGCCTCGTGGCCTTGAGTCTGGAGCATTTGCTAAGTGCCAGGCGCCGCACGAAGCTTTCCTGCATTGCTTCACTTCGGGTCACAGTCACCTTGGCCGGCAGCGTAGACCCATCTCGCAGATGAGGAAACTGAGGGTCGGAGAAGCCGCTCCCTGAGCCAGTGAGAAAGCGAGATGCTGACTCCAGAGGCTTTGTTTTAATGTGGGCTTGGGCAGACAAGTGGGAGAACTGTTTGGTGAGGCTTTGCTGTTTGCTTTCCTGCCTTGTCTTTTACATCTGCTCCCGAGGCCTTTTCTAGGGCTGGGATTTGGGGCCTCTGTGATGGAAGAATTGGCAGCAAGCAATTTCTTTGGCTTGTCTCAGAATCACCCACAACAAGTGGCAGCGAGAATGGCCGAATGTGTAAGACATGCTTGGAGATTGTGGAGGAGAAGGGAAAAGAAGGTGATGAGAGGGTCATTTCTAGTGACAACATCCCTGTTTATCAAAAGATGCAGTTGTGAGTCCACAACTGCCCCACCTCAGAGAAGGCGTTCCAGGCTTCAGGTCATATGAGCAGCACGGCCCCACAGGCCCGTGGCAAGCGATCTTATACAGCCTTCTTCCATGGCACCATTTCTCTGAGAGATGCCTGTCTATGCATCGCCATCTCTTTGGGGTACCCCCTGCTTCTCCAGCCAATGATCGGCCCCTGAGGAAGGTGTCTCAGACACTGGCTGGCAGGGACAGTGCAGGGCTTCCTGAGCAGTCCCAGCAGGGGGAGCAAGTAGGGCACTGCGGCCCAGGAGGCCCCAGGTGTTCCCTCGGTCCTCAGCTAAGAGTCCTGGCCCTCTTTGCAGACAGCCTTTATAAGCTGTGATGTGCTCTTGGGAATCTATGGAAATCCTGCAGTGTATTCCCCAGACAAAAGTTGTTTCAACATCTTTGTTAATCCAGGAAATTGTTATACTAAAACAAAAAGCTTTCCTAAAAGTAGAAAACAGGGTAAATTGGGTTAATTAAAAATTCTGCCACAGATTTTTTAAAAAGGAGAAGATTGTAGTGAACAAAAGTTACAAATGAGCCACTGTTGGGTCCCCCCCCCCCCCCCTCTAATTTGGTAAGTGTCTCCATCCATGCAGATACCCCGGATTGCATTAGTATCTTAAAGATTCCAGGACTAGCTTGGTGGATAACATGGACCAGAGACTTGCACAAGGTATCATCTTTTAGGTTCCAGGGCAGCGATGGCGAACCTTTTAGAGCTTTCAGTGATAACACAGCCTGCTGTGGCACACGTGCCATAGGTTTGCCACAACTGTTCTAGTTCATAGGTAAATTGCAGTGTATTAAAGAACTGCTCAAGCATTTTAATTGATTAGATTTAGATTCAGCAAGCAGATAACTTCATTCCCTTTCACATACTTTTTGCCTTCCAATATAGTTGGGCTGTTTATCCATTATTCCTCACCCCCTGCTTTTTTTTTTTTTTTTTTAATCTGCAGGGCTCTACTGATAGGGCCCAACAATAGTTTAAACTTTCCCAGAGTGAAACTTTAAATTACTCACTTGCCCAGAAAAGTTAAGACCCTTTCAAAACCTGATAGATAGGGCTTTGCTATCAGAATTGATCAAAAATGTTGCTATTAATCCTTGCAGTTAAAGGGATTTCATTTAGGAAAAAAAAAAAGCAATTTCAGTTGGAACCTTCATTTGTGAGATCGGATGGTGGGAAATAGTATGTTTTCATGGTTTGTTATTACACAGGAGAAAGAATGAAGGATTTGGGGGAAAATCCCCTTCTGCTTGCCATAGCTCATGTTTACTTCAGTTATTTAATTTGTTTTGCTGAAAGACCCAGGAAATGGATACTGTGTTTCAAATTAGGAGCTCTAAACCCTGAGGTGGTCTTTTCCCAGCCTGAGCCACCCTGGCTGGATAGATGTTTGTGACAGGGTGACAAAGTCTTGGATCCCAGCTCCACACCTGGGCCTTGTGTGTAGGGGCACTTAACTTTTGGAAGCCTGACATTGCCCCTTGCATGATTGATTCCCTGAGAATGCTTTTCTTTATTAAAAAAAGATTTTCTTTTTGCAGGTTGCTCTGAAAGTAAATAAGAAGAAGGGTCCCCTTCCCCTGGCCTGTTGAGATTACGTTAGAATTATAAAGAAGGGTGTGACATCCAGAGCAGGAATGGACTTGGCCTGTGCTGGAGGATGGAACATATAAACTAAAGAACTGAGCTTCAATAAGATGCTTTCTTTTGCATTATCATCTTAGCTTCACTGGGAGCTAAGCAGTGCAGATATTGAGGACTAAAAGCCCCGTTTGACAGGTGAAGAAGTTGAGGCTCAGAGTTGTGAGGTAGACCTGCTTATGGTCATAAGAGCCCAGACACAGGGCTGAAGCTGGTCCTCCCAGCTGCAGCTTGAGCTCAAACTCAGAGAGGGTTACATCTTGCTTATGGCGGCCACTTAGTAAGGAGTTCTTGTGCTGAACACAAAACAATGATGGCAGGTTTCATCTTATTCCTTTGCATCCTTCCAGGGGCATTCCTGATTCCCTATGTGGTATTTTTTATTTGCTGTGGAATTCCAGTTTTTTTCCTGGAAACAGCTCTGGGGCAATTCACAAGTGAAGGTGGCATTACTTGTTGGAGGAAAGTCTGCCCTTTATTTGAAGGTAAGTGTTGATTTAATTAGAAAATAAAAATCTGCCCAATAGTATCAAGCTACAAAGAAGAGCTGAGGCTGTTTTGCAAAGATAAAGACACAAGTTTCTCCCTCTCCTTTGTCCTTTTAGGCATTGGCTACGCAACGCAAGTGATCGAGGCCCATCTGAATGTGTATTACATCATCATCCTGGCCTGGGCCATCTTCTACCTGAGCAACTGCTTTACCACCGAGCTCCCCTGGGCCACGTGTGGGCACGAATGGAACACAGGTATGGCCCCCAGGGAGGGTATCTCTACTGGTTCTGCTGGAGGACCTGGGATTGGGGGTGCATCATAGGCCTCTGGGCTCTTATCAAAAGTCCAGTTTCCTGGAAGTAGCCTCACTAAAATGAGGGGGTCAGTTCTGTATCTGGAGTGGGTTTATTCTATGAATCACAGCTAGAGCTAAGCATTGGCCCAGGGATTGGCATGGTGAGGAGAGTAAGGGTGCCCTGGGCTCTTTGCTAAATGCAGAGTGAACCCTTTGGGGACTGGGCGGCAGCAGATGGGACCTCAGGGAACCAAGACTCCAGTTCCTGCCCTGCCTCTCCAAGTGGCAGGTTACCTCTGCAAAAGAAGAGATTAGACTAGATTAAGGGCTGCAAACCAAGGGCCTTTGGGCTGATTTGTCTTTAAATGATGAACAGCAAATTGAAGAATATATTTGATTCACACTTCATGTGAAAATCCAGATTTCCAGCTTCTCTTCAAAAATTAAAAGATCTGGCAACATTCCTGCTTGGCAGAAATGGCTGCAGCTGAAATGCAGCTGTTTCTTTAGGTGATCTATCCTTGGGTTGTTACCATCCTCACCCAGGTTACCTTCTTCATCTGCCTTACTTCCCTAGTCCAGCTAGATATTTGAATTCAATGCCCCTGACCTCAGAATGCAATGATTGTTTTATATTACCTTTGTTTCCTTTTTGATATATTACTTGCATTTCAACTGCCATCCTATCAGGATTGAGTTTTGTAATCTGGGGAGGGAGAATACCTGTCCAACTCCTTTTTTGTGATGGCTATGCTCCCAGCAGACATTACTAATCGATTGCAGCATACCTTCTCAGGTTTTTGCTTGTTTGACTGGAATTGGATCACACGCTTTAACTTCCTCACCACCCATGTCAGAATCTAGGGTTAGACTGTGCCTGTGAGTGGCCTCTCATTCTTACCTCTGTGATCCAGGAAGAGTGGCAGAGTGTTGGCCACCAGCAGAAGGAACAGCAGGCATCAGACCTAGATAGTGTTGTGACTGGATGTCTATCCCATTGACTTTGCTCTGCTTCCCTCTCAGTCACATTTTATGGCAGCCTTGCTCTCTCCAGGGCCCCTGGTTCTTAACCTTCCTTTGGCAAGGGACGTCACAGAGGTGCTACCAAACCAAGATTCAAGGATATTTTCTTGGAGGTATGCAAATCCTCTATGATAATTTAATTATGTATTTTGAGAATCCTCTAAAAATAGGCACACATTCTGAACCTTGGCACAACCACTTTGTAACTGAGGATAGTCAGGAGATTCTACTTCCTGACTTTGTGTTTATAGTTCAACATGAATTGGGCAATAGAATGACAATGGACAAGGGAAAAAAAGCGGAGAGATTGAATTCATAAATGGTGTGTTAGGGGACTGGGATTGTGCCTCAGTGGTAGAATGCTTGCTTAGTATGTCTCAGGCCCTGGGTTCCATCTCCAGCACTGCAAAAATGTTATTATAATTTTAAAAAATAAAAGAAAAAGAAATGATGTGCTGGTACAAATGGAAGTGCAGCTGAGAATGCATAAACTATAGGAGTGCAGGTTTTGCAGAAGTGTGACCAGAGGAAACTGGCCATAGAATCGAGTCTCAAGTAGCCCATGGAGGAATCAGCCTGAAGGCCAGCAGACCTGCCTCTTACCTGTCATCTCCATTTGTCTGTCGGGAAAGCAATTTGATTTCACTAAGTGGCATTATCCTACATCTCCATCTTATGTTATCACTCAGAATTGTGTTGGCTGGTATTGGCTGGTATTTAACTTGTAAATTTAATTTTGCTTTTCCAGTTGAATAAATTATATAGTCACAAAGACTTTATAGCCCATTGTATATTTGTACATGGTTAAATATCATTTTAATAAACATAACTGGTCAACTTTGGGTGTCTGAGAAATTTTTTTACTATAGGAAAAAAATTAAAAACAGTTTCAGAGAATGTGATACAAGCTAAGCGCTCCTCTCACCCAGCAAAAGGCCCAGGATGTAGCAGTCCCTTGCTTATAATTTCAGTTTTCTAGATTCTTCTTAAGACTTAACTGTGGACCCTGAGGCCGCCTCCTCTCAGAACATAGTCAGCCTTTGCCAGGAGGAGCCGGGAGTGGCGGCGTTTCTCCAGAGGCCCACATGTTCCTGCATCCATTGCTTGTAACCCTTTCTCTAAAACAGTGGTGGGAAGCCTGTGGCACACGTGCCACAGCAGGCTGTTTGTATCATTGAAATCTCTAAAAGGGTCACCATCTCTACTCCAAAGGCACACTAATGCCTGCAGTATATGAAACATCACATAAAGGAGGTGGGTCCTGTCCCCAGAGAGTGCAGGTGTAGCCTAAAGCGTGCGCGCATGCGTGAGAAGAAAGAAGTGCCCGGCCAGTGGGCGCGCACACCGAGCTGGGCGCTGGGAGCTGCCCAGGGTCCTGAGAGCGCAGGCGCAGGAGCCCCTCTGCCCGCGGGGAGCTCGGTAAACAGGAAGTGCACGTTCTGTAGGGGCCGACAGTACCAGGCATTAAACACAGCCAAGGAAGTGGGGTCCCAGCAGGAATTTGTGCTCAGTTCTGTCTTTAACTTCTGGTTTTATGGAAGAGGGAGAGGGTGCAGGTGAGGGTCCCCTGACTATGTCTGAACCTTAGATTCTTTCTCTTCAAAATAAAAGGCATTAGAGAAGGGGATTCTCAGAGGGCCTTTGAACCCTGCCTTGCTTAGAATTCAGGGGAGGGAGAAGAGGGACGGCTTCCTGGAGGAGGAGGGGTTAGTGGGTTGCTCCGGGCCTCCCTGGATGAACACTAGGGTATTTTTACATGAAATTCCCTTGGTCATCAAGTTTCTGAGAAAGCTGTTCAATAAATCCTTTCTGATTGATTAGATGAAGAAACCAAAAATTCTTTACACGTTTAGGTTCTTGGCTTTTCATCAATCCTCACATCTTTATAAGCAGCTGCAATGTTAGCCCCCTTTTAGAGAAAAGCAAAGTTTCAGGTGCGTTCCTGCCCTGGCGATACCACGATTGACCAGTTCCTGTAGTCCCTCTACTCCAGCCAGGGCCACCGGGCAGGAGAGACTTGGGCAGAGGAAGAAAGAAAAGCAGATTTGGGAATGAGGCTGGCAGCCAGAGTGCAATAGGACATAGAGGGTGGGGCAGAGTCCCTGCCCCCCAACCTCTCCTCCTGTTCTGTTATGATCATCCCAAGCTTTACTGTTTGTGGAGCATCGATTTCGCTGCTGCGTTCTTTGAGCCTTTGTTTGCTCTGTGGCCAGGTAAAGCTGCCCCATTACACCATCAGCTCTGAATGTTTTTCCTCAGTCACCCCTTGTCAAGGTTAATTGTCTGGCATATTTTCTCTTGTTTCCACTCTAGAGAAATGTGTGGAGTTCCAGAAGCTGAACGCGAGCAACTACAGCCATGTGTCCCTGCAGAACGCCACCTCCCCGGTCATGGAGTTTTGGGAGTAAGTGGAGGAGCCCTTATCTTCCGGGGCTGTGGGGACTGTGTGCTGGTCCTGCCCCGCTGGCCTGGCCCCATCTGTGAACAAAGCAGAGGCTCCCTGTAGCCTGGTGTTTCTGGCTTCTCTAGGCGCCTGCCTGCTTAGAAGCCCATGTGGAGTTCTTCTGGGCTTCCCAGGAGGACAACTGAGAGAAATGCTTTCTTAGCATACCTAGTGTTTATTGGGACAGGAAGCGCTTGATAAAACCTTAGACAGTTTAAAAATTCATTTTGAACAGAAGTTATAGCATGTTTGCAATAAGTGAAGTCAAGAGTATATTTAGCCTGGAAGGCAGAAGTCTCCTGGGGGGACAGGTTAGCTTGCTTCTAGTAGCTGAAAAGCACATGGAAAGGAAGTAGATGCACTTTAATGGGTGGCGGTTACAAAGAGGCAGGTTTCTGATGTGCCTAAGGAAGACATTGGCCTCACAGCATTGGCTGAATAAAGTACTTGACTCTTTTTTTTTTTTTTTTTTTTGGTACCAGGGATTGAACTCAGGTCCTTGCGCTTGCACAGCAGGCAATGAAACCACTAAGCTAAATCCCTGGCACTGAATAAAGTACTTTAGGAGGTTATGAGCACCCACACTGGAAGGGTTGGACCTGTGCAGGACTGCTGATCATTGTTGGGGACCTGTCAAAAGCCACTGAAATTCTAAGTAGTAGTTCTGAGGGTGGGAATTTTCCCAGAAATGGGCATAGTTTTACCAGAGTTCCACAGGGTCATGACCCTTACAGGGCCACTCATACAGTCATACAAGTTGCACACTGCTAAATCCGAGGGGGCATTATTTGTATTATGGAATGTGCACTCCAGAATTGTATGATGTATATATAACTTGTCTAAAAGCATAGAGTGGCCCGACTTCAGAGCTTCTGAAATAGAAACAGGACCATCCTTTGCTGCAGGTACTGAAGAGACATTTCCCGCATGAGTTGAAGGCTGTACTAAATGCTTTCTGAGACTTTTCAATCCAAAGGAGACTGGCTTCATGAAAAGGCCTCCTCTCTCCTGATGCTAATTAATAACAGTGCATATGTGAAGGGAGTGGTTTTATAAGTGATTTTAATTCTTTTCCTCTTACCTCTCTAGAAACAATTATGCTGAATTTAGATCTATCATTCACATGCACATCTTTATACTTTTTCTACATAGGTATGTGCCTTAGATAATACCAGGGAGTAATACATATCTTTTAACTGTATTTCATGGTACATTCTTACATATTTTTAAATTTTGTATTAATTGCATCCATCACTTACATTTGTACGACAGCTTTGCTTCTTTGTTCAGTATTGCTTTTGAGATGTGGCCATGTTGATACACATAGCTTTGGTTCTTTTAAGTCCCAGCCTTCTGGGACTTCATGAGTGGCCTTCTTTGTGTTTATCCAGGTCCTCTCGATGGGCCTTTAGTCTGCTGCCTGCTGTCACTGTTGTTGTTGTTTTTTTTTTTTTGTAGAAAGCCTTTTTGCTGTCTAAATTTATTGTTTTGTTTTTGTGAGGCTGGGGATTGAACCCAGGGCCTTGGCATGCTAGGCAGTTACTTTACCACTGACCCATAACCCCCAGCCCATGCTGTCACTATTTTTGAGCATGCTGATTGAATGTCTGGTGCTGGCTTGAGTACATAAGTGAAGGTTTCTAGGCTGTATTCCTATCGTAATGTGATTTATGCAGCTAAAACAGAAAGCCTGACACTGGGTAACTGATAAAGAACAAATGTATTTCTTGTAGTTCTAGCAATTGGCAAGGGCAGGGTTAAGGGGCGGTGCCATCCCATGGAAGAAGACAGAAGAGCAAAAGAGCACATATGCTCAGGAGCAACAGGTCAAACTGTCCCTTTTAGCATAAACCCACTTCCCCCATAATGATATCCAGCCTTTGATGGATTAATGAGCCCTTGTGTGCTAATCACCTCTCAATGGTCCCACCTTTCAACACTGTTACATTTGGAATTCAGTTTCCAATGTATGAATTGTAGGGGACACATTGAAACCGTAACTATACTGAAGAGTGGAAGTGCTGGGCTGTGTGGTCCACGTGTGGTCAGTTTTATCAGATAATGCAAAAGCATTGCCCTTATCTACAGTCTGAACGTGAGTGCTTGAGACATTCTACTGCACCAATTTTGTGTAGCACTTGGTCTGGTTAGTTTTTGTTTTGTTGGTGTAATGGGTGTAAAATGGTATTTCACTATTTTGCATTTACATTTCTCTAATTACTTGAGGTTAAGCACCTTTTGATGTTTTTCTGCTTTTTGATACTCTCATCTGTGAACTTCAGGTTCATGTGCTGGTCTATTTGGATCACTTATCTTTTACAGATAGAAATTCTTGATATATCCTAGATATTACTGATGGTACTATAAATGTCTTTTCCCAGTGTGTGGCTTTTCTTTCTTATTTATTTATGGTGTATAGAATTTCAAATTTTACTGAAGTCACATTTGTCAATCTCTTTGGTTTGCACAGTTGGTGTCTTATTTAAGATATATTTCTGTACTCCAAAGTTGTAAAAAAAAAAATCTTGTAGTTTCTCCTAAGAGTTTAAAAATTGTGGGGTTTTTTCACATTTAAGAATATAATCTATCTGGAATTTTATTTTTATATCATATTGGATAGAAATCTAAGTTTATCATTTATATAAATAACCAATTTCACAGGCAGTATGTCCTTTCTAGATTGATTTGCAGTGCTGTCTTCTATATATCATTTTCCTAGAAGCACAGGTCTATGTTTTAGGCTCCCAGATTCATTGGTCTCTGTGTCTATCTCTGTGTCAATACCACATCTATAGTTTTATTGTAAGCCTTGAGCTGGAAGGGCACCTCCTTTACTTTATTCTTTTCCAAAATGGTCTTAGTGTTTAAACAATTTTAGAAACAATGTGTTAGTTTAAAACAATGATGACAACAACAACCATAAGGAGTAAAATGGCTCTGAGGTTTTTGATTGGAAGCCTATTGAAATTTTGGGTTAATTTGCAGAGAAGTGTCATCATGGTTGTGCCTCTCTGTCCATGAACATAGTATAACTAGTGCTACATTTACTTAAGTCTTTTTAAAGCTTACAAAGTAGTGTTGCTTTACTGTGGTCTGCAGAGCAGCTGTGTTGGGATCAATCACCTGGTTATCTACTTTAGACCTGGTCAATCACAGGCTCAGATTGAGCATTCTTAAGATGTATGCTAGGAAGAAGACTTCTGTGTGGTTCTTCCTAACTCCACTGGGCTATGGCTTCCTGGAGAAATCTCACAGAGACTTGTTTTGGACCTGTATATTTTCTTAGGGAGCTCATCTGAAACCCTAGACTGGACATGGTCTGTGTGTAAGTTCATGTTGTCTTGATCATTTGTTTCCTTTGTAATAGATATGGAAGCCCTCAGATCATTATTTGTGTTGTGTATTTGTTCATTGTATTTCTCAGTGAGCAGTCATGAAGCAGCTCCTGTCTGATTGTACTCACCACTGCCAGGCTATGAAATACCCTCAGTGAATATTTATAAGATGAATGGATCTAAGATATATATGAATGGATGAGGAGGAAGGCAGGCAGATAATATGTTCTAGCAAAATACTACCAGAGAAGGGCTCTGGCAAGACTTATGCTGTCAGGAAGGTTCCCATTCAACACCATTGATTACTTCTGGGATCCCTTTGTGACATCCACATCACCCACTCATTTGGACCCCAAGTGGCTGGAAGGGACAGCTTGTCTGCATCCTCCTGTGTAATGATCTTTGCCAGCTCCCTGATCATGCCACATGAATCTGCACGGGAGAATGATCTCATAGCTCTGGTTTTCTATGCAGATTGCATCTCTTGTTATCTATGCAGCACTGAATTCTGGGTCCTGAAACTACTCACATAGGGGTGCTCCTTCATGAGATGGTTTTGTCATCTCCAATTCAAGTTTTCTCAAGAAGTGAGCTTGGAATACAGAGATCATGTAAGATGTTCATATCCTCCTATGAAAATCTATTGAGTCACAGATGTTTAAGGAGGGCTAACACCTATGTCTTCAGCGAGAGAATATCCACGTACCTCTGATTAACCCAGATTCCCAAACTTATTTTCCTAGAAAATAGAAGAAATTGGAATCTTTGCGCCTCCCCTCAGCATGTCCAGCCATGGCCTACTAGCATTCTGCTAACACAGCCAGAGAATATGTGGCTGGGAAGGAAGAGCTGCTTCCCTAAATTCAGTTGAAAGCTGACTTCTGGGGCTTTGGATAGAGTGTACCTATTTCTTTTTCCCTGGGACAGCCTTTCCAGTATTGAATCAGTTTCCTGAAAAATGTTTCTTCCCCTGTTGGTGAAAATTGTCTTTGCTACTTCCTTTTGTAGTGGTTCACAGATTCCCCACTTCCATTTACATCTTCATTATGTTGTCTTCACAGGGCCTCCAACTTCAGGGTCTCACTACCTTGGTCAGAGGAAAGGCCTTGGCTGTCTGCTACTTCATTCATTTGGCAAATGTCTGCACTTTTGGTGCACACAAGAAAAACACTGTGCATATTCAGGGAGGCAGAGGCAAAAGATGACATTCCAGTCTCTAGAAACAGAAATGAGACAAGTCCATCGATTACCATAAAATCACTAACAAGGCTTTTCTTCCCTGCCCACAACTGACCATGGCCTCATCTTGCCGTGGGCCCCTATCCAAACCACCTCTCATCTTAAGATTTTGTTTTCCATTTCAGGATTACTGGTTAATGAGAAAAGCTTAGGCCCTGGTCTGTGCTGGATTTTGACTCTGGCAAGAGGCCTAGGGGGCAGCTTGTCTTCCTAATGTCAAATTGCAAAATCAGGCCATCCTGGTTTCCCTTAGTAACCCATTATGCATTTATCTAAATACAGTATGTGTGCAGTTTTGAATCTCGAGGCTGCAGCCTTGGGTGAGATTGAGCCCTAGTAAGTATATAATGACTGTTAGGACATCAGATGGATCTTGATTTGTCTTCACTCCTCTTCCCAGGCCTCTGTCTCCCAGGGTTCTGTAGGCAAACCCAGACTCACCATGTATATAATCAAAATCACTTTTTCTCAGCATCAATTCAGGGAACACGCATTGAGCACATATTGTGAGCCTGGCCAGAATTAGGCTCTCTAGGGGTTCACTTCTGTTTTTTATTCAGATTTTCTTTACAAGAAGAGGTTTGTTTTGGTTTTTCTTTTTTTTTTTCCAGTCACATGGACATTTTAATTCATTTTCTTTGGGTGCAAAATTGGGAATCAGAGTTTTTGGGGTGGAACCTGATTCTTTCTGTGAGACTGAGCACCTCCCAGCCTCCCTCCAAGACTTGTCTTCCCCACCAATTGTTATCCCTCCTTGCTGAGCTCCTTCCTGCCCTTTGAATACTCTGGGCTTGACCCGGGGTCTGTTTCTTGAAGAATCCTTACCAGATCCTTGTGTGTGTGTCTCCTTGTTATAACTGACTCTTAGTTCAGCTGTCACTTGGGAATCCTTCTCTGAGCAGCCCACTGGAATCAGCACCGGTCACACGCCACCCATCACTCTGTTTCAAGGTCTACATAATTCTTGTCCAAAATCTTGGTTAACTTGTTGATTTTCACTCTTCCTGCATTGTAATTTAAGCTCCACATGGGCAATGATTGTGTCTGTTTTGTTCCCTGTTGTTTTGCCAGCCCATTCTAGGTGCCCAATGGATATTTGTTGAAATGGATGAATGGAAGAGTGAATGAAAGCATGTTTCCTAATCCCCTGGAGTCCAGTGTTTGTGTCTGTAAATTGCAGATGAGGTAACACCAACCTGAGGGTAATGGTGATGCTAACACCTCCCTCAGGCCCAGCTCTTTGGTAAGGTTTGAAGGCATTAATAGAATAATAATGATTAGCCCTCCCATCTGTGAAATGGGGTTTGTGTTAGGCAGCTGTCCGTCACTGTGTCAAAATACCTGAGATAAACAACTTAAAGGAGGAAAGTTTGACTTTGGCTCACAGTTTCAGAAGTTTCAGTGCATGGTGGCTTTGCCTGTGGCAGCGCAGGACATCATGGCAGGAGCATGTAGTGGAGGAAGCAGAGAGAGAGAGAAGAAGGTAAGATCCCAGTATCCCCTCCGGGCCACACCCTAGTGACCTTATTTCTGCTTACCAGGCCCTGCCTTCTAAAGGTTCCACCACTCCCTGCTGCAGGCTGGTGAGCAAGCCTTTATAGTATGTGAGACTCTGGGGGTCATTTCGGATCTAACTCATAGCATAAAGCAGCCCTGTTTCCTGCCCTACCAGCCCCTGCAGTGGGCCATGAGATTACAGACCAGCCTTCTGAGGACTTTGATGGGCTACAGTGGGTTGGCACCTGTCACTCGAGCTACTGTGTCCTTTCCCACCCCTGTCTCTGTGGGTGCAGGCTCCTGGCTGGGACAGAGGACCTGAGGCTATATGGCACCAGCCTGTTTATCTGAAGATTTGTGCCTCCACCTGCAGAGTCAGAAGTACCTCCAGACCCTGCCCTAAGTCAAAATTGCACCCTGCATGGCACCATCTACTCTGCTAATTCAAATTACCCCTCACCTCGTCACCCTGCATGGGACTGAGGTGCAGATTTGAAGGTGCAGGTTCTGGAACCCCATTGAGACTGTGCCCTGTCCCCCCTGTTGAGTGCATGCTCTCAGGCAGCATGGGCAGCCTCTTGGGGCATGTGTGTGCTCCCCAAGGACAGAGGTAGTAAGTGGACCTACCTCCTCAGGTTGTCAAGAGCACATTCATACAGCAGCTGGTATATGGCACATGCTCAGTAGATGGTGGCTGTTCTTGTAAGGAGGACTTTATCCAGAGTTTGAGAGTCCCATGGGCTTCAGAGCAGCCCTTGGAGGAGGTCCATCAGCTAGGCTTTGCAGGCCCCTCTCAGCCAACAAGGTGATTTCTCTCAGCATGTTTTCTTTACTTGATTGTTCTCCAACATTGCCTGGGAGTCACTGGGTGCTGGACACCTCATCTACAGCCAGAGAGATGAAGGCAACATGTCCCTCCTCACAGAAGCACACAGTCGGGTAGGGGAAGCTAGAGGCTGAGAAGTGGGGGGGGAGAAGTAGCTTTTGAAATACAGGATACTTGTATGGAGGCAAGATGAGGAAGGCTGGATGCCTGGCCTATGGGCAAAGCTTCATGGAGATGGTGATGCTTAAGGTGGGATTTGAAGGATGAGTAGACGTTCGTGTGGTTGGCTGTGGAGTAAGTGAATGGCGTCCAAGAGGACGGAAGTCACTTGGGCAGGGGCAGAGAATGGAAGTCATACATTGATCTTTGTAGGATTTAGCTGGGGGTAGGAGAGGACTTGGCTGAGGAGGGAGGCAGGGCCCAGAGCATCTGTTCAGTTACAGTGTGGTTATAGTTACCTGCAGTCAGCTGTGGGAGAGAATGTTAACTGGAAAATTCCAGAAATAAACAGTAAGATTTTTTTTTTTTTTGGCATACTGGGGATTAAACCTAAGACCTCATGTATACTAGGCAAATGCTCTACCACTGAGCTACACTCCTAGACCTTCTCATTTTTTTATTTTGAAACAGACAGGATCTCTCTAAGTTGCACACACTGGCCTTGCACTTGCAATCCTCCTGCCTCAGCCTCTGAGTAGCTGAAATTACAGGTGTGTGACACCACACCCTGCTCAATTCATGTTTTATGTTGCATGCTGTTCTGAGTAGTGAGGTGAAATCTGTGCTGCTGTATATCACCAGAATGTGAAATGTCCCTTTGTCTGATGTACCCGTGCTGTATACGTGACCCACCATGGGTCACTTAGTGGCTGTCTTGCTTTTCAGATCAACTGTGGAAGTATCACGATGCCTGTATTCAAGTGACCCTTATTTAATTTCATAATGGCCCCAAAGTACAAGGTGAGGATGCTGGAAATTCAGACATACAATAAGAAAGAGAAGCAGTAAAGTTGTAAAGCGAAAAGGTGAAAATTCTTGATTTAAGAAGGAAAGAAAAACATCATATGCTCACACTGCCAAGATCTCAGCCAGTCATTGTTAATCTCTTAATGTGCCTAATTATAAAGTGAACGTTTTCAGGAAAAGCATAGTGTACGTAGGACTCAGTGCTATCCAAGATTTCAGGCATCCAAAAGGAACTTGAAACATGTGCCCTGGGGATAGGGGAACTTCCGTCCAAGTCTTCAGCGGGCACCTAACCGAGGCCAGAGAACGGCATGGACAGCACAGAGACTCGCCTTTGTGTATCGGATTGTGCAGACACCGAGGAAGCAGAGAGTATCCCCTGGAGTTGAAAGCAGTGTCTGAAGGACACAGCAGTAGGGTACAGGAATCGAGAGTGCCCAGGGCTCAGGGTGGGGCTCTGTGAGGTGCTGGCTTTGGAGCCAGGACCCCAGAAAGGGTGGCTGGGAGCCAGGGACAGGGTGGGGTAACCCCATGGGGCACAGAAGGACATTTCCGCATCTGGTGGCGGCAGAGGCAGGGCAGGCAGCGATTCTGTAGGACGACCCCAGAGGGCAAGTCCATGGGGTGTCAGCCAGGTCTGGAATGAGGGGCTGTCAGTGGACGTGACAGTGTGGTCCAGGTGTGGGAAGCAAGGGCCTCTGCCTGCGGGGAGGGAGGCTGAGTGGCAGCAGAGTCCCCCATGGTTGGGGGAGACAGGGGGATAAGAATTCAGGCAGTCGATGGTTCATTGTTTTGGGCTGAGCCGAGTACTGGGATGGGTCCCTCTGATGGTTAACACCTCCACAGCCACCGCTTGCTATAAGAAAAGCAGATTATTTCTTTAGTATTGATTTTACAGTACTAGGGATTGAAGCTTGGCTACAGCCTCAGCTCTTCCCCTTTTATTGTTCATTTTGAGATTGGCTCTCACTAAGTTGCTCAGTTGCCCAGGCGGGACTTGAACTTTTGATCCTCCTGCCTCAGCCTCCCAGAGCACTGAGATGACAGGTGTGCGCCACTGGGCTTTTCCCTAATAGAGGTGGACGGCAGGTTCTGGATTTGCCTGGATAGCAGCAGGGGCCAGTTTAGCCAGGACCACGAGCTTTTGGATCACAGATGCTTTGACCTTAGGATCTCACTTCTGAAAGTTTATCCAGGGGTGGGACTGCAGTAGAACATGTAGCCTGAGCATGCCCAAAGCAGCACAGTTTTTGATAATAAAAAGAGACAGGAGAAACATGCAAAACATTCCTTAATACGATCGTGTTCTTCAACATGTAAATTATGCAGCAACCACACAAAAGAATGAGGCAGAAAATGCGTTGCTATGGAAGAGATTTCTAAAACTGAAGGCAAAAAGGTGAGATGTAAAAATGTTGTGTGCAGGCTGAATGTTCCTTATCTGAAATGCTTGGGATCAGAAGTGTCACAGAGTTTTTTGATTTTGCACTATTTGCATATCCGTGAGATCTTGGGGATGGAACCCAAGTTGAAACATAAAATTCATTTCTATTTCCTGCCTGTATGCCTTACACACAGAGCCTCCAAGTAACTTTATACAGTACTTTTCCTGCATGCCGGTCCCGGGTGACTCTCACAGGAAGTTGTGTGGAGCTCTCCACCTGTGGTGTCCTGTTGGTGCTCCAAAAGCTTGGGGTTTTGGATTGCAAAAATAGCAAACGTTGTTGCAAGCAATCTCCTTCCCCTTCCCCACCCAACCCTCTCCCCTCGCCTCCCTAAGAGATCACTGTTCATAGTCCAGCCTCTTCCTGCCCTCGGGTGGAATATCGAGCTTCTTCCTTTCCTGTCTGTGCCGTTAAGCACGAAAGTTTCCAGGCTCCACAATTTAATTCCCTTCTTGCACTGACTCCTTTTCGTAGATATGAGTTGTTTCCCAGCTGACCCTTGATTTCCTTGTTGCGAAAGTGATTTGTCTTTTTTTTTTTTTTGGTAAAAATACAGGAAATATGTTAAAGAAAAAGAAGGAAAAGCAACACCCAGTAGGATTTTGGTTACACTTCCCCCATTCCCACTTACTTTTTTCCTTGCTAGTGGCCATCCTGGAAGCCCAAACCAAGCCTTTCATTCACCACAGGAGGTCACAGGAAGCTCTTCTACCCGACAAACTTTAAGGGGCTGAGCTCCTTCTACCCTCACAGGAAACTGTCTGGCTGGAGTTATCAACATCAAGGGTATCCCCCAGCCCAGATCCCCTGCCTCAGGAAAGACCAGTTAAGGCTTCTGGGGATGCTGCAGCCTGAACACCCCACTGAGAGCCCCAGCTGAGGGGTGGTTCTGCTTGTCCTTGTCCCTACCACGGTTTAAACTTACGTGGCGTAGTGTGGGGACCAAGGGACTTGGGCCTGGGGCCAGATGGCAAGAATTTTCACTTCTTAACCTTGTGCTTGTGACTTACATCCCTGTCACCTACAAAATGGGAATAATCATTATCGTAGATGTAGCAAGCAGTGGTAGTAACTGGGCTTAGTAAGTACTATACAGGATAGCTGTGATCTACCCTTATTGAGCATTCTGATTCATTGAAGTAAAAATAATTGTCTATAGAATCAGCTAGGTGGAGAGTGGCCTTTTATTTTTTCATTACAGAGAATTGGACCCAGAGCTTTTGCACTGAGCTGTGTCCTCATCCCTTTTTTATTATTATATTATGGTGATAGGCAGTGTAGTCCTTTCTCAGCACTACCTACTGCTCCTGGTAGGGCCTGAGATGTGTGCTGAGCTGGGATGATGCGAGGTGTATTCAGTGCAGGCTTTCCCAGGGCATCCATCCATCAGCTGTGACCCCTGGTCAGCAAGCAGGCCGGATGTCGTGAGCTGTGCACAGAGTGACGCTTTGGGCACCATCAGCTCCTCCTTGCCCATCGCTCCACCCCTAGGACCCTCCCACAGTTTCCCTTTGCAGCTCAGGTGGATGGGGTGACACTCAGAAGGCACAGTGGAGGTGGCTGCTACCACCTCCTGTGCTTGTCCTGACCGTCCAGCCATGGCACCCAGCAGCCCCAGCCAGCCCTGCGCAGAACTCTGAGGGACAGGTGAGGCCAAGGGAGTGGGTCTCTGTCTGAGCTTTTGGCTGCCGCTCAGTGCAGAGCTGCCGTAGCTGAGGATGGGGACAGGGTGGCTTGGCAGCATTTCTTGTTGCCTGAGTCTTGTTACAGAGGAATCCAAAGTCCTGGGACCTCAGCCTGAGGTAGGCAAGGCCATTTTTGCTGCATGGCATCCACGTTCCACAGGTGACAGTGGGTTGCATTGTGAGCCTGTGGCAGGTTGCAGGAGCTGCTCAGCCTGCTCCGTGTACCTTGCCCCTCACCTGCTGACCCTCTCTCTGTCCAGTGTTCCCAAGCAGGCACAGATATTGGGGGCCTCTCCCCATGTTTCTGCTGCTTGAGCCATCCACTCACTCCTGACCTCCCCACAGAGAAATAAAACCAATATTGAACTTCAGTATGGCAGACTGAGACTCAAGGCCCAGTTCTGTTATCCGCTGATTTTGTGACTGTGGCAAGGCGAATATCTAAGTGGAGCCTGAGTTACCTCTGCACAGTGTTTGTGAAAGAAAGTAACACATGAAAGTGCCCAATGCTGTGTCCCAAAGTGTGAGTTCTGCAGAATGTTAGGGAATGTGACAGTTTCCCCTCATCCTCAGGGGATGCATTCTAAGACACCCCAGCCCACCACATGGATGGCTGAAATTGCAGATAGTACCAAACCTTATGTATACCATGTTTCTTCCTGTAAGCACACATCTATGATAAATTTATAACAATTTACAGTAAGAGATTAATAACTAATAATAAAATAGAACAAGCATAACAATATACTGTAATAAAATTGCCAGCACCACTGCTCTTGTGGTTTGTGACCATTATTAAGTAAACTAAGGGTTATTAGGGTGCAAGCTTGGAGATAATGGGACAGAGGATTTGATAACTGAGATGACAGGTAGATGACAGCCAGCCAGGTAGCAACGTATATACTGTGGATATGCTCAAGAAGGGATGATTTATGTTCCAGGCAGGATGAAACAGGCTAGTGTAAGATTTCATCACATTATTCAGAGCAGCATGCATCTTAAAACTTATGACTTGTCTATTTCTAGAACTTTCCAGTTAATATTTTTGGACTCTGGTTGCCCATAGGTGGTTGAAATCTCAGATAATGGATTACTGCATTGATTTGGAAAAGCAGAAACACGCTGTGAGGGCAGTTTCTTCTTAACAACTCTTCTTTAAAATTTCCTGGCACTGGAGAGTAAACTCATTGGTCTTCACACTGCACTACATCTCTAATCCTTTTTATCTTTTATTTTGAGACAAGGTCTTACTAGTTTGCCCAGCCTGGTCATGAGCTCACGATCCCCCTGCCTCTGTCTCCAGAGTACCTAGGATTACAGGTGTGCATCACCACATTTGGCTTAACAACTTTTCGATAGGTTTATTGGGATATAATTTATATACCATAACATGCACTCCTTTTAAGTGTACAGTTGGATCATTTTGAATAAATTTACCAAGGGGATGCCGCCACAATTCTGGTTTAGAATATTTCTGTCTTCTGAATAAGCTCCCTCATGCCCATTTACAGTTCCTGTCCATTCTTACCTCCAAGCAGCCACTCATCTGCTTCCTGTGCTTTTGATTCGCCTACCCTAGATAGTATTTGTGAGTGGAACCTATAGTTTGTGTTCTTTTGGGACTGGCTGCTTTCACGTACCATAACACTTGAAAGGTTCATCCATGAAACCGATAGCATGAATCAGTCCAGGTTGAGCAACCCTTATTTCTGATGCTTGAGACCGGAGCGTTCTGGATTTAGGATTTTAGAATATTTCTATTACATAATGAGATATCTTGGGTATAGAACTCAAGCCTAAACATGACTTTCATTGATGTTTTATGTACACCTTGCTCAGACTGTATTTTGTACAGTACTCTCAGCACCTGTTGTTCCTGCTGACATGTCATGTCACATAAGGTCAGGTATGGGGTTTTCCACTAGCGGTGTCATGCCAACATACAAAATCACTTCAGATTTTGGAGCATTTTGGATTAACAATGCCCAACCTGTCTTTCATGGCTTAATAAAATTCTATTATGTGGACATACCACATAATTTATCATCAGTTGATGGGAATTGGGGTGGTTTCCACTTTGAACTGTTAGGAATAATGCTCTTACAAACATTTATGTACAGATTTTGATTTGAACATATGCTTTCTGTTTTCTTGGGTATGTACTTAGGAATAGAATTGCTGGTTTTGTGTGTAACTTTTTGATTTTGGGTTTTTTTTTTGTTTTTTGTGGGGGTTTTTTGTACTGGGGATCGAACTCAGGTCCCTGCGCTTGCACAGCAGTAGGTGAAACCACTGAGCTAAATCCCCGGCCCTGGGTGTAACTTCTTACAGAAGTAACAAACTATTTTCTGAAGTGGCTAAACTGTTCTATGTTTCCACCAGCAATATTTGTGGGTCCATTTCTGCACATTCTCACCAATACCTGTTACTGCCTGCCTTTTGAATTGTAGCCATTCTAGTGGGTGTGAAGTGGTAACTCTTCATGATTTTAATCTGCATCCCAGTAAGGACCATTTCTACATAGATTTAGAAAACACCAGCTGTAAAGGTGCCAATTTCAGAACTTCTCAGAGAGGCTTTGTGTTTGAATAAATATTGAGAATCCCTTAGGAAGCCCAAATATGCAGTGTTTTCTCAAATGAGGTCCTGAGAATACAGGGTGTCTGGAAGGATTAGTGTTCTTAGGGGTCAGCAAATGACTGGCCAAATCCCATCCATGGCCCATTTATGTCAATGAAATTTTATTGCAAAAAACCAATACCCATTAATTTATAAATTTCCTGTGGCCGCTTTCAGCCTGTGGGGCCAGAGAGGCACAGTTGAGATGCAAAGCCAAAAGTACCCATCTGTCGTCTGGCCTGGGAGGAACTGGTGCACAGTGAGCTGTCCACTCACCCTGCAGATGGCAGGGGACCAAGGAGTATCTCTTGGTGAGGCTCCTGTTGCTGTGGGATGGAGAGAGTTTTGATGGCCAGGGAGGATTGGGAAGGACCTTCTTTCAGACGGACAGCAGGGGCAAATGGTAGCAGCTGAGGAAGTGGGGGACTGTGGGGACTTAGAGGGCTGAAGAGGGGGATTTCTGCAGAGATAGAAATTGGAGAGATCGATTCAGACCCCTCAGGCCCACTGGATCCCTGAATGTGCTCTTTGGTTCTTGGTGAGGTCCTGGCACCGTTCACAGTGACACAGTTCTGGCCCATCTTCCCCTAGATGTGATGGTCTGGGCTCTGGCTCTGCCCTTTTGCCTGTGCCCCTGGACAGTCACTTCCCAGAGTCCCCGTCTCCCACTCTGTATGATAGGAAACATAGTTTTCCCTCCCCTCAGAAGCTGCTGGGAGGAGGTAGAGATTCTTCCCTTGGCGGTGTGGTCCTTGTGGCAGATGGAGAGCTGCAAGGTCCCTGCCCTTGTTATCTTTACACCCCAACCAGATCAGGAGCTGCTTGAGGGCTGAGCCGCTGTGGCTGGGCCCCTTTGGGTGCTCAGTAGAGAGTCAACACGCAGTAGATGTCCATGAAGTGAATGAATGTGTGATGCAGAGGCCTGAAATTCCAGCTGAGAAGGGGGCTCGCCCTCCCTCCCAGAGTGGCTTAGGGGCCTCTGCTGTGGACCCACGGGAGAATTACAGGGACTCACTGTTTTCTTCCCAGAACAGCACAAGCAGGATCCCTGAGGCCAGTGGCAACCTGGGTTCCCTTGTTGGGCAGGGAAAGCACACTTGTTTTGGTGATGGGCCTTTTTGTGTTGGTGTGTTGGTTGCTTGGGGAGACCAAGCAGGGCTATTTATAGCTCAGTCCCTCCACGCCAGCTCTTAGGGTGGCCTCCATGTCCCTGGCAGCACTCTCCTCCATGGCAGGTTGAAAAAAGGTGATCTGTTCACCAGCTCCGTGCAGGACATAAAGATGAAGGCTTCCGGATGCCCGCTGGGAGCCTTTCCCGAGTGGCCTCTCCCAGGCTCCGCACTGGAGCTGCCAGAGCTCCACTGTTCCTCGGTATGGGCGGCTGCTTTCTTCTCGCCTGTGCCTCTGTGCATGGGACCCGCGGAGAGCCACTTCCCCTATACCGACAGAGACAGGAGGCCCGAGAGCCTCCCTACATGAGTTTCCAGGAGGGCCTCAGAACCACACAGTTCCAGATTACAACTTGGGCAAGTGAGCAAGTCACGCTACCTCGCTGGGCCTCGGTTTCCCCCATAACCTGAGGTGGCTAAACAGTTGGCCCCCCGCCGTGTCCACGGGTTCTGAATTCACAGGTTGTGAATCCTAAGATTCAACCAGTGTGGATTGAAAATATTTAGAAAAGATGGTGTCATGTTGAACTATGCACAGTTTCTTCCTTCTCTTGGTTCCCCAAGCCATACAGCTCAGCAGCCACTTGCACAGCATGCACGTGGCTTTGGCCATCATAGCTGGGAGAGAGGTGACGTAAAGGCTGTGGCAGGGTTGGGGGTGGAGGCTCTATCCAGACACCTTGCCGTGCTATATGTGGGATGTGTGCAGCGCTTAGGTTGGCATCCTCCAGGGTGCAGCAGCCAGTGCCCCCAGGGTGTCCAGAGATGCACGACCGGGCTACTTGCAGGCAGCGTCACTTGTGGTGCAGAGTGAGGGAAGGTGCTCGAGGCTGCCCCTGGCACCTGCCACCGCAGCTCCCTGTCTCTTACTAAGGAAGCACACAGTGTGGTTTGGGGCTCACCCTGTCCCTGCCAGGGACCTCTGCTCCTCTGAGCCTCCCCTGTGGGTTCTTTCCCTGCTGTCTCCAGCCGGCACCCCCTTTCCTCCTCGCTCACCCCTGTTTCCTCTCAAATCTGGGGCTTCTCCCTCACTCTTGGCCCTCCCCATGAAAACACAGGTAAGTGGACAGTCCTTGTGCCCACGGTCCTCTTAGCTGCCAGCTTCGCACCCGCCAGAACTGAACGCCCTTAACAGCCACCTCCCTTGGGGTCCTGCACCCCTGCTGCTCACCCAGGCTACTCTACCCAAGAAGCATCTCTCCTGGCCTCACCTGTGCTCCTCTCTCACCAGCCATGCCCCCCAGAGACTCCCTCTCCCTTTGCCTTTGGAGCACCTGCCTCTCTGTCCTTCCTGCTCTGCCTCCTCCTTAGCCCCTCCCTTCTCCCTGCCCCTGAGATGCTGGGGTCCTGGGGGCTCAGGTGCAGGCCCTGTTTCTGCCCCTTCTCCCACACTCCCAGAATGGTGTGGAGGCCAGGGCTCAGGTGGGAAGCTCTTTCTTGCCTCCCTTCTGAGCTTTGCAGCTACCTGGCCATGCGACCTGCACCTGAAAATCATCTGTCCTAAAGAACGAACAAGTGGCCATTCGTCACTTTCTCTTCTACCCCTCATCACTTCACTCTGCCCAGCTAAAGACCCGCTGTCCTCGTCTGTCCAGATGTCCACGGTGTGACCTAGGTGTCAGCCCAGCCCTCTTCTTCCCTGCCACCCACTGCCCCAAGCAGTCGCCTCCCCCTCTGCTGCCCTTAAGCCCATCCACCTCTCTCTATCACCGTTGTCCTTCCTGGGTCCTCTCCATTTATTGCCAGCAAAATCCTGTGCACCCAGCAGACACCCTGCCCCATTCCACTTTTACCATCCATTCTTCCTGCTGCAGCCGAATAGTTTCCTGACACAGATCTGATGGGGTCTGGTCACCCTCAGCCCGGCCCACCCCCACCTCCTCACCCCAGCTCTGCTGCTCTGACTAGTTGTTGTGCCTTACTCTTCTCTGCCTCCTGAGCTCTCTCTGCAGCCTCCCAGCTTTGGCCTCTGGAGGCATTCCTGCCCAAATGACCCCCATCTTCTTTGCTCATGTCCCTTCTCCCTTTAGGACTCCCTACCTCCCACATTCTGGTGTGGCCATGGACCCCAGGAGCGCCTGCTATGCCTCAGGCTTCCCCACCTCTCTGCTCCACGCTCTGCTCTGTCTACCTTTCCCAGGGCACGGCCAACTCCTTATGGATCCCCAGGGTTGGCACAGTGCTCACCCTATAGGTGGCACTTCAGTATGTCTCGTGACTAAATCAGTACATGCACAGTGATGGGTGTTATACCCTCCTTGTACCTGCTATGAAAAGCTATGAAAGAGGGCTTCAGGCTGTGTATTCATTGCAGCCTTATTTTGCAAAGAAGAAAAGAGAGCAGTGGGTACTTCGGGCGTTATGGAGGAACCTGGGAGCTGTGGGTCAGGCTGAGAAACCAGCTGCTAAGACCCTCTTCTCTAGAAACCCAAGGTCCGATCCTAGTGAAAGTCAGTGTCAGTAAATCCCTCCTCCGTACCTTTCAGGTCCCTCTTCTCCTTCTGGGAATGCGATTGGTCATTGGAGCAAGAGGGCACCCCAGTGGGCTGCTAGGCTCCAATCCAGGGTCTGGATTGCTATGCCTTTGGGGAGCTTCTTGATCCCATCTGCACCTCACTTTCCACATCCTTGACATGGTAATAATAATTGTACCAGCCTCAAGGATTATGGGCCAGATGCAGTCAAGCTTAGATGGCCACCAAAGGGAGACATCATATTCCCATGTACACAAGAGGAAACAGATCCAGCCAGGTGATGGCACCCACCCAACGCGAAGCTGCTGGCAAGGAGAGCTGGGATTGGAGCCCAGTGCATCTCTGTCTGTCCCAGAGGCTGAGAACTACAACTCTGAGCCCTGGGCTCAAATCTGCAGGAATATGCAGAATATGCTACTATGGCATGAAAAGGGTGCATCATGAAGAATGCACATAGTAGGTTTATTGGCACATAGTGGGTGCCCATAAATATGACCCACACACATGGATCCCCCTGTAGAGCACCAGCTAGTGTTCAGCTTCTCCCGCTCCCTGAATGATGTTGGGAGGTCCTTTCCTGGGTCCTTGCTGGCCAGTGTGTGGGCAGCAGACTTCCTTATTCAGACCTGTCACTCAGGGTCACTCAGGAAGCTTTTCCCAGGAAGACCTGGGCCTTCCCGAGTCTCCGGAGTGGCGGGCCCCAGTCCCCACATTCTCAAAGGCTGTCCTGGCGTTTTCAAAACCACGCCACAGCCAGTGGGCTGAGAAACCAGCTTCTAAGACCCTCTTCTGTAGAAACCCAAGGTCCGAGGCTAGTGAAAATCAGTGTCAGTAAATCCCTCCTCCATACCTTTCAGGTACGGCTTCTCCTTCTGAGAGTGAGATTGGTCATTGGAGCAAGAGGTCACCCTAGCAGGCTGCCCAGCCCCAGAGATCATGGCATCCGGAATGTGAGGAAGATGGGAAGGAGCCAGCTTGCTGGGGGTGGGGGGAGCTGTCTGTTTCTTCCCCCTGAGTCCCCCAAGCAGTTTCAGCTTTCAGGGCCCTGGTTCAGAGGACAGCCACATCAACTAGAAGGCATGCGTGTGTTTGTGTGTGTGTGCACCCCTGCTAGCTGGGACCCTGTGTTTGATGTGTTTCTTTCATGATAAGCTCAAGTCTGGGTTGAGCAGGCTCAGGGCACACCCAGGTTATTTCTGTCTATAGCAACCGGCTTATTTCCTGCTCTGGATTATCCCCCCTCACTCATCATTTGACGGGTTGTCACTGGGGATGTGTTGGGTGGCAACTCGTAAGGCAGTAGGTATATGTCACCCATGAGATCCTAGTCTGTGAACAGCAGAGTCAATGGGCACCTGAAATTCCCTGCAGGACTGAGGGTGACTGTACTTCTGGGGAGAAAGTCATCCATGCAGTCACTGCTCAAAGGATCCATGCATTGTGACCAAGAGACAAACTATTGCTTTCCACTACTGCGATCATTGGGGACATTCATTACTGCATCATAACCTGGCCTTTCCTGACTGCTACGGGGGCCTGGAAAAGCTTCCTGGAATGAGTGATATGTGAACCCTTGGAGGATGAGTGGAACTGAGCCAGGAGAAGGAGGAAGTGAAGACATCCTCCCCACATTCCCTCCAAGAAAGAAAAATAAATATTAAAAGTGACTCAGGTGGCATTTGTACTCATTCCTTGGAGGCCAGGAAATCGACGTCTGTGGTACTCAGACTTTTCTGTGCATGAGAAATCCTTGGAGGGACGTGGCAGAATGCAGCTAACTGGGGTGTTTCTGCACAGATTGGGGTTCACTGGGGCTCGGGAATGTTTGTGCTTCTGGCAGGCACCCCCAGGATCCTACTCTGGGTTACACTACTCTGTTACAATAAAAGCTGTAACAGATTTTCCTAAAGGTGTCCTTTAATAAGTCCTAAGGTTTGAAAACAAATTAAAATGGAGACTAAGACTAAGACACAAATCAAGTAATGGTCATTGTGACCAAGTGGCTGCCCTCTTTCCTCTCACATCGCTGAGCCCTCTTTTCTGTCCCCCTTACCCAAGAAGAGGGTGAGAGCCACGTCAGCCTTCATCTTCTGTCCTTGCCATCCAACCTAGTGCCTGGCGCGTAGTGGGTGCTGCTCCCCCTTCTGGCTCTGAGTCCCAGCAGCTCCATGGTTGCACAGAGTCTGATTTTCTTTGGGGGCCTGCTTGATTTCTCCAGCGGGAGTCTGGGGCCAGAGGGAGCCTGCTGACCAGTGCTAATTGGTGTCGTTGAGTAATTAATGCAGAGTCAGGCCCAAGTGGATTCCCAGGGAGACAGACGCTGAGGGTGGCTGTCATGCTTGGTGGGGTGGGAGCTCCTTTCCCAGAGGAGGCTCTCGGAGTGCCGGGGCAACTGGCACGAGCCGAGGTGGGGGTGCTTTGGCAGTCCAGAGGGGCTCACTGAGCAAGTTTGCAGGAGTTTGTGTTGGTGCCACGGTTCTGCACAGTATGGAGCATGGTGAGCTTGACTTTAAAGAAAAGAAGCCCCAGCATGGGCTCTGGGAGCCAGGCCCACATTGGCCATGCGGAACCGACGGGCCTGCAGAAAGGCTGTGCCTCCCAGTATTGGCCCTGCTGGCCTCTGCCCCGTGGTGTGACAACCAAGGGTCCCGTGCACCTCCACTGATCACCCTTCTTGCTGTTCCTTTTGGCCGCCTGTGCCCCGGCTTGCTGTGTTCCAAGTGCACCATGCTCCATCTCCCTCAACCTGGAATAATCTCTGCTCCCTTCCTCTCTTGGCTCAGTCTGCTCATCCTTCAAAGCGTGGCCCACATGTTTCTGCTTCCAGAAAGCTTTCGTGGACACCCTGTAGCAGTCAGGATGGGTTAGGTTATGCCACAGTAACAGGTACCCCATCAATCTCGGTAGCTTGGAACAACAAAGTTTATTTCTTGCTTATACTCCATCCCTGAGTGGGGCAGAGGAGGCTCATGTTGACACCAGCCTCTGTTGTGACAATGGAGCTGGGGAAAGGGCAGCAAGGGAGCAGGTGACCCTGCTCTGGAAGCTTCTGTCTGAAATGACATTTGTCCCATTGTTGGCCAAACAGTGGCCAAAGCAAGTCCTGTGTCCAGTGTGAGCTCAGCAGGGATGGGACAGCGAGCACCCCCTTGGGCACTTGGAATGTTTACAGATCTCACTGCAGCATCCCAGGTACCACGGGCAGGTGTTTCTGGCCTTCCCTGAGCCCTGTGCGTTACGTCTCTGCCCTATCTCTCTCACCTCCCCCTCAGAGAGTGGATCCACGGGGGCAGGGTGGTGGTGCTTTTCCCCTTGGGGGCCCCAGGTTTGGCTCAGAGAAGGCGCTTGGCAAATGTGGGGGATGGGCAATTGGTGGGTGGCCATCGCCAGCCTATGACTCTCCACCCTCTTCTGCAGGCGCCACGTGCTGGCCATCTCCGACGGGATCGAGCACATTGGGAGCCTCCGCTGGGAGCTGGCCTTGTGTCTCCTGGCAGCCTGGACCATCTGCTACTTCTGCATCTGGAAGGGCACCAAGTCAACAGGAAAGGTGAGAGGTTGATCTTGGAGCAACTATGCAGGAGCAGGAGAAGCATGATTGATTGTTCTGTGCTGGCTCAGGTGACTAGAGAGTGCCTAGCAGCTGTGTTGTGAAGGCTGGCTCAGAAGTTGGCAGGTAGGATGAGCACTGGGCAGAGAGTCCACTCAGGAGCCCAGAGTTAAGTGCAGCATGTATTCGTTACATGCCTTAGGGCTGTTCCGCTTTATCTGCTGAGCCTCAGTTTGCTTACCAGTGAAAAGACAAAGATTTACCCTGTCTGCCTCATAAAGTGCATTGGAAACTTAGCAGCGCCAAAGGACTGCGGTGATCCTTGGGTCAGTGAACTGTGTGCTGGGTGGGGAACACCGGCCGTCTCTCCTGGAAGGTCCCAGATCCCAGAACACCCTTCTCCCCCTCTCGCAGTCTGTGGAGGGGAGAGCAACCACCTCTGCCTCACAGCCTCCCTGGACTCCAGAGCCTCCACCTGGCCAGGCTGGACGCATGAGAGAAGGCAGCCAGCTCATGGCTTTCACTCACAGGCTTTGGGCCAGAACCTGAGACTGGGCCCCGGGACAACTGGGAAACACAGGGACTTTGGTGGTGGGCGTGTCATGTGCCTCGAGGATCAACACAGAGTTAGAAATGTGAAGCTCATGGTCAGGTCCAGCTCACTTATGAGTTTTACTTTAAAAAAGGGAGTGAGGGTCAGGGAGAGTTAATTGCCAACATGTAGAAATCAGGGTATTTGACCTGGAGAGTAGAAATCTGATCCTGGCATCCCTTGGCAAATAAGATTGGGCTGCACCAGACCTGCAAGCTGCCATGGCCGCGTGTGGCTGAGCTGAACAACAGCCACCTCCTTCCCAGGTTCTGGTTGGCCACAGTCCCCAACACTCCCTGTCACCCCATCCTGTGGCCGAGTGTCAATGCTATGAGCTTCCTCCTGTTGGCCACTTAGATTTTCCTCTTTGCCTGTCTGGTCATTGACCGAAAGTTGCTCAAAAGCAACGTTCTAAGTTATTGGCTGGGGCAGGTGCTGGAGAGAAAGCTCTAGGAAATGGCAAGGTCACACATCTGGGCCTTCCTGCAGACTGGCCTGCATCTCCAACAGGCGGGTGGGACATGCACTGGAGGTGGGTGACCTGCAGCAGACGGGGTAGAGAGCCCAGCAGAGTTAGTGCAAAGTGCCACACTCCATGGTGTAAAAGAGCTAAGGGTACACTGAAAAACAGCCACAAAGGTGCCGGGGCCAGAGAAAGTAGGAGTGGGAAACTTGGGTCCTTCAGCCACGGGGACCATATTGATCTCTAGTTGGTATCATAAAAACAACTGGATTTTTCTCTTTTCTGTAGTACAGAGTTGTTGCGTTGTGATAGACTTCAGGTTGCGTCCACGTTGCTCCCCACCCTATCTGCACCACCTCTTCTGGCCTAAGAAGAGCAAAGTGACAGGATCAGGATTCCAAGCCCAGGTCTGCCATTCCTACCCGTGACCTTGGCACATCGGTTAATTGTTCTCTGTCAACCTAGATGATGAATGAGGTGTCCTGTGGGGAGGCCAGGGATTCAGCGCAGGGCTTGCGTTCAGGGCTCAGCAGAATGAGTGATGCATGGCGAGTGCTGAGAAAACTGGGAGTTTTAAAACCTCTTGTAATAAAGATAAAATGAATCCATTCATGAAGTAGTTTGTGACCAGCTGGGAGTGGACATTTATCCAGGGCCTCCTGGTCCCTGGATGCTATGCTAGGGCTTTTCATCAATTCCAGTGATTGCCCTGCTTTCCAGGTGGACAACTGGAAGCTAAGAGCAGTGGGGCAGCTTGGCCATGGTTATGTAGTGACCCTGTACCTCACCACCGACCCCAGAGCTCTCTCCAGCCCCCTCTCCTCTGTGGATCAGTGCATAGAACACATGTTGAGAGTGGCATCCGTGCACACAGCTGCCGTGGCCTCCTTTCCTCCTCTCTGTTGGAGGTGAGGAGATCAAGATCAGCAGCAGTGGTAGCATAGACCCCAGGTCCATGGTTAATAGTCACCAAGGGTTTCCTCTGGGCTTCAACTCTTATTCTTCTCAGGCCATGGAGACACCCCCTGAGACAGTAACCCCCAATGCCCCTGCTGTACAGATGAGCAACCGAGGCTGGGGGAAGTGACTTGCTCATGGACCCTCCAGTAGGAAGTGGAAATGCATGAAATTCAAGTGTTGGTGGCCACACAGTCCTCATTGTGGTCAGGTGCGCTGTGCCTGTCATCCGTGGCTTGGGGACAATGATGGTTTCTTATGGCTGGTTATGAAGAGGTGGTTATTGGGATCGCTTAGCACATAGCAGGTGCTCGGTGACCATTGGCTGCAGCATGATATAAATGAACCTCTGCAGGGCAGTGCTGAAAGTTGATGAGCCAATCAGACATCTCCAGGTAGGCTGGTTGCCACTGGTTGTTCACATGTCTTGTGCCCAGGACCTGAGTCAGCTTCCAGGATGAAACATAGTTTTGGAGGGATGTGAGAATCTGTAGAAACCTCTGGTCTTGCCTTACCCTTATTCATATGTGAAGAAACTGAGGCTCAGAGAGGGGCAGGGACTTGGCCAAGGTCACACAGTGAGTAAGTGCCAGGCCAGGAATGAGAGGCACCCCAGCTCCCCAGCTTTTCACAGGCTGCATGGGTCACATGTGACAGTGTGGTGACACCAGACAACCCTACACCATCAGGTGGACTCATCAGGGAGGATGTGGCACTTTGGTTCCTGTTTATTGCTCATTGCACCTTGGGAATGAGCTCAGTGTCCAAAGGTTTTTTGAGTTCTGCACAAAAAGAGCTAAAAAGAGATCATCGGGTGACCTGAGACTCCCAGTGTGGGCAGAGGCACCCTGTGCCCTGCCTGTGGGAGCCGGAGCAGAGCCATCTTCATGCAGCCATCCAGGGGAGGAGATGCCTTTGCTCTCAGTCTCCTCCCTGGAGGCACAGCCTGCTTCCTGGTGCAGCCTGGGTAGAGCTTTCTGTCCATGGAATGTTCCTCAGTGGGAGAGGTTCCTGGTCCCCGCCTGTCTCTAGGTGGAAGCTGCTCTTGGTCTCTGCCCACTTTGGCCAGCACATCTTGCAGCCAGGGAGGCTGGCGTGGGAAGCCTGGCCTTTTGTGGGATGGAGGGATTCGGTCCCCTGTGAGTCGATCCCTAGTGAGGCTGCCACAGTGAAGTCAGGTTTTGCTGGCATTCACGTCTCCACCGGGGACAGCTGGTGTCACAGAGAGATGGCATTCAGTGTCTCCCTCCCCAGGGCCAGATGAGCAGTCCATATCCACATTAGGACCTGTAGCAAGGTGCTCACTCCTCTTTTGTTGCTTTAATAAACACTGGTAGGGTGTACAAATCCCACCTGTGGCTGGAGCTCCTGGAAGGTGTGGGGGACACAGCAGTGAAGACAGAGGACAGTGTGGTCCCATGGAGCAGGCAGCCCTTGAGGGTGGTGCGCAATCAGACACCAGTTATGATTCAGAGCGCCCATGCTGCATCTGATAATGTAACACTGCAGCAAGTGAGTGAATCAGATTCTTAAGAACCTGGGATTTGGAGGACTGAGAATACCAGCATGTCAGAGCCGGAAGTCATCTTGGCTTGTAAGTGAAAGCTGATTTTACAAGTGAGGCAGTAGAAGCCCAGGAAGGGAGCAAGGTTTGCCCAATGCCATGAGACCACCTGCACGCAGCATCCCCAACCTGGGCCATCTGCTTGCCCTAAACAGGGTCTTCACTTGCCTGCCCCTCCTGCAAGGATGAGTATGGCTTCAAGGCAGATACTTTGATCTTCATCCTGAGCGTCCCAGAGGGGCTGGCCATCTTTATTTCTCTGCACAGCAAAATAGCTGCAGTTTGATTGCTACAGAGTTCTTCTCCCTGTCTCTAGAGGCTGTTAGAAATTCCAGAAATCTCTCATGGGCTAAGAAAATAAAGAAACCTTTCTCAATCATATGTTGTCTTGAGGAAATGAGATGCTGAAGTACTTGCTTCCTCTGAAGCGGGATGCTTCCACTGCAGAATGACTTGTCACCTTTTGAAAGAAGAGTTTCACTCCAGATATCTGGAATTGGGTCACAGAAATCAGGCGATCAAAATGTGGGGCTATCTCTGTGATGTCCCTGTGTCCTCCTCTTATTCATTGTCCACATCTGTGTTGCTTATTACTGCCACTGGCTTTTCTTCCTGGTCTCAAGGCCTGAAATCACCTTCAACTCTCACCCAATTACTAGCCAAGCCGAAACACAGAAACAACCAAAGCATCCTGTTCTTTCCACCTGCCCATTCAACAAGCATTGAACATTCACTAGCTCCCCAGTACCTTGGGTGAAAGTTGCTGTTATGCTATCTCTTTCTACAAATATATTGCTGCTGTGCAGGATGATATACCTGAAATTCTTTGTGTTCTAAGAAATAATGATTTCAAAGTAAACCAAGGGATACCTGGTTTTATTCTGTCACCCTCAGTGTGTACATCAACGTGATGGTTTGGTGTTATTGTCCTGGTAGCTCTATGATCATTTGTTGTTGAAGATTGAAAACAGTTTTTATTACTACATTTCTTCCTCTTGTGGCTGTGTGAAGCCCTAATTTCATCCGGGGATTGGCCAATAGTAGCTTCAGGGCCAAACCCATCCCACTGCCTGTGTTTGTAAGTAAAGTTTTATTGCAAAACTGTCACCTCCATTCACTCACCTGTCATCTTTGGCTGTGTCTGTGCTACCGCAGTGCCAGAGTTGGGTAATTAGACTGCGTGGCCCACAAAACATAACACACGGGTTGAAGAACCCTAACCCAAAAATCTAAGATCTGAAATCCTTCAGGTGCTGCGATGATGCTACAAGGGAAAATGTTCAGTTCCTTAAAAGTTTGTTTCATGCACAAAATGACCTTACAAAATCTCCTCTGACTGTGTGTAGAAGCTGAATTTGAAACAAATGAGTTTCGTGTTTGGACTAGAGTCCCAGTCCCAAGATATCTCAGTATGTATATACAAATATTCCAAAATCCAAAAGAAAAATCTGAACTCCGAGATGTTGCTGGTCCAAGTCTTTTGGAGAAGGTAGGGGGACTCAGCTTGTATTCCTGACTTGGCCCTTTCCAGAAGTCTGGGGACCAACAGGATGGTCTAATCCGTTAAACTGATTTTGTGTAACCTGTTTCCCACTGAACAAGAGATGACTGTGAAAATTACCATCCCTCCAGATTACTGACCACTTCCAGCACACCCACAGGGATGGTTTTGATGGGGAGATTTTCTTCAGGACCCTTCAAGTCCCCTCCTCTTTTCAGTCCCAAATGTGATGCTCATTTGCTAGGGACACTGCTCATTCCTTCACCTGTCCTTTCCTGCATCCGGTGTTTAATGTGCACTTATTATGCACCGTGCACTTGGTTTGGGGCACTGTGCTATGATGAGTGAACCAGGCCATGGGGCTTATGGTCTTGGGAGGGTGTGGAAAATAAGCCAGACACAAATGCTGAGGAAGGAACAGGGGGGCTGTGAAGAGAAGGAAAGAGGCAGCACCTCTGTCTGCCAGGAGGAGGATGGGCCTCGATACCTGAGCAGCACGTGCAGGCGCTCCTGTGGGAAGAACCTGGTGACTTTGTGAGGCCAGGATCAGTGATGAGGAGATACTGTCATGTGATGAGCAGAGAGAGGTGGACAGTGGTAAGGCCCCATGAAACATGGCAAAGGGGACAGGGTTCTGTCCTAGTGCAGTGAGTGGCCCTGTGTGTCTATAAGCAGGGGGAGCCTGCTCAGGTTCTCATCTTTGACCTGGCTCTGGCAGATTGATGGGTGGGTCGGTGGGGGTGGAGAGGCCACGGGTGTCACTGCTAGCAGGTGACCAGGTGGTGGCAGCAGCGGTATGGAGAGAGACGGCAGGCCCGAGACCCCTGTGGGATGGCATCCCTGTTCCACCACTGGGCCTGAGCCAGAGCCAGCATGGGATTTGGAGACTTTGCCACCCGTCACCTTTTGGATAGGGGTGGCGAGCCCAGCCTATGGCCTGGACGCTCTGCCCTCTGTTGACAGCTGTCCCTGCCCACCAAACCGTCACAGCGTCCCCTCCTGCTGCCCCACATCTCCTCCCCAGCTGGCTCTTGTCCTTTGCTCTCCCTCCTGCCCGGTTCCTCCTTCAGACCTTCTCTCCGTGGTGGATGATTTATGGATTCTTCCTCCTCATTTCCTGGTCTCCAGGAGCAGTGGTTGGGAGGGGAGGGCACTGCAAAAACAATTCTGGTCCCATCCCCGCCTCCTCCTGTTGCCCCTTTAAAGGAAGCTGCAGGATTAGCCGGGTTTAAGAAGAATCATGCCTTTTCACTGCCCTGGGGCCCAGTTTTTATTCTTTTCAAAGCTCCAGGACACCAAGGCAGGAGGAAGAAAAAAAAAAAAATGAACCACACACACACAGACAGACACACTCACCCAGAAACAGCTGCAAATAGCCTTGAATTGATTTGTTTCTTTCCCTTCCCTCATTCACCAGTCAGCAGAGGAACTGGAGGTGACACAAGGACTTGAAACAGACCTTGTCGCCTGGATGAGGTAGCAGTAGAGTGGATGCTGGAGTGTCACCTTAGTCCCCCGGGGCCTGTCCTGGGGCCTTGACCCATTCAGTCCCTCTCCAAGACCCTGAGGGGAAGGCGCTGTGATCACCCCACTTCCCAGGGAGAAGACAGAGGTTCAGGGCGCTTCCGCCTCCCGATCATGGAGGATAAGTCAGAGTCGCCCCAGGGACAAGGTGGAGCAGTGGGGACCTGCTGCCAGGGTCCTGGCCTGTGGGAGCTGCAGAAGCCGCCTCCCACCGCCCCTCCACCGCAGCCACCCTGGCCAAGGCAGGTTGGAGCCCTGCACAGACAATTTATTCTTCAGGAGCACCCCGTAAAGTGTCTAATGGGCTCAATGAGGCGTGCAGCAAGAGCAAAGGGGCAGGGTAGAAAGGAGAGGATGTGTGAATAGCTGGTGGGCCCCCCACCAGGGAAGGAACTGGGCAGTGCTGTCTCCCCTCACCCCCCGACCAAGCAGCCTTTGTTACCCCAGGAGCAGGAGAGCAGCTTGGTGGCAGGGCCAGCTGTCCCCACGGCCACCCATGTCTGCATTCAGAGAAGAAACTAGAGCACTCATGAGATGCATGCAGAGGACTGGGCAGCCAGCACAAGGAGGTCCCTGCCCTGGGCCACCAGAACCTGAGGACACCACCGAAGCCACCGCTCCTGCCACCCCGGGGGCCTTTGTGCTGTGGTGGGAGTGCTTCTCACACCACTGTGGTTCTGGAGAGCTGTAGATTGTGACATGAAGTCAAAAGAGTTCAGTGTCTTGATTCAGCCCTTTCTCTGCCCTTGAATGGCAGGGTTTCACCTTTAGCAAGAACCCTGGCAGAGAGGAACTTGGAGAGGAGGGAGGCTTCGCGACTCAGTAATACCGTCTTTATTAAAACACAAAAGCCTCCCAAAGTCCAAGTGATTGCTGGGGGGGGGGGGGGGGGGGGGAGGTTTGCAGGGCTGGCCAGCTCTGGAGAAAGCTGCAGCAGCCCAGAGTGGGGCTGGAGGGAGCGGGCACTGTTAACCCTTCCCCAGCGCCCAGGGCACCTGCTGTGGGGTAGAGTCCTCCCAGGCTCACGGGTGTCCCGGGATACAGGGAGCCACCCTCCCGAGTGGCAGGCACAGAATAATTGGAGACCTTGCTCCCAGTGCAAGACAAAGCACAGAGCTGCAAGGAAATTCAGCCAGAAAGGAGAAAGGTATTTATCCTGTGCTTCTTGCAGGATGGGTGCATGTGGGAGTCAGGGGTCCCAGGCCACCACTTGCCAGCCGTGTGCTCTAGTCCAGGCCGCCCTGTGCTTCTCTGCCTGTGACTATTCGTGGCACTTTGCCTCTCCAGGTCTCAGTTTCCCCTTCTGTCAAGGTTAGTATGTGAAGCAAGTGACAGGTAGAGTTATCCCTAGCAAGAGGACAGGCCAGATTGGGAATGATGGGGTCAGGGGTGTGTGGCACCGGAGGGTGCCGTGGATGGAGGACACCATGCAGCAGCCTGCTGAGGAGGCTCCAGGCAGGATCATTCATGCGCTGGCTCTGTAGAGGAGAGGGGACATAGGAGTGGCCAAGAGTGGTGATGTGAGCCTAGGCTGGTGAAGGGCAGGAGAGCCGAGTCACACTGGCAGGCTGCAGAGGCCCCTGCTTGTTGTCACCTGCAGACCCCAGGACAGCTCGCCCAGGACTGGTGCCGGTGATGGGCACTCTGTTTTCCTCAGGGCACCTGCAAGGTCCCCTCTGCCTCCTCACCCCTATTGCCACTGGGACCGGCCAGAGAACAGAAGCAGTAGGAGAGAATCATGTGCCACCTAGTGACATTTTAGTCAGTGAAGAATGGCATATACTGTACCACAGTGGTCCTGTGAGATCATTGAGAAATTCCCATTGCCTGGTGACATCGCAGCCACTGTGACATCTTAGCACATGGTGCCTAAGTCACACGCTGGGTGATGCTGGTGGAAACTCACCTGAGGACCTGCTGGTCGTGTAAAGTATGGTACGCACTTATCTACAACGTGTGCTTGATGATAAATAACTTCGTGACTGCTGTACACCATACTGTTGGTGGTCATTGTGGAATGCACGCCTACCGGTGAAAATCAAGTTGCATGTGAAACAGCTGCCCTTTTACACAGGGATCAGCCTTGGACACTTCACTGCATCTCTCGACTGTGTGGAGAAGCCACGTTGAATGAGTGATGAGCATGATCACTATGTTCTCCATATCAGGGCCAAATCGCCTCAGGATGTATTTTTCAGAACCTGTCGCCATCCTTTAGTGGCATATTCCTGTAGAAGAAGAGACACAGTGGCAGGCATCAGGGGTCATGGGGCTGGTAGGCGAGGCTGAATGGGGTGGCAGTGGCCCTGGAAAGGGGGTTCTCTTCATCAGGGCGCCTCTGCTCTGTCCTGCAGTCTCCAGCCAACTGGCTGAGGTGAGTGCCTTGACATCAGCTGGCTGTGACTTGAGTCACGTCCACACAGTGACTCCCCAGCGGCACCTGGATGAGTAGGATGGTTAAGGCGAACTATGTCATCTTGATCAGCTTGGGAGCCACGGAGGGGATCAATAAACCACACTGCTGAGTGTGTTTGGGTGGGTCATGGAGGTGTTTTCTTGGGACCTGTATCTAGTCCCTCACACCTTCCTCTCTGGCACAGTTCCTCTGCTTCCCAGCTACCACGAACTGAGAATTTTTCCTCCACCATGCCCATCCGCAATAATGCTTCTGCCTTGGAGCCAGTGACCATGGACTAAATTCCCTGGAACCGTGAGCCTCTTTTAAGCTGTGGGTGTGGGGGTGTGATGTCCACCGAGGCAAAGCTGACCAGTACAATGCCTGTTGGCTTGGGTACAGGACCCGGCTACCTTGCACATGGCAGATCCTTCCCACAGGTGTGCCCAGCCCCACACCTCATGGGAGCACCAGCGGGCCACTTGTTCTGTGCTCTGGTGGCCAATTCCACTCCTTCCTTGCAGCTTTCTTCATAGACCTCAAGCCGCAGCAGCCCCATCACCCAGAGTACATGCTCTGGTTTTTAGAAATTCCCAACCATGTGCTACTAATACCTGTGACACAGGGAAAGGGTGGTCTTTGCCAGCCCTGCCACCCTCAGTGTGGCCCAGCCTTATCCACATTTCATCACAGCCACTGAGAATGGAGATTAGTCCCTCTACATGAAGAGGCTATGCTGAGTCCTGCATGGTGGAATGTCCCCTGACCTCACAGCAGCCTCTGACATCCACGCTGGTGTCCCCTCTACCTTGATACAGCAGTAAGAGGTGAGGGACCTCATAGTCAGTAACAGCAGTGCAGCGTTCAGACCCAGATCTGCCTGGTGCCAGAGCCCTTGCCTCAGTTTCCCCGCTTTGTGTGGCATTCAAGGCTTTCAGTTTCAATCCAGTCTTCCTGTCACCTGAGTCATAGACTTAGTGTATTTATAACTTTCATTGTGTTCGTATACATCTGTCCCATTAGAAAATGAACTCCCTGAAGAGAGAGTACCTAACCCTGACCCTGGTGCTTAAATAAGAATCAGTGTGTGGGTAAGTAGGTGGATGGGTGGGTGGAAAGATGGGCAGATAACTCACCAACACATTCAGCCCCCTGGCTCCGCTAATGAGTGTGTGGTGTGCTTGACACAGAGGCTGCCAATTGGCTATACAGTGCACCATCAAGCAGGTGCTGATCACCCCACTTTGCTTCTCAGACATGAGAAACAGGCTCTGAAGGCTTAAATCAAAGCCAAGGTCATTTCCTAGTGGCAGAACCAGGACTTGGATACAGAGCAACTTGCCTCTAGGTTATGGTGACCTGTGTTCTCCATCTCTCGATTCACGTCCATTATCTTTCTGCTGCTCAAGGAGGCCTCCCCTGACCTCCACCTGTGCTTCCTGGCTTCTCCTCGCTTCCCCAACAGCACTTATTGGCAGCAGTGCCTGCCTGCCTTGTGATCCACCTCTTCTGAGGCCCCGTGACCCTCATGGTTGGGGACCAAGAGAGTTCTTACTCTGTGAGGCAAGTATTTACCAGTTGTGTCCTGTGTCCCATATCCTGGGCCAGGGACTGTGATGCCTACTTTAAACAAGCTTGCAGCTAGAGTAAGGGGTCAGACCAGTCACAGCCAGTGTGTTACAAAACCTTCCTGGGAGAAAGGAACAGGGCTCAGGACGCAGCAGCAGCTCAGGCTGGAGGAGTGGGCAGTGCAAGTTGCTCCTGGGCAAGAGGGAAAGGGGAGTCCAGTGTGGACAGGGGCAGGAAAGCTGGCTCCTTTTTCCTCCCTGCCCGTGTGACCAGGATGCTAACACCATGGGTAACTTTGCTCCTGGGATAAGTCACAGCATGGAGGCTGCAGGGGCCCCTTGTGGATTGGTTCAGCGAGCCAGCAAGCATGTGGTGCCTGACATGTGCTGGGACCTGTTGGGTTGATGGGAGGACAAGCCCCCAGCCTCACCTGAACAGCCACACAACTGGCCATTCTTCTCCCTGTTTACCTGGGGTCAGGAAATGGCAGAGGGAGACGCTGTGTCAGGGAGAGGCGTGAAAACCAAGGCAGGGCTGGAATTGCGTAGGATTCCAAGTGTCTGGCCCGGTGGGTGCAGAAATGCCTGACTGAGAGCCTGGAGCAATGTGAGGAGGGTGATTGCCATGGAGAGGGACCCGGCAGAGTTGCACAAGCCCAGATTCACAGCTCAGGCCTCACACCCCAAGCTACAGAGCAGTCTGTCAGGGGTGCTGGCAAAGCCACTTCATCGGGGAGGACGCTAAGGCCCAGAGTCACACAGCCAGCAGAGGGGTCAAGATGGGAACCCAGGCAGTGGCCAGCAGTGTGGGGGGAGCCTTTGAGAGTGTTGGCTCCCCATGTCACCTTGGCGGTCACTCCCTTATCTGCCAGGCAGAAGACAACAGAGGTCAAGAACTCCGTCTCTGGGTCCAGCAGATGTGGGTTTGGGCAGCAGCTCTGCCTCTAGGTGATCCTGGGGTTTCTTTGCCCCTGAGCTGTTCCTTTGACTTCAACTGGGGATAGAAGAGCGCCTGCCTGGTTAGAAGGTGTCCACGAGGTGACGCATGTAGACACTGCACGGTGCTTGTGATGCAGCAGATGCATAGCTGTTAGCAATGCTGTCATTTTGATTTTATTACTCGTGATTTTTATAAACTTATTTTCTGGCTTCAGAGCATTCTCAGTCTAGTGGACAAGGAAGCCCGGAGATAATAAACGCGATCCTGTAGTAAACATCAGTTGTTGGCAGCACAGCTAGGGCTGCTCTAGAGTTTGGATAGGGAAGTCCCTCGGCCCTGGGTGGTCTGGAAAGGCCTCCTGGAAGAAGAGGTTTGAAAGGCAGCCAAGCACAGGGCTGAAGCAGGCTGTCCCTTGGAGGAGAGGTGAGGAAGGTGGAGTCTTTGGACCCTGGAGTGGGGTAGTGGTTGGGAAGCCATGGGCTGGAAACACAAGTGCCAGACTAAGGTCCTGTGAGCAGTGGGGAGCCATTGAAGGCTCCTGAACAGGGGTGTATTTTGGGAAAGTGGAGGTGACATCGGCAGGGCTCCCACTGTTCTTTCTGCTGAGGCAGCAGCTGTTGTCCTTCCTGTTTGACAACCCCAAAGTGTTATGAACTCGAACCCCTAGTGAGAACCTTGGAGCAGAAGATAATTCACTTCGTAGAAGCCAGACACAGGCTTTGTCCAGACCAGAGTTATATTGTGTCTCAGTTACAACTGGCCCAGTATATTGGTGAGAACCAGACCAACACCCAGGACGTGAGTGCTTACCCCATGCCAGCCCTGACCCTGGTGCCTCTCCTAACCTTTGGCCCCTCCGAAGCCTTCACCACCCTGCAGTGCGATGCATAGGCAATCTGCCTGTGCACATCTGTTCAAGGAAGTTGAGATAACGTCCTTGTTAATTTTAGGAAACTCAAAAAGACAGCGACTTCTAAATAAAACAGCCTGTCTTTCAAAATGTAAATGCTCAGACAGCGAGACGGCATTAGGAAGCTGGCAAGGACTGGTGCCAGCTTGTGAGGGATTCACGCGGCTGTAAGAGTGAGCTGACGCTGCCTGCAAACTGCTGGTACTCTTCCTGTGTGTTTTATGCCCTGAGATGAGCGCCAACCACACGGATCGCTCAGAATCCCCATTGATCACCCTCAGTCCGGGAGTGGGGTGGACATTAGTGAGGGGTCTTTCTGAAATGCCAACCAGGGCTTGGTAAAGGACTGAGTAAAAGAAGGTAGAGCCTCTTCTCAGTGTGCATGGTAATTGCATTTCTGGACAATTTAGCTTAAATTAAAAAGAGGTTAAAAAAAAGACTTCAATGCCTGAGACCTTGGGTTCAGTCTCTGGCACTAAAACCAAAACAGCAAAAAATATTGAGGTTACATGTAAAACACCCGGGAGGTGGAACATGCGAAAGTCTTGAGCAGCAGGACAGTTTTCCATTGCGTGGGGACTGTCCCCTGCTCGGTAGGATCCTCGCACTCCCAGACCTCTGTCACTACCATGGGCTCCCAGTGGCTTGATGACTTGAAGGGCCTCTGTGTGATTCCAGATGCCCTTTAGAGGACAGTGCCTCTATGTGACAACCGGCAACTTGCTTTGGACCCTTTAATCTTTGCAGATGTGCATCCCAGGGCTCTGGGGGGATAAGCTGGAGCTGGCATCCACTCTGTGACTCTGCCTCTGGTCGTGGTTAGTATTGCTTTATTGCCATGTGTGTGTGTGTGGGGAGAGAGAGAGAGAGAGAGAGAGAGAGAGAGAGAGAGAGGGAGGGAGGGAGAATATGAATGTATAAGTTAGCATTTCTCTATCTGGGGCCATGCTTCCTGGGCCCATGAAGCCCTTGGGATTGTATCCCAAAATTATAGGCCCATGTGGCCATATATATTTCCCTAGGGTGAAGGTTTGTAGATAACTGGTTTTCATAGGAACTTGTGCCCCCTCCATGAGAAACTTCTTTTTTTTTTTGGTACTGGTGATTGAACTCGGGACCTTGTGCTTGCAAGGCAGGCGCTGTAACCACTGAGCTAAATCCCCAGCCCAAGAAACTTCTGATATGACATATTTTACCTGATCTCAGTTATGTCATATTTTCTGTACTAAAAGGTATACATTGCTTCCAGTTACAAAAGGCATTTATCAGAAATAACAAATACTTCTAATTAATCTGCTGCACGTTGTTATGGCATTATTCTTGCATGACACATGAAGCTGGCATGCCTTTGAAAGTTCTTTTTGTCTTTCACAGGACCTGTGGATTCTCCTTCCTCAGTGTTGTGTCTAGGATAGGGAGAATGTGACCGCCAGTCTGCAAGGACTGTGGTCAGGGTATATAACATGGCTTTATTTACAAATGTCTTGTTTTCTTGGATCCATCAAGTACTTGGTTATTTCTTTTCATGAAAATGTGGAATTGTGATCATATTGCTAATGATTTAAATTTGCTTTACAGTGTCAATTTTCACCTTTGGAAAAGCATAGTGTGATCTTTTTAAGACATTCTAAATAGTAAGCTGTAATTGATTTAGATGAATAGAATTTAAATATTTTAAACAACAAAGCCCATAGCTCTGTTGTAGTGACAATAGTGCGCACAGCTATGACCATGGTCCCTTACACTCTGGCAGTGGAGACTGCATAGAAGCTGTCACCTCAGGGACTCTCTGACTTTAGAGATAATAAGGTAGATAATTGCTGTGGCTTGGATGTGATTTGTCCCCATGGGCTTATGTGTCGGAAGCTTGGTCCCCAGAGAAGTAGCGCTGGGAGGTCATGTGGCAGCTTTAAGAGCTGGAGCTGGTGGGTATTGTGTAGGGAATGTGAATGCTGCCCTGGAGGGCTTAGGTCAGCTCTCATGGGACCTCTGAGTTCCCATATACCCAAGTTGTTATCAGCACAAGCCCAGCCTCTGAGTCTTCACTGGCCTCCTGTTTTGTGGTGTGATTTCTCACTGACAGTCTCACATGCATGCCTGCAACATTCAGAGTCATGTGCTTGAATCTCCCAAACTGTGATCTAACCTCTTTTCTTTATATAGTTAGCCCATCTCAAGCATTTCATTATAGTAACAGAAAATGGACTAATACAACAACTTAACAAACATGTGTTTAAAAGTGATGGAATGGAAGCCCTGGGAACAGTGGGCTGTGCAGGGAGAAAATGTGAGAGAGTAGAGTGGAGGAATGTAGGGGGGACTTGGGGGGCATCAGTATTTAAGGGGCTAAGAGAAGGAGGAACCTGTCAAGAGGAGGCCAAGGAGTTCCCTGACAAGTACAGACAGTCCAGGATGGTGAGACTTCATGGAAACAGGGAGGAGGGTAGACCCAGGAGACAGAGGCTAGAACTGGCCCTCCTTGTAAGAGCAAGAACAAAAAGTACATGGAGGGCTGGGTGTTCAGGGAGTGGGGCCAGGCTGGACTTTTCTCCCTCTCAAAGGTTAATTCACACAGAGGGCCAGAGAGGGAAGCTGAAATTAGAGAGGCACATTGGAGTTATAGCTTGGGCGATGCTACTGTCCAAGAAGGGGACATAGGAGGAGGCACAAGTTGGCAGGGGAAAATACAGGTATAGTGGATCACCAAATTTGCAGGGGTTATGTTCCTAGAGCACCCATGAATTGTGAAAAATCACAAATTTCAGATATGGTCAGAAAAATACCTATAAATGTCTATTTTTATAGTTTAAACCCTATATATGCCATGTCTCCCGCAGTTATATAATTTAATTTAATAAAATACTATATTAATAAAGCCTTAGAGGGTGTAGGGCATTTTGACAGCATCTTTGGGATCTTAGGGCTTTAAGAAGAACAAACCAAGAACACTCGAGATAGCTACATGCAGTAGCCTATTACGATGCAGGAATGCTGGTGTATCTGGGAGATGGGTTACAGGGCAGCAGCCAGTCAGCAGCAAGGAGAACTGAATGACCCTCTCAGATTGGCTGCTTGCAAACCTCCTGCCAAAAAAAAAATTGCAGAGGATTTTTGCAGTTTCCACAAAATTGCAGGAGTTTCCTCTAACAATCATTAGTTAGGTTCTAAGGAAAAAAATCTGCAAATGATTGAGGCCACAAACTGAACTGCGACTTCACAGGGGTATACTGTATGGCTTTGGAGTTGAACATCTGGAATTGTAGGTCTTTGTAGGAAATCCAGGACATAGATATAAGGGGGTTGAAAAGATGGGTCTTAAACTCCAGGAATACAACAGGGCGGGTGCAGGGCATCAGCACACTGGTGGCTGCTAAGACTGTAAGAGGAAGTGAGAAAACTTAGGAGGGCGTGAGAGGGAACAGAGGTGGGTGTCTTAGTTTGTGTCCTGTTGCTATAGTAAAATACCACAGACTAAGTAGTTTATACAGAATAGAGGTTTATTTGGCTCTTGGTTCTGGAGGCTGAGAAGTGCTGCTGGTGTCTAGGGAAGGCCTCATGCTGTGTCATTGCATAGCAGAGGCCATCAGATGGGGAGACAGCACACGGGCTCAGGTCCTTTCTTCTTAAAAGCCACTAATGCCATCCTGGGTCCCCACCCTGATGACCTCATCTAACCCTAACTGCCTCCACAGGCCCCGCCTCCAAGTGCCATTAATACATGCATTGGGGGATTATGTTTCTCACATAGGAACTCTTGGGAGACACAGTGAAGCCGCAGCATGAGCGAGGCTGGACTTCTGGGAAACAGCTTGGAAACTGGCAGAGAGTGGCCACCTCCATGAGAGCGGGAGGGCAGGGCTGGCTCTTGTGCCCAACACACTGTCCAGCCCTGAGCAGAAGCTAATCGATGTCAGTGGATTGATTACCTTGAGGAAGCATGATGAAACAAACCTGTGAGAGAGACTTTTTTAAATGGAGAAAGGAAGCAGAAAATAAGAAAAGTCTCATGAATGGAAGTTTTAAGGATGCCAAGATACAATAAGGCAGGATTAGTAAGGGGACCCGGGTGTCCTCTGAGGTGGCTGCTGAGTAGAGAGGTGACAACAGAAGACAGATGGCCACAAATGCGGCTGGAACAGGAGGTGAGTGCGGGTTCTGCCTCCAAGGAAAGGAGTGGCTTTGGAAGCAGCATGTTGCAACCTTTGTAGGTGTCTGGGGAGGATCTGTGATCCTCAGGGCCCCAGAAGAAGGGCCCAGGAGTGCAATGAGTCTGGGACCCATGTGGTGGTTGGGTGTTGTCTCTCTCACACTCCCAGGAACCAGGCAGCACCTTGCTCTTTCTGGCTGCAGGTGTGGGCCCTGAACATTGCCGATCTCCACATCATCATCAGGAGTCAGCTTAAGATAGTGAAGGGACACAGGGTGGTGTTTCTCATCCAACACTGTCCCCCGCTGGTGGATCTGCCAGGGAGCGTGCACTTTCACAGTGCCCTTGGTCGCCATGGTGACACCAGCCTTCTGGTCTAAGAAGATGGATGGGGTTTAAATCATTATTAGCCAAGGCCCAGAGTGTATTTTCCAGACAGTAAATAATAGCTCCTAATTCCAGTGTAAGTTTGGCTGGGCACAGAGTGTTCATGCTGCTTGGACTGGTTTTGGGATTTGTTCTCATTTTTGTTGTCTTTATGGTGGAGCTCTGTAAAAATCAATAAATTCCCTGGCTAATCTTAATTCACCATGAAATAGGCTTAAACATTAGCCTCCCCATCCAGTGATGTTTAGATACCCTTCAGACAAGGATTCACATTGGCCTCAAATGTCATAATGAGCACGGCTGCTATTTCAGTACCCTGTCTCCCTGATACACAGGGCTTGTTTCTTTCCCTAAAGGTGACTTTCCCCAGGATGATGCATTCTGCCTGCTCCATGTCCTGGGCCCTTCCTGCTTTGAGGAATTTGTTCCTGTAGTATGTTCTAGATCAGGACCGTAGAACTGCAGGGCCGTGCCATTCCCCTCAATGCCAGCTCCAGGAGCAGCTCTGTGGCATCCCGAGGCCACCCGAGATGCCCACCTCAGATCACTGCATGTCCCTGGGGTTCCACTCTGCTGTCCGCTGAAGGCTCCATCACTTTGCCCTGGCATCAGCTCATGTGCCTGGTGAGGACAGTGACCCAGCTGGTTTCCAGATTCAGCTTGCTCTCAGAACCCAGTATGGACCTGGTGTACAGTGGGCTCATGGATTGCACTGAGCAGAAAGTTCTTTCCTCCCAGCTGGAGAGGCTGAGATGAGAACCCAGACTGTTCTCACCAGAGGCTCATTGCAGCCACATGGGGTTGTATCCTGCTTTGTTCATTCATTCTTAACTACGTTACCAAGGTCCGAATTTATTCATTCATTCATTATTTACAGCAAGTACAGCCCTTTTCCAGAAGTGTATCAGAGGGGGCTGGGGATTTAGCTCAATGGTTCTGGCACCAGCCTAGCAAGCTCAAGGTCTTGAGTTCGATCCCCATTACCAAAAAAAAAAAAAAAGATATATCTAGAAAATGTTAAAAAAAACCAAACTTTGGGCTGGGGATTTAGCTCAGTGGTTCCGTCGCTTGCCTCGGAAGCCCAAGGACCCAAGTTCGATCCCTGGTACCAAAAAAAAACAAAACAAAAAAAAAAACAACAAGTGTATCAGAGCCTGTCTACAAGAAGAATGCCTGGCCCTTGAGTAGATGCAAGGAAAGCGAAAACTGGCTAAATGAACAGCTGCTTTGGATCTGACTGTTCCCTGAGGGCCCATGTGTTGAGGGCTTGGTCCCTAGCCTGTGGTGCCCTTGGGGGAAACTGGAACCTATAGGAACCAGGGCCTAGTTCACTAGAGTGTGGCCTTGAAGGGGACACTGGGACCTTGAGCCCTTCCTGTCTCCCTCTTTGCTTAATGGCCACCCTGAGCTGAGCAGCTCCTCTACCACACCCTCTACCATGATGTCCTGTGCTTCCACAGGCCCAAACCCACAGAGCCAAGAGACTGAAACCTTTGAAACCATGAACATAATAAACCTTTCCTCCTTGCAAGTTGTTTGCCTCAGGTATTTTGTCATAGTGACAGAAAACTGACCAGCACAGCACCTAACTGTATCACAAGGTGGAATGGAGTACAGCTTGGTAAATGAAGGACAGGGACTGCTGTTTATTAAAGAGAGAAGAGCCAAGTCATGCATCTAATGCTGTGTGGGCACTGGCTCATTTAATTCCCATACCTATCAGAAGTAGGAACCATTATCTACATTTAATAGATTAGGAATCCAAGACCCAAATGGATGGAGTCAATCTGCTGTATTATTATCCTCACTTTAAAAAAAGAACAAGACCTTGAATGACTACTTTGTTAGAAGTCAGTCACATACATAGACAATGCCAGAGGCTGGATTGGAGCTCTGATTTCCTGACATCAGGACTAGTCCTGCATCTGTGTCCCACCTCTGCTCCATGTGATGGAGACCACGTAGGGAGTGTTTCATTATCCCTGGGTGGCTCAGGCTGAGTCCCAGGAAACATGGCCATTGAACTGGTCTTGGAGGCCAGCATGATTTGAGTTGATAGTGAAGGAAGAAGGGATCTTCCTGGTGAAAGATGGGACCGAGACCAAGGCCCGTAGGCAGAAAGGTGCAGGTTTTTCCTGGGGAATGCTGAAAGATGTTGTGTGAGATGATCCTGGCTAGGATACAGGGGACTCAACCCCACCACGGGTCTGTGCAGTGGTCCAGTGCAGGCTTTGGAGTCAGAGAGAACTGATCTTGAGTCCTGCCTTTTTCTGGCCATGCAGTCATGGGCAATACTCGATTTCTGGGTGCCTCAGCTTCCACCTCTGTGAAGTGGGCACGTAATGATTCCTATTTATGTAACCAGATTACATAAGAGCAAACAGCAGACAAAAAGTATTAGTCCCATTTCTCCTGAGCTGAGCACTTTTTCTTCTTAACCCCTCTGCTTCTAACCAGGATGTCAGGATGCCCCTAATGGCCAAGAAAGAGTGGTGAAATTGCAGGGTTTGGATGAGCTGTGGGTGTCGATGCTCCTTATGGTCTCAACTATCATGGAGAAGAAAGACCTCTTCAGATTTCAGTTTCTTGCTCACAGTGCCCCAGGCCCTGAAATTCTCAGTGTTCTGATCTTTTCCTTCTGACCTGTTGGGGCTGGGGATGGCATTTTGGCATCAGTATCCAAAAAGCTTTAGCAGGCTCCTCTTGGGAGGCTGTGCTCGAGCCCCCAGCAGCCATTGAGTCCCCCAAGGGAAGCCTCAGACTCCTTCCTCACCAGGTTCCTGTGCGTCGTGCAGGTTGGACTTGTTCATTGTCCTTAGCTTTTCCCAAGACTATGGCAGGCTTCATCCCTGTCTTTGTCCTTGGTGGACATGGAATTCAGTTTCTGAATATCATCTATCACTTTAAATTGGAATTTGGTCTTTCCTGCTTTCATCCTGGTATTTATGCCATTCCATCTAAGTACCAGCTGCACCCTACCCCTTCAGCCACCAGAGCTGCTGGCTGGAGTTGGGACTCCAGAGAGGAGCCTTATGTACAGTGGCCACTTGGGCTGAGACCTAGTGCCCTCTGTCCTTCTTTCCAATGCCTGGCTGCAGCAGCTCCTCAGGGCACTGTGTCCCCTTCTGACCTGTGGTGTTTTTCTTCTCTCTTGATCTTGCTCCACTAGGTTTTCCCAGCCAGTGAATTATCACCAGAAATGATACAGACTTAGAGGGGGACAGGATCTCCTAAGATCATAGAGGCGATTGATGGTTAGATATTTAGGTTCCACGTGTGACTCTGATGCCTATAATAGAAACTCACAGAGCAGTGGTGCAAATAGGATAGTTGATTTCTTGCCCCCTAACAGTCCACGTGTGAGCTGCCTAGGCTGGGGACCCAGCCCCCTCTGTTCTGGTGCTCTGACTTGCTCATTCACATAACCTAAGGGGACTTCTCTTCATTTCACCTGTAGGAAAGGTGAGGAAGGATAGAAAGGATATAGCCTTCCCTTTAAGGTTGTGACCTAGAAGTTGTACACAGCACCTTTGTTCATTTCTTATTGGCCAGGTGCAGTCACATGGCCATACCTAGCTGTAAGGGAGGCTGAGAATAGCGCGTTTTTTCTAGGCAACTGTGAGGAGGCAGCAGGTCCCAGGGGAGAGTCATGGCCTCTACACTGTGGTAGAATGGTCACTAGAACCTGCTTGTCCCACCCTGATGAGATCCTCCCAGCTCTAACTCTGTCCCTCAATACCTACCCTCACTTTCTCCTCAACCCAGCCCAGAAATGATGCCATAAACCATGGACCCCCAAGGAGGGCCAATGTTTAATTATTTTAGTCTTGGTACAGGGGCTAAGTTTCATAGCTAATGATCAACTATTTGTCATTGCTTAAAAATTATAACTTTGACTTCCCATGGAAATATTCCTGCAGTGTTAGAATATCATCACTTCTTTGAAGAAGTGCCATTATTTTCTGTGGAGATATGACTGCCTATTTAGAATTTGATTGCTTAAAATAGAATGCCCCCATACACATTTACGTTTTCTGTTAGAAAGTTCTAGAACAACACCTCTAAAAGTGGTAAGAAATATGGGGAGGCTGCATATGTCCATGGTCTCCCTTTGTTAGATTTCCATTTCCTTAGCATGTTTCTCCCAAAGATCACTAACAGCTTCGTGGAGATTGAGCCAGACTCTTTGGTGACTGCTAGGGTACTCTGTCTTGGAAATTCAGGGAGTGGTCTCTACAATGCCAAAGGGAAGTGGGGAGGCTCTGTTGATGTTCAAATTAATGAGTGTTTTGGGACTAGATGTCAGTGTTGTGCTTTCCAACCACATGGGGTGGACCAGTTGGAGAGGAAGGATGCTAGGATGCCTGGTACCTCACAATTGAGATTGCTCATTGGCAATGATGACTTGCTGCCAAAAGGTAGGACGGGAGACAGAGAACACAGCATGTGTGGTGGAGAGAGGGGACTTCTGTGCACTTTCTCCCTGGTCTTTGGTGTTTTGTCTATAAAATGGAGAAAGAACTCTTGCAAGTGGTATGAAAACCAGTTAGAGATACTACATCGGACAGGCATGGTGGCACACACCTGTAATCCCAGCACTCAGGAGGCAGAAGCAGGAGGATCTCTGTGAGTTCAAGGCCATCCTGGGCTACATAGTGAGTTCAGGACCAGCCTGAACTACAGAGCAAGACTCTGTCTCAAAACAAAACAAAGCAAAAAAAGAGATACTGTATGAAAGACTCCTGGCATCCTGTAGGTGTTTAATTAACAGCAGCATCTTCCAAGGCCCCATGTTTTAGTTACTTTTCTCATTGCTGAGACAAAATGCCCAACGTCCAAAGTTAAGGGAGGAAAGGTTTATTTAGCTCACAGTTTGTAGAGGTTTCAGTCCATAATTAGCTGGCTTCAAGCCAGGGATCGCAGAGGAGAAACAGTTTATGGCAGGCAGAAGGTAGTAAGCAACAAGGGGCAACCACAGCTCTTTCTCTCCCTTCTATCTTATCCAGGCTCTCTAGGGCAGGTAACACTCACACCCTTAATCCAAGGGCCTTTCATCCTAGCAATGCACCATGAGTCAATCCCAGCGTCACACACGCTAGATCCAGCCACCTCTGAAAAAGCCCCAGCTATGACTACATGAGGCTTTAGGGGAACATCTAGACACAGCTATAACACACCTGGGGAGCCAGCTCACCGAAAGTTCAGCCCAAATCAGGGTCAGGACCCTAGAGAGCTCCGGGGAGTCCTGACTGTTCCTCTAGAAAGCACCTTCAGAGCTGGGAAGGACCTCTGAATTCATCCCCGGACTTTCCCACAAATACAGACAGAATTCTTTCTACTGGTGGCACGTGGGATGGCTTCGATGACACACAAATGCAGGTCAAATGACAGCGGGCAGATTTCGAGACAGTTTTTCCCTTTTTGTGTCTCCAAGGTGAAAGGTACCATGAACGAAGCACTGGCTTATCTTAGCGCCTTTCTCAAGCACTGCTCTGGCTTTGAATAAAGGCCAAGCAGAGCTGACGAAGAGCCTTTAGCTAGAATTTAATCGTACTTTATTTTCGCTGCATTTATTTTTGTAGTGACCTTTCATCTGTGGTCATGGATAATAGTTTTCTGTTGACAGTGGTAATCCAGTTTTCTTATTACATATACCTGCTAACATCAGAAAGCACACAGATTTATAGAAAATACGAAGCAAGAATGTAAAGATTCCCATTACACCTAGTGTGGGAAATGTTTTGGAAGACCGTGGAAGAGTGATTCAAGTTTGAATGAGTCTCCCCTGTCTCTTTGTAGACTGCCAGTGCAGAGAGGGTATGGAACTTGCCCAAGCTGCCCAGCGCATTGGATCTGCTGACCTGGGTCCTGGGTTCTTGCCCCCACACCATACTGCTTTCCAAATGCCTTTTGAACAACCCCAAGCTTTCCAATTGACCCCATTATCCTGAGAAACTTAAGGAGGGGTGGCCCTTCTACAACTTTTGTGACCTTCCCAATGATCAGACAATCTCCCTACTATGAAATAAATAGCTGTGTCCTGGAAGCAGGGGGATAAACACCCTACAATTCCAGCATTGGGATGCAAATGAGCAATTAGAGTCAATTAAGACAGGATACAGTATAATTACCACCAATCCTGCTAACCTTTATATTCAGAAGGACTTGACCTGCTGAAAGGGAATTAAACAATTGTCAAAAACTCGTTCTTAACCAAAGGGTGTGCTCCAGGCCTCATTTCACAGGCCTGAGAGGTCTGACAGATTGGACCTCCTCCTTCCCCCACACCCACCTCTCTGGGCTGAGCTACCCCAGGCAGTAGCCAGGGACAGCCAGCCTGATGGTCCCTTGTCAGGGACCTGATTGTGCCTGTCGCCAAACTGCACAATTTAACATAATATTTGAGCCCTGAGGGGGCCCCTGGCACATTCTGCCAGTGGTTTCCCAGGTAAAGGACACATTTCCTGATTTTGAGTGGTTCATATGTTTTACGTGATAATGTTCTTTTCCTTAAATTGTGTAACCACAGGAAGTTAGAGAGCTAAGCTGGAGAAACATCATGAATCTAGAACAAGGCAGCTCCTGACATTGTGGATAATTAATCTGTCACACAACAGAGACAAGTGGAAATTATTCAGTGGAAGCATCCAATTTTTGAGACTTTTAATGGCCTTAAGCAAGCCGACTGAGGGGATTTATTTTGGAGGGAAAGAATCAATAATTTGTATGAAATACGGAAAATCTCTCTTACATGTTGCTGAGAAAGCTAAGTCCAGCTGGAGATTTTATAGCATGTTAGCTCTCTGGGCAGGAACCATTAGTTCTTATTGATTGCTGGCCTCTTACCTTTTTTTTTTCTTTCTTTCTTTTGTTTATGAAACAGGGTCTCACTGTGTAGTTCAGGCTGACCTTGAACTCATTGTGTAGCCCAGGATGGTCTCAAACTGGTGGCAGTCCTCCTGCCTCAGCTTCCCAGGTGCTGCGATTACAGACATGCACCAGTGTACCTGGCTTTGGCCTCTTACTTTTTATTATTAATATCAACTGCTGTCCTCTTTTATGTATTGGACTTGTGTGCACCTTTTCTGGATTACACATGACATTATGTATGACAGCAAGAGCATGTGTTGATTGTGTAACGCATAGATTGAGCTGATGGATTTGGAAACAGGATGCAGAATTGGTAAGTTAGGGGCTGAGCAGGTTGGGGTCGTGCCATCATTGTAGATTATAGGGATAGAGTCTGGATAAAATAATGCAACTTTCCAGTTTGTGCCCATAGGGCCCATTGTCACCACCCTCTGCTGATTCTGATTTCCTTTTTTTTCTTTTCTTTTCTTTTCTTTCTTTATTTCTTCTTCTTTTTTTTTTTTTGAGGTCTGGATGTAAATATCTGCTTTGTCATGTCTTGTCACTTTCCCAACATTGGAACAAAATACCCACAAGCCACAACTTAAAGAAAAGGTTTATTTTGGCTCACAGTTTCAGTCCATGGTCAGCTGGCTCCAAGGCAGAAACAGCATGGTGGAAGGGCCTGGCAGAGGAGAGCTGCTCAGCTCATGGCAGCCAGGAAGCAGAGAGAGAAGGGAGAAGCCAAGCTTGGGACAAGAATACACCCTTCCAGTTCACCTCCCCAGTGTCCCATCTCCAACCAGGTGGCACCTCTTAAAAGCACATCAGCTATGGAGCTCATCCACGGATGAGTCCACTGATGAGTACAGCACCCCCATGATCCACATACCTTCCACGCACAGGAGGATCTGGGAGGACATTTGAGATCTAAACCACAACACACACTAATGGAATGACTGACTTCTCTGCATCATATCCCAGAAATGGAGAGAAAAACACAGCGTTTGCATGGCTGTCTGACAGTGCATACACAGCCTGAGGGTTGAACACATGACTGGAGACAATCAGGCCTTGCTGTGAGTCCCACGTCTGGTGGCTGCTCAGTAGCTGGGTGACCTTGGACAAGTGTCTGGTGAGCTCTCTGACTTTCCTCATGTAAGAAGGTAATTGCGCCTTGTCGGAGCATGGCCACTGGGGGTGGTGAAGTGCTGATACATGTAGCCATGGTTATTATCACGTGTGCATGATGTGGGCCTGGTACGTAGCAGGAACTTTGTTCCCTCTTCTTCCCACCCCCATTTTGCAGGTCCTGAACTCCTGGCCATCGTTTCTGGACCAATATCCTGATCACCTTGGAACAGCCCTTCTTGACTGGTTCCTCTCTGTGCTCCAGCACCCTTCCCACCTCTGATTATACAGTGCATTGTCTGCCTGTCTACACATCTGTTCTTTCTACCACCGGGAAGCCTCTTGGGACAGAAGTTACTGTCCCGTGATTCATCCTTACTTGTGTGTTGCAAGACATAGCTCAGTCCTCAGCACACAGGAGTGTCTCTGGGGTTGGAGCAAGTGTGTGCTCAGTGGATGAGAGGCTGAGTGAATGAGTGAGTGAGTGGGTGGAGAGGACTGAGCCACTGCCAGAGAAGTGCTGAGTGAACTAGAAGGGGAGGTCTCGGCACATGGGTGTTCACTTGGGGAGCCTGAGTCAGCACGCAGCTCCGCATCTCTGAACATTTTGGGGGATCTGGAGCTCCCTCCGCGTCTTAGGAGGGTCCCTGGCACTGCGTGTTGACAAGTTGATAGTCTAAGCAGATGGAGCAAAGAGGCTCCCCCCAGGGACAGAACTGAGTAATCAGAGGAGGTGACAAAGGAGACACATCAGCCCCTGGCAGGACCTTGGATGGGAAGGGGTGGGAGGCTCCCCCTAGGCACAGGGCACTGTTTCTCACAGTCTCCGTTCTTATACCAATGCCACCAGCTGAAAGAGTCTTTAGTCTCCTAGAGTCCAATCACCAAGCTGAAAAGATTTCAGACAAATGCCAATTTTCTCCCCTCCCCTACCTTCCTTCCTTTCTGTTCTTTCTTTCTCCTCCTCCCTTCTCCTCCCCTACCCTATCTTTGGTTATAAGACCTTGATTTTTATTAAGAGCAGTATTTTTTCAGAAATGTGGGTCTTGGCCCATTGGCAAGTTATGAAATGAATTTAGAGGATTATGACCAGCTTGTTACCAAAATGAAACAGAGTAGAGGCGATGTCATCCTGCAACACATGTGTCAGTGACTTTGTGAAACTTCCTTTCCAGCTCTACATGTACTGGGTTGTGATAGATGTCTCTTTCTATGACCGTGGTCACAAATGTTTAATGGTCATGTGGTGGAGCTGGGAGAGACCCTTGCAGATGTCCACTGCCAGCTCCAGCCCAGCCCTGGTGGTAGATGAGTCAAGGGAGTCCTGTCTTTGTGGTGCCCGTTGCTCCCTGTGGGCTACCCAACTGTTGGCCTTCTTTTTCTCTTTTTAAATTCTAGTTTATTGTGCGAGGTGAGAATCTTGACATGATCTCTACCCCTTAGCACACCTTTAAGCATACACTGCACCCCTGGGACCCCGGGTACAGTGGTGCACAGTAGATCTCTGGAGCTCTCTTTGGGCCCACTGATTAGTGAGCACCTCTTTCTCCCTCCCCTCAGCCACCACGCCACACTTTGATTCTGTGAACCCACTACGTTAGATACCTTATTTAAGTGGAATCATGCAGTAGAGATGGTCCTCTTTATCCACAGAGTCAGCATTTGTCTCAGTTATTTTCTTGTTGCTTAGACACAATACCCAACACCCACATCTCTAAGGAGGAGAGGTTGATTTAGGCTCACAGTTTGCAGAGGCTTCAGTCCATAGTCTGCTGGCTCTAAGTCAGGACATCATGGCACAGGGCTATGGTAGAGGAAAAACAGATGGTGAGCAGAGAGACACCAAGAGAGGAAAAAGGAGACAACCCTTCCAGGCCACGGCCACAGTGGCCACCTCCTCCCTCCAGGCTTCACCTCCCAACATCACATTCAGCTGTAACCTCAGCAGTGGACTCATCCACTGATGATTATCACGTCCCCATGATCCAATCACTTCCCAAAAGCCCCACCTACGAGTGCATGAGGCTTTAGGGGCCGTCAAAACTGTAACAGGATCTGTGGATTCAACCAACCTTGGATAGAAAATATTTCTCAAAAGATTTGCCTATGTACTGAACATGTAGACTTCTTCCTCCATCCCATTCCCTAAGTAATATGATGTATGACTATTTACACAGGGGTGTTCACATTGCATTAGATGTCCTGTGTCATCCAGAGTTGATTTAAAGTAGACAAGAGGATGTGTAGGTGCTGTGCAAGTCCTACATCATTCTGTCCGAGGCGACTGCGTGTTGCCTGGAGCCAGTCCTCCCTGGATGTTGGGGGATGGCAGCACATGTCTCTCTGGGGCTGGGACACAGATGTGGATAAGGATGGCATTGTGCAGACAGACATTGAGGCACTGCTCAGCCTTCCAGAAGGACAAACTGCAATGGGCAGCAGTGCAAATGGACTTGAGGGCGTCATGCTGCTCAGAGTGAGCCTGTCACTGGCACCTCTCTTGATTCTGTCCTCTTCTCTCCTGGGCAGGTTGTGTATGTCACTGCGACCTTCCCCTATGTCATGCTTCTCATCCTTCTGATCCGAGGGATCACTTTGCCGGGGGCTGCTGAAGGCATCAAGTTCTACCTGTACCCTGACATCTCCCGGCTCTCTGACCCACAGGTAAGGGCTGCTTGCTCCATGAGCAGCATCTCCCACCTCCACGAGGGACTGCTGTACAGAGCTGGTCACCAGCCACTGAGACTCAGTGGCCAGTTAAAGTCAGAAGCCTGGGGACCCCTTCTCAGGACAGTAATTTTAAATGGATCAACTAACACATAGGAAATCAAGTATATTAGAATGCAATTAGAAAAACAGTTTTAAAGGGCAAATTTGTAATATGGTACTTTTTTATCAGTCTCTTAAACAGCAAGATCTAGCTATGGGTCTGATAACTCCAAGTTGAGTATCCCTTATTCAAGATGCTTGGGACCAGAAATGTTTTGAATTTGGGATTATGTTCAGATTTCAAAATATTCTGTACATACATAATGAGATGCATTGGGGACCCAAGTCTAAACATGAAATTCATTTGGTTCATATACACCTTGCATACACGGCCTAAAGGTCATTTTATAGAATGATTTTAACAGTTTCATGCATGAAGTGAAGATTCATGGTGTGGGACTTCCCACTTTCAGTGACAGTCAGCACTGAGAAGTTTCACATTTGGAAGCATTTTGAGTTTTTGGATTGGGGATGCTCAGTCTGTAGCGTGATTTCAAAGCACTGCTGAGCATAAGTGCTGTTCTGAGACAGTTGTGCAGTGCTAGGTAAAGGCCTGGGATTCCTGTTGCTAATAGTGCTGCAGTTTGTTGCCTACCCTTGAGTTCATCACTGAAGCAAACGCTACGCTTCAGCTAAGAGTCCGAATTACAAACACTTTTTTCCTCTCCAACACCACAGACCTCCGAGGGGTTTGTCAGTGAGGGGAACTTGGTGGCACCCCGTTCTCTTTGTGGGTACAGCTCAGAGAACACAGGACTGGAGAGATCGGCTCGCCTGTGGTTGTCTATGGCTGGGCACTTGGGGTTTTGCGTTATGAGCGGTGTTTGTGCCCAGCTTTGTCTGGGTGGGCACATGGTGACATGCCCGGTGAAAGCAGGGCTCTGGCCCGGGGTCCTCACCCTTCACTGTCAGGAGTGTCTGTTTGGGGAACTTTGGAAAATCCCAGTCCTAGAGCACAACCTGGACCAGTTCATACGAATCCTTCCCAGGGCCAGATCCCAGGTGTCATTGTCACCGAAAGGTCCTCAGCTAATTGTAGCGAGCAGAATAAGACACTCAGAGATGTTGAAGTGGGCGAGTGAAAACAAACGAGCATAGATCCCACAGAATCTGCCTGTAATTTTCAGTTAGAATGGGAAGCTTGCAAGAAATCTGATGCCTGTGGCTTTTGGCCACCTGGTTTTGGAAGCCTGAGTGGAAATGCTTGTGGGATGCTAGTTAGTTAGCGTGGCATACCTGTACCGCGTTTTGGTGAGGATGAGGGACAGTGAGGGTGGAAACAGCTCCTTTCTGTCCCCGTCAGCTGTGCCTCATAGCTCAGGGCACCGTGGATACCTGCACTGCATCCTGACTCTCAAGCAGGATCCCTGGGAAGAAGGAAATGAGCTCCTGACTGTTGGCTGCACCAACCTGCAGCCGTCAAGGCTCACATGGGGCAGCAACTTTGGAAAAGTTCCCTAAAGCTCTGCTTGTGTATTTCTGTCAGGCCTGCACTTTGTTCCTTGATCCCAGACAGATTTCCCCTTTTCTCCTCTGCTTGTGGGCTTCTTTTCCTTGGTTCTTGAGGTCATTAGTCAGGAAGTTCTGAGATTCTCCTAGAGTTTCCAAACCTGGTGGATTGTCAGAATACCCAGGAACTAGTTAAAATGCAGGTTCCAGGCCCCAGCCTGGGGATGCTGTTTTTGTGACTCTGAAACAGCACGTTGGTATCTTTTTTTCTTTCTCTGGCACTAAGGATGGAGCTTGGGGCCTTGCATGTGGTAGGCAGACTCTGTACCACTGAGCTACCTCCCCAGCCCCTGGGGTCTGTTATTAAGAAACTTCAGAGGTGACTCTGGTGATCAAAAAATGCCCAGGCCAGTGCCCATCTTCAGGGCATGGCAAAGAGCACACTGGGCTGGGAGGTAGGACAGGGGTCCTGCTTCTGCTGCTAGACAAATTCCTTCTCTTTCTCCTTCTGGTCCACTCATGACTTGAACATATTGAACTCAGCCCGAGGTTCTCAAAGTGGATTCCACGGGCCCTAGGTTCTGTGTTAGTGTGAGTTCTTGGCTCTGCCTGTGGTCAAAAGCCAGGCCCTCTGCCTTTGTTTTAAATGGAGTTGCAGTGGAACACAGCCTCGGCAGTGTTTATGTATGACCAGTGCTGCCTCAGCGCTACACAGGCACAGCCGAGTCCTTGATAGACCCCTGTGTCCGGGTCCCAAGACCACCCACACCTCCAGGGATTCCAGAAGGACTGCAGGGCTCAGAAGCACTGATGTTCCTGGTGTGATTTCTTCTGTCCTTAGCAAGAGGAAGGACCCTCTGGGCGGAGTCTGTAGGCATCCAGGCTGAGGCTTCCCCGCCCCTCCTCCCACAGGGAAGGAGAGCCCTACACATACTCCCTCCTCCAGCCTTCAGACGCAGCACCAGAGTGCAGGTTCTCTGCCCAGTGACACCTGCCCATCATCAGACTCAGGTGCTAATAGAGTGTTTGTTGAGCACACAGAGAGCTTATCTGCATATGTGATCCATCACAGCCCTAGGGAGGCTGGTGCAAAGGGTCCAGGCCTCAGTCTAAGTAGAATTCAGTGTCCCAGACACCCAGGACAGCCGTGCCACTCAGTGCCCTGGGAAGCATCTTGGAAGCCATAGTGCCAGGCCCCAGCCAAGGTCTGGGCCAGCCCTATCTGTAGGACATCAGCCTACTTCGCTGGCTCTTTCCACGTCCCTGTGAGACTGCAAATATTTACTGTTGGGCCCTTTCCAAGGAAAGGTGGATGGCCTCTGTCCCCAAGCACCACAGCCACACAAGCAGGGCCGATGGCCTCGGACCCCCTCCTGACCCCAACCTGTCCACGCTGGTCTCCACACTGCTGCCCAGCCCCATCCAGACCCACACCTCTCCCACTTGGAAACTAGAGAAGCCTCCTGCTTGGTCTTCCAGTAATGACTCCTGGTCTCTCTCTGCCTAGCAGGGAAGTGATCTTTCTGAACTGTAAATCTACTGAGGACCTCTTTGCTTTAATCCTTGCTGGGGTTCCCTGTGGTCTGTAGAGTAAGATCCACATGGTTAGGCCCCCAGGCCATCCAGAAGCTGCTTTGTTGCTACACCCCACCACTGTGACCTCTTTTGCTTTACCCCAGATAATGACCATCCTGCCTGCCTCAGGACCTCTGCACACACTGCACCTCTGTGAAGCCACTCCTTTTTCCCTCATGACCATCCTTCCCCACCAAGTCAAACATCCGCTTTAGGATTCAGTTCAAACACAGCTTCCTCAGGGAAGTTTTCTCCAACTACCCAGCATGTGCCACCCCCAAGTACTGATAACTCTCCAAAGCACCTGTGTTTACAGTGGAATATTAGATAACTACAGGTCTGTGTGTATGCACATGTGCATTATAGGTGTGGTTTCATTTGCTCGATGTCCATCCCTTCAACAGCTGTGCGCTGAGGGTCCTCTGGGTTTCAGAGATTACTACAAGTGTTGAGAGTATGGCAGTCCTCAAAAATAGACACCCCTGTTGTCATCAGAGAAGGAAGCGATAAACAGACAGGAAAGCAAAATCTAGAACCACAAGATGATAACAGGTACCACCGGGACAAAGCAGAGCAGTAGGCGGGGTTGCTGGAGGGAGCAAGCATGATTATCCACAGGGCAGGGTGGCCAAGAGGGCCTGGCTGAGGGCACCACAGGGAGCAAGGTCTAATCCACCCTGCCCACCTCTAGGTCCTCCAGCCCTGGCTAGCTCAGTGCCCGGGACACTGTGGGTGCTCAGTGAATGTTTGCACTCGTGGTGCAAGCCAGAGCTTTGTAGATGCTTGAAAACACTGTGCTTTTTTAGTCTAGCAGCCTCCAGGTCATGACATCTGTGAGCTGTTTTTGGATTCTCTATTAGTGATGGCCAGGAACTGTGTGCGTGTGTGTGTGTGTGTGTGTGTGTGTGTGTCCCAATGCAACTGCTGATTATCTGGGACAAAGATAAACTTTGTGACCCCAAGAAGGAAAGGAAAACAACACTCCGTGTAACCTGGTGGCTTTGGAAGTGGGGTGCCACAGGGAAACCTCAACATGGCCCAATTCTAGTTGTCCCCGTCTGTCAATGCCCCAGGCCATGAAGAGACAGGAGGTTCTGGTTTCTCTTCCTGCTCTCTCACTGTGCTGGTGTGGCCTGGTGTTAGGCTTGTCACCTTCCAGGGACCAAAGCCTCTTTCCCTGGGATGAGGACCACAGGCTGCCCCAGCAGATGGCCTTCAAAGTCAAGTGCAGTGAGGGCTGGGATGGCTCAGCAGAGGCCCTGGGGTCATCCGCAGTGCTCCAGAAGAAGAGAGAAGGAGAAAGAGAAAATTAAATGCAATGACTTACTTGGTGAAGAAACTTTTTTAATAGTTATGTATTTATTTTAATGTGCATTAGAAAATAAACCTGGGACATATAGCACATCAAAACCATGACCTCATTGTTATTGCTGGAATGACCCTGTATATGATATATGTAATATATATCATAAATCTCACATGCATCACACATATATTGAACACACTCCACACACATATATATATATACACACACACACACACACACACACACACACACACACGCGTATGTGTGATAGGAAGGAAGGTTCATTTAAAGCAAATATTAAGCATTACAACATGCATGGCCCTGGTAAAATGGTGCAGGAGGAAGTGTTGGCAAACACTTGAGACTCAGGCCTGCTGGAGCTGTTGACCCTTTGGGGATAGCGTTGGGACTCCAGGTAGCCTCAGGGTCACCCTGGGGACGACTGAGGCAGGGCTCCAAATTGGACCAAGTAGTAGAATGTCTGGCTGGAAGTATGTTTTTTGGTGCCACTGTGGGGGTCTGTCTTGTGTCTCTTTATAATATCTATTTTCATTAAGTCCAGTTTTTGTATCTTCTAAATAATAGTTCTGACCTAGTTTCCCATTTGCGCTTCAAATTGTACCATGAGCTGGATATAGCAGCACATGCCTGTAATCAGTCCCAGCACGCAGGAGGCTGAGGCAGGAGGATCACTGAGTTCAAAGGCAGCCTGGACCACATAGTGAGACTCTCTCAAAACATTCAAAACAAAAAACCCCACCAAATTCCACCGCAAAGAAAAGCTTACAGATGCACTGTGGACACCTTGTTTTTCTAGGATCAAGAGACGGAGAAAATTAAGTGCAATGACTAACTCATCTTGAAGTTGCAGGGTTCCGACCTCCTGCAGCTGTAGGCATTAAGTGATCACTCTGTAGCCACCAAAATCTCTGCTGGGGTGAAAGCCTGGCAGGATGGAGAACCCCAAGGGGTGGAGGGCTGAGCTCTAGAGGGACCCCTGGACACACATGGCCCCCAAGCTGCTCTGTCCAGACCCTGAGCACTTGTGGGGAATCCTTCCTGGTTGGGGATGAGGACCACCTATGTACTGCTCATCTCTTGCTAGATCCTGGAAGTTGTGTCTGAATTTGTCCCCCTGATGCTGACTGCATGCCCCATGCCTCGGCACTCAGTACCCAGGCACAGGGTCCTGCCTGGAGCAGAGTCCATTGTGAGAGACAGCCTCGGCCCTGTGCTCCCAGTCTCCTCCCCCAGGAGGGAGGATGACCTGGCGTGCGTTTGAGGTTCTTATCTGTCCCTAGTGTCTTCTGAGCAAAGGTGGGAGTCCTGCAGAAGCAGACTTCAGGAGGGACGCGGGGCAGAATCCCACTGGCCTCTCTCCGTGCGTGACCCTGGGCCTGGGTGGGTGGGGCACGTGCAGCTCACCAGGAGGAAGAGGAGCAGACCCAGGGAGCCCCCTGTTGGAGGCCAGTAGCAGCCCCAGCCCTGGGGGCCTCTCCATGATCCCATACCCCCCTTGCCTAGACTTGTGGGGGCTCCTGAGGGAAGGAGGGGACACCAGGGTGCCAGTGGCCCAGGGGGAAGGTCATAGAAGGTCCTGACCCTCTGGGCCCTGGACAGAAACTTTGTAGCAGGCTGAAGGAGCAGTCAGCTGGACGTCACAGGCTGGGCATCCGTGCCTCATCCTCTGTCCCCACCCGAGGCCAGAGCTTCCTACTCTGTCACAAGGCAGTGGCTTCTTTCTGGGGGCTGGAAGGAACCACAGGCACTGTTATGCGGCTACACAGCATGCCCAGCCACTGTGGCCTCCTTGAGGGCCCCTGGCTGCCTTGTTTGAGCTGCTCCCCCTCTCTCCTTGGCTCCTGGCTTTGTTTCCTCAAGGGAATTTGTCAGCGTCTCAGACATCACCCACTGTGGGCCACACTTCTCCAGTGCTGGGACAGAACGAAGCTCCATGAAGCCAGGGTTGATTCATTACGGCCACTGTCACCTCTCCTGCCTGGGATGGTGCCTGCGATGACGTAAATGCTCAGTAAATGCTTTCTGAATGAATGGAGGGAGAAAGGAAAGGAGACAGGGAGGGGAAAGAAAAAAAGAATGAAAGGAAGGAAGGTGGAAAAAGGAAAGAAAGAGAGAAAGGAAGGAAGGAAAGAAGGGATGGAAAAGGGTGGAAGGAAGAATGAAAAAGAAAAGAAAGAATGAAGGAAGGGAAGTATTGAAAGAAGGGAGAAAGGGACAGAGGGAGGGAGGAAGGAAGAAGGATGAAAAGAAAGGAGGAAAGAAAGAAGGAAGGAAGACAAGGAGCTTGGTTCTTGCCGAGCCTGTGTTGTTCCCTGTCACGGTCACACTGTCACTATGGCCTTGGGCCAGCCTGCTCTGAGGAAAGTGGGTCTCTGGGGCCGTGGAGTCTGGTGGTCAGGAAGGGGTCTGGGTCACTCAATGGCCTGGCGCAGCTGGGTGACCCTCAGCCTGTATCTTTGCCTTGCTGGCTCAGGGTGTCTGCCTGTCCACAGGGGACAGGAGTACCTGCTGCTCTGGGGGACACACGAATGCCGGAGCACTTCTCTCTATCCCTCCTGGTGCCCCACTTGGGGCCTGGCCCATAGTGGGGCTCAGGGACACCCACGGTGTCCTCACTTGGGCTAGCCTCTCACCGGCTCCCAGCAGGAGAAGCTGGGGCCCCAGCCCAAGGGGAAGGGGTGCTCTGAGCTTGGAACCAAATGTCTTTTAGTGAGGGTCCCCTGAATTCGGTTTCCCGTCAAGACCTTACGGCAATGCAGCAGCAGCTCAGCCGCTTTGTCCCCTGCAATTTGCATTCCGTGGTCTGTCACAACTTTCTAAACCTCTGTTTGTCTGCTCTGTCAGCTCTGTGTTCTCTCTGAAGTGTGAAGTGCTTCCATTCCATTTTTTCCCCTCAAATTTTCACTTTCTGTCTTTTCAGCCTTCGGGGAGCCAAGGGGACCTTGGGAGAAATCACATTGTCCCTGTCCCAGATTCCTGCCACTCTCGCAATCCATTGTGTTTCGAGTGTGTGTTTTCTGGAAGAGAACAGAAAGGCCTGACACAGATCCAAATCGCAGGGTCTGCTTTCCCAGGGCACTGGCACATGGTTCCCCGAGTGTGCCTCCTCTGTGGGGCCCTGAGGCCAAAGTGTCCCAACTCTGAGGACCTCAGGACCCCCCCTCCTATACCTACCCCCTGCACAGGGAGAGGAGCCCCTGGTGCAAACCCCACCCACTGAACCTCACCTGCACCTGGGCTAATTGCTGCCACCTTGTGGCAGTGTACTCTGAGTTTAAGCAAGGACCCAAGGGAAAACAGGCCTCCCTTTGTGGAAAGTTTCAAACTGCAGCGTCCACCCTGACACCAACTTAGAGTCATTAGATAGGTTTTGTAAACCTCACTGATGGAGGGACCACTTCCCGGATGTGGCCCTCCCCCCAGGTTTCCTATCAGTGTATTGGATTCTGGACCAGGGTGGTTATGGTGCTGTGTTGTCCCTTTGGTACCTGGCATGTGATGCTTGTCCTCAAAGAGGTCCCTGATTCTTGGGAGAGACATGATTAAGTCAGCATCAAGAGTGGCGGAGGGCAGAACTGGTTAGCAGGGACCCGACGGATGTCCGCCTCCCACCCTTGCTCATCTGATCGTGTGCACTTCCTGACCATGTGCGTGTGTGCTCTTCCCCTGGCTTCTGAAAGTCTTCCAGGGTCACCTATCTGCGGGGTCCGGATTGCTGGACACCCCACTGGCATCCTGTGCATTGCTGAGGTGAACTTTTATGATTTCTAGTTCTCAGCCAGTTCAGAAGCACCCTATAATCAGCAGTGCCAGGAAAAGCAGTGAGACCAGAGACTGGAAGCTGGGCTACAGCTCAGTGGCCAAGCATGAACTATGCGTACAAAGGCAGGGTTCAATCTCCAGCACAAAAAAATAAATAAATAAAGTAGCAACTCGCAATGTCATTTATTGATGGCTGACACTATACTTTATAAACTTTATCCAATTCATTCAATTAGCAAATACTTATTGCAATTTATCCTATACAGAAGGGCTAAGTAATATGTTTAAGTAAAATTCTCATGACCTGCAGGACTACTTTGCTAGAATCCAAAAATCTTAGCATCGGGCAGGCTCCCACCCCTCGGCTGAAACCTGGCCAGCAGCCGATTGGCCCTGCTGTGATAGGGAGCCTCCTCTCCTCCTCTGTGGGACAGCTCTCTACTTTCTTGGTTCTAGTGTAGGGACAGATCAGCTCTGACCTGTCAGTGTCAGTCTGAGTGTCCGCCGGGGTTGAGCATCCTAAGTAAAATGCACCCTAAACCACCGAGGCACAAACCAGGCTCGCTGGGCTGATAGAAGAGACTCAAGACAGGCTCCCTGCACCTGGGTCTCACCGTAGCCCTTCCTCTCACTGCAGGGGTGCAGCCACACCACTTCCTGCCATCATTGTTTGAATGTGTTCTCCTTTAATTCTTCAAATATATTTATAGTAGCTATTTTATGTGCAAAATCTAGGGTTTTTATTTCTAGAGTATAGATTGTATTTTCCTATGTCATTGCTCGTGTTATAGAGTTTGTAGGAATGCTGCATATTATAAATGTGTTGTCTACACGAGGTTCTGTTTCCTTCCTCTGAAGAGTGTTGGTTTTCATTTGAATTACTGGCTAATCAGTCACCTAAAGCTTGTGTCATCTTACCTTGGTGCACAGCTGTAGGAATCCCATGCTGTTCCCCAAGAATCCGAGTCAGTAGGACTTGATAGGGTTCCATGCTGTCTCCTCTCCGGATCCTGGCAAGACTTGGCTGGAAGCTTTATGGAGATGGGTGTGGAGTAGTCCCGACTGGAGAGCAGCGATTCTCAACCTGGGAAATTGTGCCTTCCAGGGGACACGTGGCAATGTCTGGAAATGCTTTCATTTGTCACCATTGGGAGTTGCTACTAGTGTCTGGTGAGTAGAGTCAGGGGTGCCGCTTAGCGTCCTACAATATAGAGTCCAGCCGCCCGCCCCAGGGATCAGGGGCTAAATGTGTGTAGTACCCTAGGCCATGGTTCTTGTTTTGAAGGTGAGGCTTCTCTGTGACTCCTTAAAGCTGGTGTCGACCAGATGTCTCCAGTAGGCAGGGAGCGCCGATCCCCTGGCTTTGCTTCAACCCCAGGTTCTGTTCCACTCTTGACCCTACCACAGTGCCTGGTGACCTCAAGAGGTCTCACCCAGGGGTTAATGGCCACCTCTCAACCACATGCACTTGTGCTCCACCCCTACACAGTCTCGATTCAGGGCCCTCCGTGTAGATTCCAGTGACTTCAGCTGCACTTTCTGCCAGCACGACCTCTTCCACTCGAACACCTGCTCTCTGCACTGTGATCTTAGGGGCTATCCATTCTCCTGGGGAGCAGTCTTGTCTGGCATGTCACATACTGCCTGGAAACAGTCATCAATGCTGACAGTTGCTGTGGTGGAGGACAACTCTGATCCAAGTTATCAGTCATGACCAAAGCCCAGATCTGACACCAATCACTATCCCAAGCAGCTTAAGGTTAAAATGCAGCCATGGCTGAGGAGCCCTCCATGGCCTGGCCCCTCTCCCACATGGCCTTGGGCATCCTAGGTTTGTTTCCACTACAAGTCCCTGACTGGGTCTCTCTTCCTTCACAGATACTGTAGGTCTCAGCTCCAGTGTTAGGTCACCTCTGACTGGATAAGCTTCAACATCTCTACCAAACCCCATGACTTCCACAAAGCCCTAGTTTGTTTTATCCAATGATTGAAGACTGCCTGAAGTAATCTTATGTGTTTGTTGACAAGTTCACTATTAGTCTCCTCAGTTAGTATCTGCCCCCTGTGAACAAAGGACTTGTCTCTCTTATCGACTGTGGGCCCTCTAGAACCTAGCACAGAGTCTGGTGACCTGGTCAGTAGGGATGGATGGATGGATGGCTGGATGGACAGATGGTAGATAGGTAAATGGTTGGATGGATGAGTAGGTAAATAGATGGTGGGTAGATGAATGAATAGATTGATGGATGGATAAATAGATGCTGGATAGGTGAATAGATGGGTAGGTTGATGAATAAATGGTGGATGGACTGATAGATGGGTGATAGATGATAAATAGGTGGATGGCTGGATGAATGGATAGATGGATGGTGGATAGGCAGATAGATGGGCAGATGAATAGATAATGGATAGGCAGATGGATAGATGTATGGGTGGATGAATAGATGATAGGTGGATAGATGCTGGATGGGTGGATGAATAGATGGTCGATACATGAATGGATAGATGATGGATAGCTGGATGGATGGATGGATGGATGGATGGTGGATGATGAGTAGATGAATAGATGGTGGTGAGGCAGATGGATGGATGGATAGATGGATAAGTAGATGATGGATGGGTGAATGAATATATGGTGCAAGCAGATGGATGGATGGATGGATGGATGAATAGATGGTAGATAAGTGGATGGACTGATGGGTAGATGCCATATGGTGGTTTAGATAAAGGAAAAAACAGTCAGAGAATAAAATTACTTGCAGTCATGTGTTCTGGAGAAGACATATAAAACATATAGTCTTTGATTCAATCCTGAAGGTTGAGGAAGGGAAGGTTGTTCAGAAGAGGCAAGGCCCAGAAGTAGGAAAGTCTGCCTGTGTATAGGAAAGGGCCAGAGTTCACTGTGGCTCCAGGATGGACTTGGTGATCAGGAGTCATAAGAAGTCAGGTTCACACAGCAGACTGCACCTCCTCATTAGGGCATTTGGCAGCCAAGCTAGAGCTCAGACTTCATCCCACTGTCTGTGGGGAGATGCTGAATTCTTCTGAGCAAGAGCTTGATTGGCATGAAGAGAGCTGTGATTTCAGAAGATTACTCAGGGAGGAGGGAGGCTCAGCAGCACTGGGCAGCAACAATGATGAGCTTCAGCATCAATAGAACGGAGTGAACGGCTGCTCTCCTCCACTCTCTGCCTTGTGGCCTCGAGCAGGAGTCTTTCCCTCTCTGAGTTTCTAGAGGACAAGGTCCTCTCTTTGTCTTGTCTCCTCTCCCATGCAGGTATTGTACGGTTAGATGAAGCAGTGGGTGGAAGCTTCTCCCTAGGTATAGAAAGAATGAGAGCTAGAGTGAGGTTGGGGGAAAGAGGAAAGAAGGGGAGACACATAGCAAATGAGTGTGGGTTTGAAGGCAGAGCGAAGAAGGAGTCTGTTGGCCGAGGGTGGAGACTATAAGAGGAAGCCCACCAGGTGTGGCTGGAGCTCAGCCACTGTGGGAGTTCGCAGTCCTCTGGGGGAGAGAGATGTCACCACGGGTAGCAGGGGCTGGCGAGAGCTGTGGGGTAGCAGTGAGCCAGCTGCACATCACAGAGCGACCAGCCCAGGGCCTGTCTCCAGGGACTCCCAGACGGGCTGTTTTGTTAGAAATCCTGCCATGTGTTAATTCATCCAGAAAATATTTATGGAGCACCTGCTCTGGGCCAGGCAGTGTGCCAGGCTCTGCCTTTTAAATGAATCAACAGCAGTGCACCAGTATCCACTCCTGCTAGACGTTCACTGGGCACTGTGGGAGTATGGCGGAGGGGTGGGTGGGACGTGGGTTCTGTCTTCTAGGACAGGAGCTTGTAACTGACCCTCTGTCCCCCAAACAGTACATAAAATGTGCATTGTGTATGTTGGTGGGGGCTTTGAATTAATGTGTCTTATTTTTGAGGAGTTTTTGTTTACACAAAAATTGAAAACAAAATAGTAGAAGTCTCAGACTCCCTCATACCACCCACCCCTACTTTCCCCCAGTTATTGTTAGCATATTTGTTGCAGTTAAAGAGCCAATATTGGTACGTTATTATGAATTAACATCCATATTTTACATTAGAGTTCACTCTTGGTGTTGCACATTCTAGGATTTTGATCAATGTGTAAAGGCCATAGCCATAGTGCCACACAACCCTAAGTCCCCTGTGCTCTGCCTGTGCGTCCCTTCCTTCTCATGAACTTCCTGCTGCCTCTGTATGTTTGCCACCTCCAGAACATGGGATAATTGGACCCAAAGTCTGCAGCCTTTCCACATTGACTCCTTTCACTCCAACCTCTTTACTCAGAGTGCCTCCAGACCAGCAGCACCAGGCTTTTTTGGGAGCATGTCAGGTGTGCTAAACCTTAGCCCCATGCCACATCCCAAATGCTTGGTTAGTACCTGCATTTTAGTGATTTGTACACATGTGAAAGTTTGGGGAGCTTTGGTTGAAGAGAACATTTGGGGCACCATGCAGCCTGGCCAACAGAGCAGCGAGGTCTATTGTCTGAGGAGGCAGGGTCCTGTGACCAAGCAGGCCATGCAAGAAGGATTTCCTGGGTTCTGGGCCCCCCAATATCCTCACTGGCACTCCTAGCATGGAGGGAAGCCGAGAATCACCACGGGGCTTCCAGCATAGGGCATGGAATGGGTCCCAGGAAGGAAGGCCCATGCTCTAGAACCATGCTGGGCAACACAGTGGTCACAAACTATGTCTAACTATTTCACTTTTAACTAACTGAAATTAGTAAAAGCGTTCTCAGTCTCCATGGTCAGATTTCAGGCTGTCAATGGCCCTATGTGGCTAGGGGCCACCACACTGAGGAACATAGATGTATAGCATTTCTGTCACTGCAGAAAATTCTCCTGGGCAGTAATGCTTTGGAGAAATGAGACCAAAAATTAGGGCCCTCTGGGGAAGATAGAACTCAAATTGCACCCTGGCTCCCTGAAGGCAACACTGTCAGACCTTGTGTATGTCTTTCCTCTTCCTTTCAGGGGCCTGCTTACTGCCACAGAGTTACAGAATGCCTGTGGGAGAGGTAGGAGCAGAGCTGTGGCCACAACTGTCTTGGCAGGAAGGACCAGACCAACGTCCACTGTGAGGTGTGGCAGAGGCAGTGGCGTCTGGCCACGTAGTGGCCCTGGCATCAGGCTGAGAAGAAAGGGTCTTCTCCTGAGTGCCATGAATACTGGGAGATGTGGCTGCTCACTCAGCCAGTGTGGCTGGGACTAGCTTCATCCTCTTTCTGGACAAAAAAAGTATCCAGAACACATATTTCCCTCCCAATTCCACACTCCCTTCATCATCTCTATTATTGTTGTCCAATTTTCAACTCTCTCATATTATTGTTTAAGACTTGATACTTGGACTTTACATCATGATTTAGCAATTTCTTTGCTTCTTTTTATTTTAATTCCTTTCTATAGGATTAAATTTCCTTCTTGTTGAAATGTATCATTTAGTTGCTCTTTCAGCAAGGGCCTGGAGGAACTGAGCTCTCATTGTGTATGTCTGAAAAATGTTTATTTCACTATTTCTCTTGAGTGGTAGTTTAGCTGGGTATGGAATTCCAGGATGGCAAATTTTAAGTTACATCTTGAATTCTAGTACCTAGTTTGTGGAGCAGTGTGTGATCATAACTTGTATTAGTCAGTGTTGTGTTATTGTAATGAAATACCTGAGGCAGTTAACTTATAAAAAGAAAAGGTTTATTTTGGCTAATAGTTCTAGAGGTTTCAGTCTAAGATTAGGTGGCCCCATTTCTCTGCGCCTCCTGGAAGGGTGGCCCATCATGGTAAGAGTGTGTGGTAGAGCAAATTGCTTACACCATGAACCAGGAAGCAGAAGGACATGGAGACAGAGGTCACCAATGCCTTTGCACTTTCAGTGACCTAAGAATCTGCCAATAGGCCCACTTCTCAGAGGTTCCGCCACCTGCCAACAGTGCCAGCCTAGGGATGAGAGCTTTAACACAGACCTTAGGAGTACACTCACACAAGCCAGAGTGTACCCTTTCCAGGACTTCCATATTGCATCCTGAGCTGTGAGGCAGAGTTTTTTAACTACATATTTGCAACAGAGCAATTCCTTTCTGGCTCCAAGCTCTTCCATAGTCCCACTTGGCTTTGTGTATTAATTGTGTATTAATCCCACTAATCATGTGTATTAATTAGCTTTCTCATCACTGAGACACAATACCTAACACCTACAATTTAAAGGAAGAGAGGCTTAATTTGCTCGTTCAATCCATGACCAGCTGGCTCCATGACAGAAACATCATGGGGGAAGGATGAGATGGAGCAGAGCTGCTTAGTTCCTGGCAGCCAAGAAGCAGAGGAGGGAGACAGTGCCAGACAGGAAGAGGTGAGGGACAAGAATCAGACCCCGAGGTCACACTTCCATGACCCACCCAGACACTGTCTATGTTCCCTCCACCAATCCCAAAGCCAATCAAGTTGACCCTCCACCTCAGCCACCATGTCATGCTGGGAGCCAATTTTCCTGACTCTGTTCTTGGGAAGGAATCTGGATCCCAGCCTCTTGGGTTCTCTTTGTTCCTATGTCCCCATGGATTGCCGGGTCTGTGCCTTGATTTCTGGCTTTGACTTCTCTCACTCCTGGCATCTGGAAGAAGTTTCTATCTTCCTTTCAAGCCAAGCCATGACTTTAAAATACCAACCACATATCATAATGATGTTTTCTGTATCTCCCAAAAAATATTTTCAACCCTCAGCTTTTGCTTGCTTTATCTGCTGCTGTTGTGCATATGTGCTAAATACTGAAGGAGCAAATTAATAGTGAGGGAGCCTCCTCTCTATCACCAGGCTCCCATCAGCTGTTCAGTTTTCCGTGGAAAGTCGTGTGTCTTTGGTGATGATTTCATATTTCATGTCATCATTGTATCTTTGGCAGTGAATTTGCTTCTTACTCATAGCATAGATTTCTATTTATCAAGATACCTGACCCCCCACAAAAAAAACCCATGAAGCTCATTTATTTGCTACTTAAACAAGTTGGGGCTCTGAGATCCCAGGCGAGGTGCTCTTTCTGCAGATGAGTTGCTGCATCCCAGAGTGAGGACCCAGCTCACCTACGGCCACAGCTGGAGTACTGGACTAGGATGCAGAGCCACCGCAGAAACACCTATCACTGTGCAGCCTTTTTGAATGTTTCTGTGCCTGTAAAATGAAGGGTTAGACCAGCATGGGATTAGGTCCTGACTCAGTGGCCTGGTGACCTTGGACAGGCCGCACAACCTCTCTGGGCTTCCATCTTCATAGCGGATGGCAGTGGAGAGCATCAGACAGGGGGCCATACAGGGAAGAGCGCTGGGCAGTGCCAGGTACAGGGGAGTGCATAGTTCTCCCCATCAGGAGGCCGTGATTGGCTCCTGCTAGTGCTCCAAGGTTCAAACGACCTGTGCTCTGCCAATGCCTCTACCCTGGTGGTTTCTGACCCAGCACAGTTTTGTGAGAGAGCAGGGCTCGCTTCTGTGTGAGAGCAGTGAGATGAAGGGGCTTTGATACCCTTGTTTGCTGAGACTGTGACATTTCATGTCCTCCCCTGTGAAAACGCACTGGCGCGTGAACTTCCTGTCCCATTTCTCTCTCTTCTCATACTCGAGGCGAGCGCTGGAAGGGCCTGCAGAGCACACACACAACCTGCCGGATGTTCGTGGAGAGGACAGGCATAGCTGCTCCTTGATGGGAGCGTTCATGACACTGCTTGAGGCAGCGGCTGGGGCTGCAGCTCAGCCTCCAAAGTCACAGACCCTGGTCACAGCCTTTCTTCCCCACCCCAGCAGGCAGTGTGGCGAGCTGGGAGCCCCTGGCTCGGAGTCAGGGGACCCTCTCCTTCGCTGACCTTGAACGCTCACTGTCCCTCCTTGAGCAGAGCTCCCACAGCAGTAAGACAAGGGTGTGGAATAAAACCGCTGGTTTTCAATCTTTTCACTCTCGATGGCGCTCTGTTTTCCTCTCCACCCTTACCTTTCCCTGTGGACAGGAAGTTCACATTAGCCATTGTATGTGTCCAACTATGAAAGGTGACACAAGGCCTAGAGTGAAGAGATGATGTGTCAGTGGTCAGGCAACTGTTTTTATAGCATAAATCATCTGCAGGAGGGAAAGTATATGTCTCCAAGGTTATAGATGACAGCGCATCAAGACTCCCCAAGGTCACAGTGTAGGTAGGGGTAGGGCTGGATGAATGTCATACTGAGCAAATGTACAGTAGCATCCTGAGGATTATTCCAGGGCACACTTCACCATCACCCTTTTGAGACACAGACAACTTCTTTAATTCTACTTCCCTCATGTGGCTTACGTACTGCCTGGCACATGGTAGCTGCTCATTAAATTTTTGTGTAGTGCATGGTCCTCATCTCAGAATTTTGCTCCCACCTAGGACAATGAATATCATAATAATTGTTTAAATCTCCAAAGAGATGACAGAGCTGGAGAAGGCGAGTGAGAAAGGTATTCCCTGAGAAAGACAGACGAGGTTATAAGTAACAGACACGGGCTTCTTGAGTAAATACTTCAGAGACAGAATGCAAAATAAATCTATGAAATTGTGCAGGGCGAGACTGGCAGGCCAAGACCTGCACTTTTAATGTCTCACTCCCTGCCTCTCCTTGGAAAATGGCTCCATCTCATCCCGAAGGGAACTGTGGCTGAAGGTGGGGCTTGAGAGCCCACAACCTGCAGACGGAGGATAGCAGGCGTTCAGAAGCAGCTTCAGTCCTTCATGTGATGTCAAGGAAGAGGGGACAGAAGTCTGGAAACTCCTAAATTTTCTGGTCAGGGATGGAGCACTGGGCTTGGCTCCTGGGATCACCTGGTCAAGGGAAGTTTCCTGCCTTTCCCCCACTGCCACAAACATGCATTCTTGGGCACAAATCCTGTGTCTTGGCACCAGCACATCCCTGGGGAGCCCCGCCCTTTCTGTTGGCAGGTGTGACCCATCCCCCTGGGGGAGCCTGCCCATCCTCACCCCTGGGATGGGCCTCCTGCTGCTGCCTCCGTGGTTCTGCTGGCACAGGGAGCACCCACATGCCTGTCCCTGGGTGCTACCCCTGTCGTCTCCACATTGTCTCACCACAGACCTCTCCAGCCTCCTCTCTGCCCCCTTCATGTCATTTCCCGACACATTTCAGCCTGCGCCGTAGACATCAGCATACCCCACCACCACCACACGCATCAGCATTCATCTCTTGATTATTTTAAAAATAATCATCTGTGGTTTTGTTGCTCAAGCCACAGCCCTAGGAGCTGCTGAGGGAGGCACAAGAAATGAGGATGCAGGCTGCTCACTCATGGTGGCTTTGCCCCCGAGCTGAGCACACAGTGTCCGGGAGTGGCCTTTGGGAGGGACTATGGGGGCCAGCGTGTCAGGTCTACTGCTCGTCCCCGCAGGTCACTAGAGCTCCTGTTTGCTGATCTCTGAAGCCTGCAGAGGTCAGGAGCCTGGCCTGGAGCTCGGGCACAGCACCACACCCAATAACTCGGCCCCGGCCACCCAGAGCCTGCTCACTGTCCTAGGCACCCTGGGCTGCCTGCTGCAGGTCAGCTTTCTGGTCGGAAGCTGTCACCTCAGCTCTATAGGTGACCAGAGCACAGGCTGTGTGTACAGGTGGCAGTGTGACCTTGGAGTCGGCTGAGGATATGAGCAAGAAGTAGAGCAGCCCATTCGAGGAGGCAGGTCCCCCTCCCCAAGCCACAAGGTCCCTCTGGCACCAGGCAGAGTTGGGTGATACCGGGGACCTGGGGAAGGAACATAGGCTGCTGGAGAGGATGGCAGTCACCTGGAAGAGGACAATGAGAGCTTACAGATTAAACCAACCTTGGATTGAAAATATCTGATAAAAAATTGCATCTGTACTGAACACACACAGACTTTCATTTCCTCATCCTTATTCCCTAAAGAACGCAAAATGATGACTCTTTCTATAGCATGGACATTGTGTCAGGGGCCATGGGTCACTGAGAGGTGATAAGTATCCCAGAGGACGCGCTCAGGTTCCACGCAGACGCTGCGCTATGAAGGGACCTGGGTGCCCATGGTTTGGTATCTGAGGGGGTCCTGGAGCTGGCCCCCCATTCTGCAGATGCCAAGGGACAACTGTACTTGAAAATCAGCAGGACAATAGATTACAATATCTGTCAAAAACACATTTAAAATAAAACAATTTGGAACATACTTTAAAAGAAGCAAGGACTGGGGCCAGGCAGATCTGGGTTGCGCCTTTTCTCCCCTCCGGGTGATCGGGGCCGCTTCTGAGGGCTTCCAGTGTCATCTGTTCCACGAGTCTGGCGGAGGCAGACACAGTCTCCACCCCTGGTGGCCTGAGGGATGATGACAGTGGGCCTTGGCCTCATAAGTGTCCAAGGACCATGGGGACTGTCCTTCCACTAAAGCCAAGGTCACCTCGAATCCTGGGACGCCCACAGGGTGCTTCTCTGACTCTCAAGGGTCCTTGCAGAGGTGCTGCATGTCCCCTACATTCTCCTCCTCCTGTGTCCAGGCATGGCACCATCTGAGTGCCTTTTCCCTTGGGTACTTTCTGGCTTCCAAGACCCGAGCAGGACGTGAGGTCATTATTACCTCCATCTCCCCAAGCCTGGCACTCATAGAGTGCTCAGAAATGTTGTATGAGGGGAATAGGTCCATGACCATCAAACTCCTTAGCAGCAGAAAACTCTGAGATCATCCCCGCTGGCTTCCAGTGCAATGCAGGAATTTCTTCACCTGCATCCCCAGATGTTCTTGGTTACTTTCAGCAGCAGGTTGCTCACTCTGACTGGACTCTCAGTTGGGAAGGAAACGGTTCTGTTATTGATGGTGACGGTCCCCATTGCCTGGCCAACATAGATCTCCTCTGGGAGGATTCTTGGGGCAGAAATATGAGCAGGCTCCCATTCACCATCAGAATTCAATTCTGCATGGAACTGAGTAGCATCTTGCTGTGGCTACCAAAGTCATTTTCCTGCTTGGGAACTTTGAGTAGCTTCTAGCCAAAGAGTGGTGAAAAATAAAACACCAACCCTGGGAACTCCATGGAACCCTTGTCTAGAGGTGCTTCTGCTGGGAAATCTACACAGCCCTTCTCTTCTCAATCCCTGGGCCTTTGCACATGCTGTGTGCTTCATGAGAGGACTTTCTGCTTCCTTCCAGGCTCCCAGGCCAGTAACAGCACAAAACGCCTGTGGAAAGGGGAGATCTCCCTCCCCCTTCATTCATAAAGTTCTCTGACCCTTGCATTTGATTCTACATCTGTGCCTAGTGTGGGCCATGAGGTTAACCATGGAGGTTTTCCATGTCTTCTGGACTTTCCAGGGCTTTCCCCAGAGAAATGGGCCCAATCAACCTCAGAGTATATACTTGCCCAGATATATATATACTGGACGATCATCGTTTCGGATTCAGAGTGCTCACTGCCTCCAACTGCTGAGAACAGCCTTGTCATAGCTGGACCCAGGACAGAATGCTGTGCTCGATTAGAAGTGTCTGCAATTCAGTTGCCATAGTTTTCCTCTCTCTCTCTCTCTCCACAGTACTTGGGATTGAACATCATACCAGTACTAAGCTATATCCACAACCTTTTTTATTTGTTATTTTGAGTCACGCAGGCTGGGCTGGAACTTAGAATCCTTGTGCCTAAGCCTCCCAGAGTGCCCGGATTACAAGTGTGCACCATGACACCTGGTTCGGTGTGTGCATTTTACAGACTGGGAATCTAAGGTTAGGAGGAGAGAATGTTGGTGAACATGCGGGAACTTCAGGGCAAGCTGGAAGGGGACCTAGGTGACCTATCCCTCTGTGCAGCGGGCTCCCCACCTGGCCTGCTAATTAGGGCTCTGTTTCCACTCGGAAGCCTCTCTCTCCATGTGCTGGGGACTGTGAAGCTGTGGGCACTGCCCTCCATTCCTTGGGTGCTTGCTGGCCCGGTGTTGTGAGGAGGGCCAGCACGTGTTGGTGAAGGCAGGGATGGAACTCCCTGCCCTCCTGCCCCCGCGTCCATGCACGGCAAGTGTCACAGTGTGCTTGGTGGCCTGCATTCCTCGTCCGTGGGCAGACAGATGAGAGGCGGCCCACCTGTACCACACTGTTCCTCCTCCAAGCCTCCTAGGAAGTCCTGTCTGTAGATGGCATGGCACGCTCCTGAGACCCCAGAGGGCACTGAGCCTGACCGGTGGCTCCCCTTCTCACACCCTGCCCTGTGCCCTTGAACTGACTCGTGGTTAGGAAAGGAGAGAAGGTTCCTGTGGGGCCAGGGGGTGGGGTACCCAGGGCTAACAGGTGATATGCAAGCTCTGCTGTCCCGGGGACCAGGGTGCCACAGCCCTGCCTGCAGGACCAGCTCAGCCTCCCTGCCTCAGTGGCTCTCAGCCCAGGGGTCACTTAAAACAGATGGGGTACAACGTGGGCTGCTACCATGGCTCAGGGCGCCTCTAGCATTTGGGGCGTGGGAACTGGGAGCTAAACCTCTTGCAATGAGTGACCAGCCAACTGTGCTGTCCAGGTGCCAGCAGCACCCGGGAGAGATGCCGAAGGGGAGGCCTGGGCCTAAACGGAGCCCAAGTCTCGGGACAGCCTGGGGACAGACAGTTCATCCTTGTCCTGAGCCCTTTGGTAAATGGGGCTCAGGTGGCCCATGGAACGGGCTGAGGGGGAGGCGTGTCCAGCCCCAGGATGCTCCCATGCCAGTCCCAGAGCTCATCACCGTGCGCCTGGGGCCAGCTGGCACCTGTCACGGCCCCCACGCCGTACTCCTTCCCGTGCCACCTCCTGGACAGAGGCCTGGCCTCAGTGACCTCCAGTCCCTGCCGGCTCAGGGGCCAGCCTGCACACCCGAACTCCTGCGCAGGCCGAGCAGCTCTCGCCCTTCAGCCCAGTGACTCCCTGGCAGGCCAGGGGACCCAGGGAGCTGCCCAGGGAAGGGCTTGGCGTGGGGCTCTCCACCGCTGTCCCCTCCCCTGCCCCTCCCAGCACATTAGCATTTAAATATATCCAGGGTGTCCCCCCAAAGCCCTCTCCCCATTGAAGCCACCACAGCCGGACTCCCCTGGCTCATAAAGGCCATACTGTATTCCAGCTCCTGCACGGCATTAGCCAGGGAAGGGGCCAGGGCGCCTAGCAACCTGGGGGCGGCTGAGAGAGGGCTGGGGAGGAAGTGGTTTTCATGTAATTATTCCTCCCACAAAAGCTGTTGTCAGGTACACACTAGAAACACAGCTGGTTCATTATTCTCCTAACCTACTTTTAATCTTTTGAGAATCCTTCCCGATATAAAAGGCTAGAAGAAAGAGCTTAATTCAGCCATTTTCTGCCAGGCCATATAAGTTATGTTTTCGCCTCAGTTGAAGGCTCCACTTACAAAAGTTGGGGTGTGTGTGTGTGTCTGTCTGTCTAAAAGAAAATGACAGAAAAGGCTGTGGGTTGTGAGCCCCAGGAGGAATAACAGGCCTAGTCGGGCTCCTGGATCCTGAAACCTCACATGCTGCTCGGCCCGTGGCCTCTGTGCCTCTTGGTAGCTGGGCCTTGGGATGCCAGGAGAGGAGCTGAAGAGCTGTGACACACTGACGCTTCCCTGGGCGGCAGTGTACCTGCTGCAGTGTTGGGCACTGTGCATTTAATGGCCTCAGAAACTGGGTTGGCTGCCTGGTAGGGAGGGTGGCTCAAGAGTGGGAACCAGTACTGTTGAGAAGCGTCAGCCTCCCAGTGACATCAGACTAGGGGCATGGCGCCAGCCAGCCCACTCATACTCTACAGTCCCTATATCTTTTTTCCATGGACAAAGAAGTTGAGTCTCAGAGAGGAGAAGAAATTTGCCCAGGGTTGCACAGCAAGTAAGGAAATAGAAGAACAGCTCCACCCCTGGGTCTGCTGACCTCCAGGCTTTTCCCCTTTTCACTCAGTCCCTGCGGGGCTCAGTCTGAGGCACCTAACAAAAACAGTCTGGTTCGATTTAGTCCCTTTCTGCACCATATTTCCAAGTTTCCTCCCCAGTGTGGCCAGACTGGGGAGTCGGGGATCACACGTTCCTTTCTTCTCAAGCCAGAAGTGGCCACACATTGGCGGACGTGTGTCTCTCGTTTTGTTTGTTTTTTGAGATAGGGTCTCACCCAAGGCGATTCTCCTGCCTCAGCCTCCAGAGTGCTGGGATGATAAGTGTATGCCACCACCCTCTTTTTGCTCTCTTGGAGCTAACTGGAGCTGGTTCTCCCATCTCTGGCTGCTGGCTCCCATGCAGCAGAGATGACAATGCATGACAGCGAGGGTGCAGCGAGTTTAATACTCGAAAAGTGCTTCACACGGCCCCACATGGCCCCAGGGCTTGCTGGTGTCATTGTGCCGATCAGTATCACCTCCAGCCCGGCTCCTCTTACTGTTGCTTCCGCACCAGACAGAGTAATGTTCGTGTGTCCAGCGCACCTCTGCCCTGACCCTGGCTGCACAGCCTAGTTCTGCCTCAGGCGTCCTCCTGCACCCGTGCTGCTTTAGATGCCGCGGAAAAGCAGGGCTTCTCTTCTGCCCCCCTCCAGCTCCCTGGACAGACTGGGTAGGTCCTGCCCTCGCTTGAGCGCCTTTGGGGCAGGAGCTGTGAGACACACCCCAGGATTGTGACTGCCACACTGCCGACGCTCCCTGCATGGTGCCAGTGGGGCAGAGAGAAGAGCCTCTTTCTCTTCAGATATTTGTTGGTTTTTTGTGGTGGTTGCAGATTGAACCCAGGCCCTTCACACTGAGCTACATCCCCAGCCCATTTTTAGTTTTCATTTTGAGACAGGCTGTTACTAAATTGCCCAGGTGGGGCTCTAGCTTGCGATCCTCCTGCCTCAGCCTCCCAGAGTGCTATGATTACAGGCTTGTGCCACCACTCCCAGCTTTTCTCCAGATCTTTGAATGGGGGACATGTGGGGACTGCTTGAGCTCCTGGGTACTCTTCACACTTGTCAGGATCCCAGCACTGTGCCCAGCACAGGCTCATGAATATTCCCTATTCCACCTTTTGGATGCCAGCCATACACTCACAACACCCCATCAGAGAAGTCACTCCTCTCCTGGAGGCAGGAGACAGACCTGATGCTCTCTCCTCAACTATTCGATTCATGGAATGGGATGGCACATGTGTCCATCCAGGCACAGCATGGGCAGAGGGTGAACATACCCCCCGCCCCGCCCCTTTGCCTGTAGCCTGGGGATGGTGGTGCCCTCCTCAGGGCCGGTGTGCAACACATGGGACCACAGTCTTGTAAGTTCTAAAGTGCTGTCCTTGTAGACTGGAGCACCCATCATGACAAACATCGCTTCTAAAGTGTCCGTCCATGTGTCCTTGCCTCTGCTAGCAGCTGTCATTGGGTTCCTACTCCATGCTGGCCTGGGAAGGAGGTGGCCACCAGTCCATGGCTGTCTGTGCGCCAGGGCTCACTGTAACCAGTTGCCCTGAACGGAGTGAGGTTGCCTGGTGCTGGGGGTGGGACCCCTGTCCCCTCCGGGGGCTTAGCACCCCATTCCCATGCAAATCTGTCCTCAGACCTCTGATCAGGGACTGCTGCCAGAACCCCTCTGCTCACTGCTCAGACCTGGGGCATGACCGCTCCTCCATTGCTGATCTGCTCCTTAGGACTGGCTTTGGGGAGGTGGCTTCCCTTCAGCCTGGGAGCAGCAGGCAGCCCCTCTGCTCAGGTTGTGGCAGAAGCTGGTCCCCAGGCCTGGAAGCCTGGCCTCATGTTCCTCGAGGTGAAGTCCACTAGTCCTGCTGGCCACCAGCTGCAGGGCAGCATGAGCCCTGAGGGACTCCAGGCCCACTGGGCCGACCAGGAGTTCCCCACTTTCATCTAAAACAATGGGCTGGTACGCCATGGGCACACACCTGGCCTTTCACAGATCCACTTTCTCTTTGGGAAAAATGGAGATGAAAATACCGGCCTGGTGAGGTAGCTGTGCAGATTCTGAGTGTGGTGCATGAAGGCTGTGCAGACACCACGCTTCAGCAAATGTCCATGTATGGTTCCCACTGACAGTGCCACCTGCCTCTCCCTGCTTCTCTTCCCCCTGCTGTCCTGTGGCTCCTGTGGCCACCATGCTGCATCAGACTCTGTGTTTGTGGGATTCCTCATGTCAGGGAGAAGCCCCCTGAGAAGCAGCTGACATGGAATGATGCTACTTATTCCCCATCCATTTGTACCTCTTCCCAGGAAGGCAGGAAGGCCGCACTTCCCAGGCCCTCTTCCCTCTAGGTTGGGGCCACATAACAAAGCTCTAGGCTGAGGTCTGTAGGCAGAGGTGACAGAAGAAGTGCTGCTCGCCTCCTGGGCTATAGTTCTCTGTTCCTCCACCCCCGAGGCTGGCAAGCAGCTGGTGTTCAGCGCTGAGGTCGGACCCACCACGCATCTCCAGCCTGTGCGGGCAAGAACACTGTGACACCACTCTGCTGAGGAGGGAGGTGAAGTGGACTCCTTGAGATGACACAGCACGGGTCCTGGGAATTTTACAAGAAACGCGACCCTGCGTGGACTCCAACCCTGCTTTGCCCAACAAGCCTGTGTCTCAGGAGAAAGCTGCTATACACATGTTTCCCTGGTGTGGACAACACGCGAGACCAGTGGAGAAAGTTTGGATCTCAAGGCAGGAAGAAGTTGAGTTCCTGCCAAAGCCCTCATGGCTTTCAAATCTCCACCTTTGGCCCAGACCTGTGTTTAGTCGCAGGGTTTCTACTTGTCTCCTTAACATCTAATTATGTCTCATACCTGCCTTCTCCAAGTAAATACCTACCCATTCCCCTCACCACACCTCCCACTTCCCTGAAAAGAAAAAATATCATTGACCTGAGCATGGTGGTGAACACCTGTCATCTCTGCACTTGGGAGGCTGAAGCAGGAGAATCACAAGTTCTCGTCCCACCTGAACAACTTAGCAAGACTCTGTCTCAAAAAAAAAAAAAAAAATAGGAGTGGGGAGGTAGCCCAGTGGGAAGACCCTGCATTCAATCCTCAGAACCTTGAAAAGAACAAACACAATTGGATCGCTCTTTTGTGTTGCACCTGTCCACCAAATGCTCAAATCTAGACTTTCTTATCTCCAGTCAAGAGCAATCTGATTTATCCTTGCTTTTAAAGATTCCTTGAGAATTAAGGACACAAGATGGCAATGGAAAATATTTTAATTTCCGAGTGTGTCCCCACCCAGAGAAACCAGGAGAGCAGAACATGAGCTATGAGAGCTGCACCTCTGAGCCCTGCACCATGACCCTGAGCAGCCGGGTCACAGCTGGCAGCAGAGATGCCTGTGCGTTAGCAGTTCTGTGGGAGGTAAAGGGGAGAGGACTCCTGTGGGCCCAGCACTGGAAACCCAGAAAGCCCAACCAGACTCACCCCTGGGAAAGGACTCTGGTGAGAGGAGAATATGGGGACCATCCAAGGATATCAGCTGGACTCAGAGGGTTTGTATGGCCTGCAGGTCCTGGGTGAGTGAGCAGAAGGAGGAAGTTTGGGCCATGGAGTTGGGACTCGCTGACTGAGGCCCCTAGCAGTGGAGCCCAACACTGAGGAGGAAGTGCCAAAAAAAATTGGGCACAACAGAGACACCAGAAAAATAAAGAGACATTTCAGATAAGCTCGGAGGAAGGGAACAGAGAATGGCCAGGTCAGAAAGTAATGTGTGTACAGCTATAGGTTTAAAGGCTTTGTGGTAATAACAGAAAAGAGAATTCTAAAAGTATAAGGCTGGGAAATCTGACTGGGCCGCATCCATTTTTCTACACGAGAGAATCCCCTCCCATCTCATCTGCACAGAGAGAGGACTGTGGTAAAATCCCACACAAGGCCAGTAGGAGAAAAAGGGAGGATGAGAAGCATGTTCCTATGGGTGATGAATCTGTCCCACAAAGAGACACCCATGAGGCAGCTGGACACTGAATATTTCACCACAGGCTAAAAGAGATTGAGAAACTGATGCTAGGAGACAAGTGGAGTAAATGTAATCATTAGACAAAAAAAAAAAAAAGAAGATTTGAAAAAAGTGCTAACAGGAAGGACAGCTTATAAAAGGAAATCTAGGGCTGGGGGTTTAGCTCAGTGGTTCAGGCGTCTGCCTCACGAGCGCAAGGTCCCAAGTTCAATCGCTGGTACCAAAAAAAAAGGAAATCTATCTCAAAAAATGTAACTAGGAACTAGGTAGGATAAAAGAGTGAATAGTGACTATGGATAATATCATATGATAAACAGAGGATGGAAAGAGGAAAGTAAAAAATAAAGTGAGCTAGAAATGAATAAAGAGGGCCAGGTGTGATGTAGCACACCTGTAATCCCAGCACTCAGGGGACTGAGGCAAGAGGACTGCTGCAAGTTTGAGGCCAGCCTGCACTGCAAAGAGAGAACTTGTCTCAAAAAAAGAAAAGAAATGAACAAAGAGATTTTAAAGAGAATACAAGAAGTCGTAAGTATAGATGATAAACAAGGAAGGTGCAACATACATACAAGGCCCTGAAGAAGAAAAACAAAGCAATGAAGAGAATAAATGTAAAAGCAATAATTCGGGGATTTTTTTTTCTCTTGAAATAAAAAAGACTTGAACTTACATCTTTTTAAATTTGTTTTTGATATATAAAAGTATAAAGTTATACATATTAATGGAGCACCTTGTGCCGATGTATGATGCCGATTGTGTGGTGTATATATATCTTGCGTAATGTTTAATCAGATCAAACATTCCTATCTCCTCATACATTTATGCTTCATGGTGAAAGCTTTCTCCTAGACATTTGAAATGCACAGCACTTTGTTGTTTCTAGCCGCCTTCCTGTACACACCAGAGCTCCTTGCTGCCATCTAATCATGGCTTAGTATCCACTGTAACTTAGTACCCATCCTTTCCTCCCTCCACCCTCCCAGCCTCTTGTAACCATTCTGCTCTCAGCTTTCACATGAGAGAGATCCCTGGTCCTTCTGCGCCTGGCATATCCCACGTCCATCCATGTTGCTACAGATGACATGAGTTCTTCCTTTTCAGGTAGAGTAGTGCTCGGTGTTTATGGGCCACATTCTCTTTATCATCAGTTGGTGAGCACTGAAGTTGCTTCTGTTCCCTGGTGAGTCATGCTACATTGAACAGGGGTGTGCAGAGGTCTCTGAGGCTGCATCTGGACAGAGACATGGTCTAATAAAACTGCCAAGAGTGAAGGAGAACCCTGCTGGGCATCCAGACAAAGAGAAGAAGTGCGTTTTAAGTGGAAATGAATTTGACTGGCATCAGGCTTTTCTACAGCAGCACTTTGCCCCAGAGGTCAATAAAACAGCATATCAGGTGCTCAGGAAAGGAAAAGGGGACCTAGGACTTCATATCCAGCCTCGGATCAACTATTGTGCCCATGCAGGAGCCTGGGGGTTATCATGTCCCACAAACCTTTCCGAAGCCATTTACTACAGAATGAGGCATAGAAAAACAAATAGGCTGGAAAGGTGTTCGTGTGAGGCCTGGCAGTGAGAATTGTATTTCTAGTCACCTGTAGAATTCACAGTGCATAGTGGCTGGAAGGGAGATAATACAGTACATAATGCTTGTGTGTTAGGTGATGCAGATACAGCCAGTATATTAACAATCAGGGGGAAGTGGAGGGTGTATATGAAAATCAGCACAGAATCAGTCCACAGACAGAAGTATTAACTGGAGGCAAAAGGGAAATTATTCAAAGTAGATGGTAAGGGAAACAAAAGCTACTGGATAGCATCAATATCGCTCACAGTAGGCAGTGTTTAAAAAGGGGTTGGATGACCAGGTGTGGTGTCCCACACCTGTAATCCCAGCACTCTGGGAGGCTGAGGCAGGAGGATCACAAGCTTAAGGCCAGTCTGGGCAACATAGTGAGACCTTGTCTCAAATATAAAATCAAGAGGGGGCTGCAAATGTAGCTCAGTGCAGAGGCCCTGGGTTAAATCCCTGCTACCACAAAAGGTTAGGAGGTGGGCTGACTTAGGGTATTGCATGAAGATTCTGATGTGATGGTAACCAACATAATGGAAAAAAACATGCTTTTTCCCATAGAGGCCAGGGAGCAAGAGGGGGTAGGGGACACGACATGCCCCCTTCTCCAGGCAGCCTTCTTAGGTTGCTTTCCACACCCCATCCACCTCTCCCAGGCACTGGACACCGTGTTTTTTGCACATTTTATTTCCCCTGAGAAAAGAGGTGTGGTGCTGTATAATTTCTCAGCGCCTCCTTCAGAGCCTGGCCCAGGATTCTGCACACAAAAGGCAGAATGTGTATGTGCTGCTCCACCAGTAATTCAGGACTCCTGGAAGGATCAGGGTTTACACCCTCTAGGTTTTCTCAGAGTTTAACGTTGCTGTCATCAGAAAGTTTTCAGTTTGGTGTGAGAGTGGTCCTTTGAAGAGAAAAGTTCTTGGAGAACTGGTTTCAGGCATGGCTGGGTCCAGGGACTCAAGTCGTGTTGCCAGGATCTGACTCGCTTGGTTCCCAACTCTGGTTGCCTGTGGAATGGCTTGATTCCAATTCCCAGGCAAATTCTTCCCTGTGGGCAATGATGGCTCCCAGAATTTACAATCTGAACATCTCCATCAGAAAAGCAGGTGTCCTGCGGGTGTAGTGGCACATGTCTGTCATCCCAACCCTCCGGAGGCTGAGGCCCGGAGGATCACCATGAGTTTGAGGTCAGTTTGGGCTACATAGTGAATTCAAGGCCAACCTAAACTATATAGTGAGGCCCTGTCTCGAAAAAGAAAACAAAAGAATGAATGAAAATGAAAAAAAGAAAAGAAGGTGTCCCGTTGCCATTGCTCCAGTCAGTGTTGCAGGACCCTGGCTGGCTCACTTCCTCTGCTCACTCCTGACCAGTCACTGTGTCTGAGGAAAGCTTTGATTGCCTCCCCACCAAGCACCTCTGTGTGGGACCAGCGAGGAGCTGGGACGCAGCAGAGATGGATGGGCACAGAGTAGGGAAAGCCAGCACCTGTCCGGCACACAATGGAGTCTGGTTACGCTGGGGAGCTGGCTTTCTGCTTTTCTGGATTCGTCTGTCGCCTTAGCCTCAGCACCTCCTCTTGATCTGCAAAGGGCCGCCACATGGACAAGAAAGCTGTGGTTGTATGAGCCTAAAGTCAGGAACAGGAAGGGAGAGCTCTTCTCATTTAAAGAAATGTTCTGCTAGAGCTCTCTAAAGAAGAAAGGGCTGTGTGGAGAGGTAGTGAGCTCCCTGCCACTGGCAGTAATCAAACAGAGACTATTCTGTCAGGAGGACTCAGAAGAGAGTGCTTTGTTGGGGGAGAGGGCTACACCAGAGGGCTTCTGAAGCTGGGGAAGAAGTAAACATGTATCCACACAGGTGGGTGTCCGTGGATTTGCTGGATGGCTTTGGACACTTAATCACCCTCTGTTCATTCCTCAGTGTCCTCCGCCTTCAGAGGGGCTGATGGCGCCTAGGGTTGCTGAACAGTCCTATGTTGTGGGCACGGTGCCCACACATCCTCAGCACTCACCTAGCGTCTGCTGTGTGTCATCCGTTGTGTGGGGCCCTGTTCCTTGGGTGGCACTGGGTGCCAGGTGCAAGTCCCATCAGCCCATGTCAGGTTTTGCCATAGGCTTTCCTTGGTGACTCCAGGAGGTGAGTTCAGAGAGTGCCCAGGAGATGCCAGCAAAGCTGCTGTAACCTGAAGGGCTTGGGTCCTTGGAGGATTTGGTGATTCAGAAAGTAGCCACCATGTGTGCTGCATGAGAAGCAGAGGGCCCTGTTTTGGGAGCTGATCAGAACTTGCTGGGTGCTCAGTGAAGCCATGGTCTTCCTCCTGGAGAAAAGCCTGGCTTTGGACTGAGCCTTGCCTGCTTAGGAGTGACTCTCCTCACTCTGGGAGCCCTTACTTCTGTCTCCTGAGTCTTCCCAGCAGTCCTGGTAGAAGCTCCTTTCCTGCTTTGCAGATGATGACCCTGAACCTCAGAGAGGTTAAGCAACTCCCCGAGCCACACAGCTCAGCTGGGGACCCGGATATCCAGATTCAGGCTGTCTAGTGAGCTACTTATTATCTAGGCCCTCCAGGAAACTCTGGAATTCATTGAGGACTTTTCTAGTGAATGAAGCAGTTCCCAAGAACACAGTACCATTGAAAATGGGTCCTGGCCCGGGGATTTAGCTCAGTGGTGCCACCGCCTGCCTCACAAGCGCAAGGTCCTGAGTTTGATCCCTGGTACCAAAAAAATAAAGAAAACAGGTCCTTGGCTAGGCATGCTGTGCATGCCTCTAATCCCAGCCCTCAGGAGGCTGAAGCAAGAGGATTGCTGGGAGTTCAAGGCCAGCCTGAACTACATAGCAAAACCCTGTCTGAAAAAAGGGGGTGAGGTGGGAGGATGTCGTGAGAAGGTAGGAAGTTTGATGATCACTTTGCGCATTATTTTGGAGGGTGGGCAACCAGGGAGAGCAAGCCCCTCCAGAACCCCACTCTGACTGCCTCTCTTCTGCCTGCTTCCCTGTCCCTGCAGGTGTGGGTGGATGCCGGGACCCAGATCTTCTTCTCCTATGCCATCTGCCTGGGCTGCCTGACTGCCCTGGGGAGCTACAACAACTACAACAACAACTGCTACAGGTGAGCGGCCGGGCCTGCCGCCTCCTACCCTCCTGCTGCCCTGCTACATTCCAGTCACCCATCACCTGCAGGCCCGTGAGGGAACAGGCAGCCCAGCTGGCCTCTCCCTGCCCCAGGTCAGAGGTGGAACTCAAGGAACTGGGCAAATAAGGATGGGCCACCGTTGGTGCAGGCACCACGTGCATCTGCCCTGGGGTCTCAGACCCAGCCACCTGGCATGGGTCACAGGTACCCTGGCGGGGGAAGGGCTGTACCACAGGCACACCGACAAAAAGCGGCCTAGCCCAGGCCCCCACCAGGGCCTCCAGCACTGAGCGCTTGTTCTTCTGCCTCACGTCCTCCCCCCGTCCTGCCTGCAGGCCTGGGGTCCCACCTGGCCCCCAGCCTGGCCAGCCTCCCTGGCCTCCTGCAGCAGTCACTCCAGGCTTCCTGACCCTGCCTGGCCTCTCATGCCTGGGCCCTGTGCTCCTCGGCCAGGCTGAGACGCACAGAGGGCAAAGGTTCCATCACTGCAGTGGCCTCTAGCTGTCACTCCACGAGGCCCCAGGGGTGTCCTCACCCACACTGGGTACCTCCACCCTGATCTGGTGAGGAAGCGAGACAGTGGTTGTCACCTATGCCGGCTTGGGCAGGGGAGCACGGTCTCGTCTCTGGAGGTGGGTAGCTCTCCACCCAGCCTCCCTGGCTCCCACACAAGGCATGACCACGTCCTTCCGGGCTGTGGGCCGAGGCTTGCCACCAGCCCACGTCTGGGGCTGTGCTTCCTCCCTGCCAGGCTGGTAATAAACACTGGCCCCTGTGGCTCCCTGAAGGAAGGGACTCTCCCTCCCTGCCTTCTCATCAGCAGGAGACAGCAGACGCCCCAGGGGACATTGCAGCATCACAAGGCCCATGTGTGTTCTGTGTCCAAACCGCTCTGTGTGCTGGCCTTCCTGATGTGGAGCCCAGAATGAGCACCCCTGCCCCTGAGTGGCTCAGCGTCCTGCTGACCTCAAAGTGCTGTTACATAAGCCGAGGGGGGGATGGGGCAGGAGTGACCGGACTGCGGGCTACATGGGCTTCAGACACGCTGGTGGCAAGCAGGCGGGTCACAGGCTGGAAGGGACGTCAGGCCCCTCCACCTCTCTGTCCCTCCGTCTGTCCCTGTGGGGTACGAGGAGGTCACTTGAGAGGCCGCTATGGGAGGATGGGGGTTTTGTGATGAAGGACATTCATCTTTCACCTGTGTGAGGCCTGGGACAGTTGTCCAAAGGTCAGGCTTTGGGAGTCTGTGTTCCTAGAGGTTGTTTGCATTTAGCTCCCAGACAGGGCATCGTGGACAGCTGGACCATGTGACCCTGTTTCTGGACCTCGGGTTGGGGGGAGTCCTCACTGGGGTGACACGTGGCACGTCCTTAAAGAGCAGGACAGGAGACAGAACACAGCCCCTGCAGAGAACACGCTTCCCTCCCCTGGGAGCAGAGGAAATTCAGGTTTGCAGGTAACATCCCCAGGTCCACCAGCCCAGCCAGTGCCCACAGAGCCAGAAACATCATTTAAGGGGACCATATCTGTCATCCACTGCCCCGAGGATGCTGCATAACAAATAGGCCCCGGCCTCGGGCTGACCACTGAGCATATTTGCCTTTATGGCTCCAAGGCTGCTGGTCAGCTTGGGGTGCTGTCCTGCGACTGGGGGCCTGGTGGGGTTGGCCTCAGGTCCAGTTCATCCCTGCTGTGTGTGCCCATGGGGGGTCCAGGCTGACAGATGGCAGCTCCGGGGAGTGGAGGGACGAGTCCAGTTATGTGACAACCCAAGCCCCTCTTGGGGTCACATCTGCTTGGTCTCCTTGTCCCAAGCAAGTCGTGTGCCTGAGCCAGAGTTGGCGGAGCAGGAAATGTGCTCCCCCCTGGGGAAGGGGGCAGGGGAGTGACTGCTTGCTGAGAAATGACTCCATCTGCACAAGGCCCCCAGGACCCTGCAATCCAAACACCTCTTCTGCAGCAGGGGAGACGAGGCCTGAAGGACGGACAGCACGGGGGGATTGGGACCCAGGGCTCCTAACCCCAATCTGATGCTCTCTCCACTGTGCCCTCACTGCCAGGGTCACTGCAAAGTGGCAGAGTCACCAACATTAACATAACCTTTGGTTGCATTGCAAAAGATATGGTGTTGGGAGAAGAGGAGATGAGGTGGCTCTGTTTATGCCTGCTCTGTCCTGGTGTGCTGCTGGAAGAGGGGCCAGGTGAGGTGAGCCAGAACAGGGGGCCGGAGATGGCGCTGGGGTCTGGAGACGTGGCTGGAGTGGAGTGGCCAGGATGGTGTCCCCGTGGTCCCAACTCAGCCACCGAGTTCCAAGCACAACGTGGCCACTTCTTGCCAGAGACGCAGCCCTGTCCCTCACCGAAGCTCCCCGCTCTGTCCCGCCGGCTCTTAACCACTGGGAATCCGATCCCCCTCCAGGCTTTCCCCCTTCCAGGGACCCAGAAGAGCATGGGTGACCCCCTCTCCGCCCTTGCTAGATCTGCACCCCCACATGCCAACTGCCCGACCCCGCTCGCCTCTGTGCTCTGACCCATGACCACCTTGTCCTCTAGAAGTGGGGAGAAGCTGTGTGACCCTGGACTGGCCACCTAGCCCCTCTGAGCCTCCAGAATCTCATCTGTGCCTGCTCTCCCCAGACGGCCGTGACAGCTGGCGGAGGACATTGCAGCCGTGTACTGCCCCATGCGCTGATCCAAGCCCTGTGTCTGTTCCCGCAGGGACTGCATCATGCTCTGTTGCCTGAACAGCGGCACCAGCTTCGTGGCCGGCTTTGCCATCTTCTCGGTCTTGGGCTTCATGGCTTATGAGCAGGGCGTGCCCATCGCCGAGGTGGCCGAGTCTGGTGAGTGGCCGTAGCTGGGGCCGTGGGAGGCCTGGAGGCCTGGGGTCTGCATGTCCTGGGTGTGGGTCTCAGGTCCCGCTGTTTTTCTCAGCGCGGGGCCCTGGGAGGGAAGCCAGGCCCCTTCCTGCTGAGACCATAGCACCACCTCATGTCCCAGCCCTACCATCTCCCTGGCACACTCACCTGTGCTTCAGGGAGCCCTTTGCTGGCCTCCCTGCCTCCTCTGCTGTCCTCTGCAGTCCGTGCTGACCATGCAGCATGGTATTGTCACAGCACTGCCCTGAGCGTGGCCCACCCGTCTCTTCCTGTATGCCACCCTACACCATGTGGGGTCTGTTACCCCTTCCTCCCTCCACCCCAGGGCCTTTGCACACTCTACTCCCTGGGCTCTGTTCCAGAGCAGAGTCACCATGGGTGTCTCAGCCTTAAGTGTGGGTTGACGTGCTTGCATCACACCCACCACAGGCAGGGTACCAGTGGGAAAGGGTGAGAACTCCCCCCTTGGTTATGTGGTGCCTGCCTGTGTCCTGGGAAAAGACCATGCACGTGTATGAGAATGTGCAAGAATAGTTGGTGTTCACAGGCAACTGGCAGGCAGGGTGAGCCTGCAGGCAGGGAAGTGCTGTCAACTCCCACTGTCCTGTGGCATGGGAGATCTGCCAAGATCAGCCCTGGACACTAACCTCCTGGGCTCCTGTCTGCTTGTCCACCAGGCAGCACCTATGCAGGCTCCCGGAGGGATGAGGACACCGAGCTCTGCAGGGTCTGGCTGGGGATCATGCATGTCAGGGCCCAAGATGGTCATGCACAGAGCCAGGCCCAAGCAGACCCAAGGACACTGAGTTGGAGCCAGGCAAGAGCTGCCTCCCATGTTCTCCTTCATGGGCCTCTACTTGGCACTCAGAGGTGGCACTTTTGGCAGGGCATGGTGCCACACGCCTGTAATCCCAGCACTCAGCACTCCGGCTGAGGCAGGAGGATCACCACGAGTTCAAGGTGGACTACACAGGGAGACCCTGTCCGAAAAACAAAAGAAAAGTGGCATTTTTACCACCTCCATTTCACAGATAAGGAAGCCAAGGCTGAGAGAGCTGAGGTCATTTACTGCAACTTCAACCTGGCCATCTGGCTCTGGCTGGGGTGCCAGCGCTTCCCACTGCACCCACCCCAAGAGCAGCACCATAGGGGAGATGCTTTTCCCAGAGTCCTTTTCACCTCTGTAAAGGAACTGCTGGCTCACTTGCCAGTGTTAAGGGAGAGGGTATCCGCACGCTGTTGCAACCCTTTCTGTTGCAGAAGAGGTGCATCCTACAGAGGAGCCATGGTAAAGAGGGACGGAGCCCACTAAGAGTAAATCTTACTGGGCTTGTGTTTCCTTGTTTCACAATGAAAGCGTATTCATCATAGAAATATGCAGAGCTGTAGACAAAGGAGAAAGTCCAATGTGAACCCCATGTAGCATTTTGGGGCGGTGCTGCCAGGGCCCCTGTGCATGGGTAGCTGGGCCGTGTGACATTGGTACCTGTGGGCTGGAGCCCTTGGTTCCTGGCAGAGGAGGAGCAGCTCCCTGCCTTGGTTGAAAGAGATCCACCATTTCAGCAGCCATGTGGTCTCCCTTGAATAGATGCATGAAGTGGATCTTTTGCATCTGCTCATCAGGCCCAGGGTTTGAAGTTTCCGTGGCCTGTGACCCATGAAATGCTCCTGTCCTCTCTGTGAGGTCGGCTGTCAGGGCCTCTGCCCTGGGCTTCACACCAGGGCGCCATTCACACACCAGCTCTGGGCTTTCCAGTGCCTGTCACAGATGAGGACCCAACAGCTCAGAGAGGTGAAGGGATTCACCCAAAGTCGTAAGTGGCACAGCCTGCATCTGGCCTCTTCTGTCTCATCTGCCTATGTCACTCGCAATGCCAAACAGGAGATCCCAGTCTGTGGTCCTGATGGGCAAGCAGGCAAGACCCTCCTGAGGAGTTCTCCCCATTCAGAGCTAGCTAGAGTTTCAGCTGAATGTGTAGCCACCTCACCTTCCTCAGGGGACCCCGTCGCACTTTCTGACAAAGGGATTTTGGAACATACTGTAGTGAAATAGTCCCTGGTATTCTCCATGGGCTGAGCCAGGCAGCCCTGAAACTGAGCCAGGAGGAGAAGGCACCAGGCGCAGACTGTGTCCTGCTCCCAGCCCAGTGCCTGGATCTGCTGAGCTCCTCGAAGATCCCAAAGCCCATCTCTTGGATGCTTTCTAGTTCCATCCTGGGGGTGGGAGGAGTTCACACAGTTTGAGGCTTGGTCTTGTGTTTATACCCAGTCTGATCATCTCTGCCTTCTAACTGGATGTTTGGACCATTTGCATTTTTAAATTAGCGATATGACTCAGTCCTGAAGTCTATGTCAAGGCAAAGTGTCAGAATGATAATCAGAAGTGGGCAGGGTCAGATGCATGGCAGAAGGGCAAAGTGATGCATTATTAACTCAAGGTAGACTTTAGTAAGTTACAGAAGCATATTGTTGGCCAAGCTCCCTAAAAAATAATTTAAAGAGGTAGAACTAAAAAGCTAATACATGAAATAAAGCTGAATATGAAAAAATACTGCTTAGCCCAAAAGAAGGCAAGAAAAGTACAACAGAGTAAAACAAAGTGAAATAAACAAACAAAATGATAAGGCTCAAAGGGAAACAAATACAAAATAGTAGACTTAAACTCAACTACACCAATGATTATATTAAATGTAAATAGACCAAATATGTCATTTAAAAGGCAGAGATTATCAGACTGAATTAAAAAGAAAACAAGACCCAACTATAAAACATCTAAAAGAGATGCACTTTAAATTTAAAGGTACAGATACATAAAATGTAAAAAAAAAAAAAAAGGGAGGAAGGAAAACAGTAACCATAAAAAATTGGCTTAGCTATATTTGTGTTAGACAAAGTAGACATAAAGTCAAAAAGAATTGCTAGAGATAAAGGTGGACATTTTATAATGATCAAAGGGGCAATTCATTGGGAAGATCTAATAGTCCTAAATGTCTTTGCACTAGACAGCAGGCACTTAAAATAAATGTAACTTTTTTAAACTGATGGAACTAAAGGGGAAAATAGACAAATCCATAATCATGGTTGGAGATTTTAACTCCTGTCTCACTCATGGTAGAGCGACTATACAAAATATCAGTGAAGACATGGAGACCTAAACAACACTGTCAACCACATTAGTCAACATTTATAAAACTCTGCAGAATATATTTTTTTCCAAATGAATCTGGAACATTCACCAAAGTGGACCATACAGTGGGCCTAAAATAAGTTTCAATGTATTCAAAAGATTGAAATCATACAGAGTATGTCCTCTTGCTACCACTGAGTGAAATTAGAAATCCATAACAAAAAGATATCTAGGAAACCCCCAAATATGAATTATTTAGGCAACATACTTCTACATATCCTATAGTTCAAAGAAGAAAATATTTCAAGCCTAATGGTAACGTAAACACAACATGTCAAAATTTGTGGACAATGACACAATTAAACTAGAGAGTTTATAGAATACCCAATAACATAAAAATGAGCTTGATTTTGAGAAAAGTCCAATCCATGCAGTTACTGCAGAAAGTCTTACACAAAATTCCTTGCCAGGTCAGAAAGGTATAATCTGCATAACTATGGAGAATGTATTCCAGAAAGGTGCAAGGTTGCTTTAGTGTAGGAAGCCCATTAATTTTGTACACCATATTCACAGATCTAACAAGAAATCATAAGATTATTATATCTCCATAGATGTACAAAAAACCTTTGGCAAAGTTTAACACCAACCTATGATTGAAAATAAGAAAGAACTTGGGGGGTATTTTTTAAAATGCTGTGTGTGTAAATGTTTAAAAAAGCAAATATCAGTGTTATTCTACCCATCATGGGAGGAACGAAGGGGATATAAGAAAATATGTCTTCTCTTTGTGCAAAGGAAATAGAGGAAGGATGAACTGGAAACAGAGCATGGTTACCTTGCTGAGGTGGGTAGAAAAGGCCTGGAGAGGAAGGCCAGGAATGAGTAATAGGATGGGAAGGAAGCAAGCACCCCCCACTTGCACCCCTACTGTGGGTGTTTTTTTCAGTACTGAGCCTGAGCCCAGGGCTTCACATATGCTCCACAAATGCTCTACCACTGAGCTACATCCTCTTTTTATTTTCATTTCGGGGACAGGGTCTCACTAAATTGCCCAGACTGGCCTCAGATTTTCAAGCCTCCTGTCTTGGCCTCCCGAGGAGCTGGCATTGCTGGCATGCATCACTGCCCCAGCTCCTGATGTGTCTTTGTTATTAGCCTTGACTCTTGGTATCTTCACAAACCACCCAGAATAAATAAACCATTAGTCTGGGGGCAAGGGCAAAATGAAATGCAAACAGTACCAGATGGATCTAACTATTACAAATGACCAACGACTCATGTAGCCACACTCGAAATGGTGGAGAAGAAAAAGCTCACCTGAGAAACATTGAGAAACTTTTTCGAGGGGGGACTGTAAATGCAAAGACAAAAGTTATTTTACTTGTGTTAGTAGAGGGGTATGGGTTAGCAGTTCTGCAATTCTGCATATGAAGGTTGAACAGCAGTCAATATATTAGGTCCATTACAGTCATTTTTACATTGTCTGAGAAAGCAGTTAGAAATAAGGAAAGTGGAGAGTAGAATGAACTTTATTGCAATCAGAAGTTTTAGCATATTGGAACGCATTCTTTTGAGATGTGTGTAGATAGAGAAATCCCCATGTGCAGGTGTATCGTTTCCCCACCCTGAGAGCTAGAGGGCCAGCAAGCCATGACACCTCCCAGGCAGGGGCACACCAGGCACCCAGGTCTTGGTTTTCAGTCACACTTGTCAACAAGAGAAGCCAGGGCTCCTTGAGGAAGCAGTAGATTTCAGTGCTGGGCAGGACAAGAGGAAGCTAGAACATGCGTGTGGTGCCAGAGAATAGGGATGTGCTCAGAAAAGGGGTGGAGGCGTCAGCACACTCAGGGTCACCTGGAAGGAGGGCTGGTGGCCAAAGCCAGGCAGTGCAAGCGGCCAACAGACAATGATGGCATCGGATGGTGACCCATAGAACAAACTAACATCAGGACTGTGCTGATGGGGTCCTATAGTTGGGCAGTGAGGGGCAGCTCACCTTACAGAAGACTCTAGTTAATGAACATAGAAGGAATGAGGGGTACACCAGATCATCATTAGCCAAACACAGAATAATGAGGACTGCAGTCAGGGTCCACCAATGGATGCCAAGGTCAGTGGGTATAAGATTGAGCAGAAGCAGGAAATTATCCTTATCTCCAAGTGCCCCCCCTCTGAGGAATTGAACAACTGCAGGAACAAAATGGTGACTTTTCAATGGTGAAAGCTGGCAGACTGATGCCACCTTGGCCAGGTGACCGAGGCAGCAGTCACCAATAATAAGGCTGACTGACGTGTACCCCACCCCCGGTGTGATGCTGAGGACTCCGCATCCTTTCTGCGATTTCCTGACCTCAAGCAGTCATGAGAAGACATCAGCCAGACCCTCTTTAAGAGACCCTTGGCAAAAGAGTGACCGTATCCATCAAAAATATCAAGCTCATAAAAGACAGCGGAACTGTTACAGAACAGAGGAGGATAATGAGCTACAGGGACCAAGGGTATCATGGAATTGTACACTGGGTAGTGAAACAGAAAGGAAAGACATAAGGGAGAAGTGGTGAAATATGAATGTGATCCGTGGTTTAGTTGATGGTGTTGTACCAGTGTTAACTTCCTGGTTATTAAAGACTTCACACTTTCCCCTAAAAACAGGAACAAAGCAAGGGCATCTGCACTCTGCGTCTATTCTACAGGGTATTGGAGTCCTTAAGTCCTTGCAAGAAGGCAAGAAAAATAGACAAAAAGCATTCATTGGAGAGGAAGAATAAAAATTGTATCTATAAGCAACATGGTTGACCATGTAGAAAATCCTACAGCATTTACCAAAAAAGAGTAATAAGTAACAGTGAAGTTAGTAAGAACTTTGAGATTTCCAGTGCTCCATGGCCTGGAAGGTTACAGGTTAAAAGATCAATAAGTATGAATTCACTGCATTTTTATATACTGGCAACATAGGAAAAGGTAAGCCTCACCTGGAGAGAACATATTCATAAGCACAGCCAGTGCTTCTCAGATAAAGGATTTATGTCCGAAATATGTAAAGAACTCTCTCGTTTCAATAAGAGGGAGATAACCCAATATCAAATGGACAAAACACTCCCACAGGTGCTTCACAGAAGAGGAGATATGAAGAGTGGATAATGAACAGGGAAAGGTATTCAACACTGTTAGTCACCGGATTAAACTCCTGTTGATAGAATGTCCCACACCCCTGTGATGACTCATTTTGAAGACCGACAGTATCAAGTGTTGGCAAGGGCGTGGAGCACTGGGAGTCTCACACGTTGCTGGTGAGACTCTAACATGACACACCTGCTTTGGCGATCAACTTGGCATTGCTTAGGAAGCGAAGAGCACAATCCCCATCTGTCACAGCAATCGCATCCTAGGCAGGATGGGCAAAGCTAATCAAAAGTGCAAAAAGAAACAAATCTCATCAGTCATTGTCCAGAGTAAATGGGAGGAGAATGGAGGTAAAGACACAGCAGAGGGGCAATGAGATGCTCTTCATTCAGATTGCAGTGATGGTTGTCTGGGGTAGACATTTTTTCAAAATTCACTAACTGTGCACTTTAAATGGGGCTTTATTGTGTGCAAATTAGGCTTTAATAAAGCTGCTCTCAAATGTGCTTTGACTGTTCTGTGACATCTCATTAAATTCTCAAAACCACTTTTTTAGGTGGGACTTTACTATCTCCATTATCAGCTAAGGAAACAGGTGTCAAACACAGGAACTAGCCAAACAGGATTTGAACCCAGGTCACAGGGCTCCAAGGCCTGTGCTCTGACCACAGGCCACAGAGGCAAACTATCAGGACCCACAGCCCAGCAGGACAGCATCTCTCTGAGCATAGAGCTCTTGCTGCACCTTGCCTCGCCATAGACAGCCCATCAGATCTTCTGGGAGGGCCTGGGAATCTGCATTTTGATGAGCACCACGCAGGCCCACCACTAGAGCAGCAGACAAGGCTGCCCAGAGGACAGTCCTTGTCCCAGACCCAACCTGGGTTTGAATCCTGGCCCTTCCAGCCCCTCGTTTGCCCCTCTCTGCCCCAGACATTCTCATCTACAATGTTGGCATCAGCACAGTGCCACCCCAGGGATGCTCCAAGATCCACATGATCCAAGTAGGTGTTAGGCACTGCCTGGCACCTGGCACCGAGGGCACCTCCATAGGTGGATCCTGCCCAGACACCCAGGTATGCTCTCTCCTCCCTGCAGGCCCTGGCCTGGCCTTCATCGCCTACCCCAAGGCCGTCACCATGATGCCTCTGTCCCCGCTGTGGGCAACCCTGTTCTTCATGATGCTCATCTTCCTGGGTCTGGACAGCCAGGTAAGGGGATGAGAGGGTTACAGGGAGCAGGCACTTCTGGCAGGAGAGCCCAGCTCAGGCAAGCTCCACCCTGCCATCTCCCAGCACCCTCTCACCCACCCGGCAGCTCCTCAGTCCCCTGCATCAGCTGGCATCCGTTCAAGTTTTCCCACTGGGAAATCCCAGTTTCCTATTCAAATTTGTTATTTTTTAAATTTTTTCAATGCTTCCATTCTGCTGACCTATTCCTGCCCTGGCAAAGTGGAAGGACATCCTAGAGAGAGCCAGCTGTGGCTGTGGTACCCTGGGGCCACAGCACATGTGTCCCTGTCCCAACCCTGTCACCAAGGCCACCTCTTCTTCCTGCTTCTGTCTCTGTGTTAGGATCACCTCAGCCCCACCCTCTTGCTTCTGCCTTCACCGTGTGGCACTCGGGGGAAGGGTGTCCCTAGCGCAGGTGCATAATGAGGTGGAGCATTGATGACCTGCGTGTCCCCAGCCCTGTCTCCATCGGGCACCCACCTGGCCTGCCCTTCCTGGAGCTTCCCAGCCAGAGCCCCATGGCTGCCATGCGCCCAGCACCCCAGACCCCTGCCCTTCCCTGCACCCAAGAGCCCCCACCCCGGCTGTGACCTGGCGTCCTGGGGCTCTTGGTGAGCAGGTGCCTGCCGAGTGGGCACACAGATGAGCGGCCCCACTTTAACAAGGTGGCAGCCTGGGCCTGCTGGGTGCAGGGTGAGAGCCAGCTCCTCCTGTGACCTTGAGGGACTCGCTCAGCACACGAGTCCTGTGGCTGTGTGCCTGTCAACTACCCGTCCAATTCCTCCCTCTCCGCCTGGCCCCAGGAGCTGCTAAGCTGAGCCAGGAGGCGCCGGGTGTTTCTGCTGATAATCTCGCTCCCATTGTTGGGGACAGAGACCTCAGGGATCAGGGATGGCAGCTGGTGCGTGACAGGAAGGGATGGGCCTGGCCGAGGAGGATGACGAGGTTGCCATGGCCAGGTCTAGCTCATTTGCTGTGTGCCCAGCCTGTATACCCAGCTCATCATCACCATAATCCTGTGGGCTGGGGCCCTTCGTGCTACCCATTCTGCAGAAGCCGGGGCCCACAGAGGCTGAGCAACTGCACTACAGAGCCTCATTCCCACCCCATGAGCAGCTCCCACTACCTGCCCTGGGGACCTGGAGACAGGAGAGGAAGGCGAGGCCTTGCCTTGCCCAGAGCCTGGGTTTGGTCCAGTGCCAGGGATCTTGAAGCCATGTGGCTCTGGCAGTCATTTCACTTCTGTGTGCTTCGTGGCTTTGTTCACACAGGAGGGATGCAAATACCTTTTCTGAGGGGGTAAAAGTGAATCATCAAGGATTTAAGGTCCAGAAGCTGCCCTGGGGAAGGGGAGTCTATCAACACAGTGACCAGCAAGAAAGTCCTTGACTCCTGCCCCACACACCCTCCCACCAGTGGGCACAGTAGGGGCCCAGCCTTGAGGTGAGGATGTGTGGTTCAGAGAGTAGCTGTGGGCAGGGTAGACGCCTGCTCGTGACAGCAGGCTCCATGTGGAGTCGCTAAATCAATAAGCAGTGACGGCGTGTCGCAAGCGCTGGCAGTGCTGTTGGCAATACAGTGGACCCCCGAAATTTGCAGGAGTGACATTCCTAGAGCACCCAAGAATTGTGAAAAACCACAAATTTCAGATATGGTCAGAAAAGTGCCTATAAATGCTTGTTTTATAGTTTAAACCCTCAATACGCTATGTCTTCTGCATTTATATAATTTAATTTAATAAAATACTGTATTAAAAAAGCCTTAGAGGGTGCAGTGCATTTTGGCAGCATCTTAGGGATCTTAGGGCTTTAAGAAGAACAAAACAAGAACACTGGAGATAGCTGAGCCAGTACAGCAACCTGTTATGATGCAGGAATGCTGGTGTATCTGCTGGGGATGGGTTACAGGGCAGCAAGCAGTCAGCAGCAAGGAGGACTGAATAATACTCTCAGATTGGCTACTTGCAAACCTCCAGCAAAAAAAAAAAAACAATTGCAAAGGATACATATTCAAGGTTTCCAAAATTGCAGGGGGGTTCCGCAAACAGTTATTAATTAGGTTCTAAGGAAAAATCCCATAAACAACTGAGACCACAAAATCTGAACAGTGACTGTAGCATTTGTAGGAACGGTCATCCTGCGTATGAGGTCCTGCACTGGAAACTGGAAATAGGTGAAAACAATGTGGCCCTGCCCCTATGACCTCTCCTTCTTACTAGGTGACAGATGTAGGCAAGCCAGGACCCCTGGGTGAGGAGGAGAGGCAAAGACTGTTCTCTGGGAGCCAATGGCAAGGAGTGGCTACAAGATCTGCCCTCAGTGCTATGAGAACCCAGAGAAGGGACTGCTTTCTGGGTTGGGATACTTGGGCTGGGTATTGATGGGTAGGTAGGAGTTGGACTGAAACTGTATGCCGGCCCTGTGCTCCATGCTGGGATTCAGATGCTCGGCAGCTCAATCTCAGCCATCGGTGTCTGCACCATTTGGCCGGAGCCCAGGTCCACCCAGCAGAGACAGGGAGCTGGGTGTTGCCTCACCTCTGACTGCCCTCACCTAGCAGTGAGCACTTGCCCACCTGGAGCAGGGCAGGGAGCCAGCAGTCCCAGAGCACTGGGCCGGGGACAGGGACGCCGGCTCCTGCTTTGCCTCCCAGGTCTCGTTCCAGTCCTTGCCCCACACCAGGGCCAGTGCAAGTCAGACCACAGAGCTGGCTCAGGCTCTGCAGGCTGAGTGGCCTGGGAAGCCCGGCCCTGCCTGTTTCTGGGCTCACTGCACAGCCAGTGATGAGGTCGCAGTCATCGTTCTTGGGTCCCCATGTGGGGAGAGGGTGGGGTACGGCTGGCCTGCTGGGAAAGAAGCCTCTTCTGGGATCTCACAGCACAGTGTCCCCTGCAGTTTGTGTGCGTGGAAAGCCTGGTGACAGCCGTGGTGGACATGTACCCCAAGGTCTTCCGGAGGGGCTACCGGCGGGAGCTGCTCATCCTGGCGCTGTCTGTGGTCTCCTTCTTCCTGGGCCTCGTGATGCTGACGGAGGTGAGCATATGGGGCAGCTGTGAGGGGCTCGGGGGTGGGCAGACCATGACCCCAGCTCTGGGGTGGCCTGGCTGTGAGTCCTCACCAAGCCTGGGCACTAGTAGGGCAGAGACACAGGACGATCCTAGGCACATACGTGGGCACCTAGGTCATCCCGACCAGTGACTTCTGGGCGAAGGGGACAGCATCAGCTACTGGCTCCTAAACTGCTTACCTGTCCCAGGTCTCAAGTTCCAAGCAGGCTTGTCTGGGAACAGGCACTTCTGTGAGGTGTGCTTTGTCCTCTGCCCCCTGAACATCATCTGCTGGGCCTCCAGTGTGTGGGGGTCTCCATGACCCCCAAATTGAGACTCTCATAAACCGTGCCTCCCCTGCCCCTGCAGCCGTTCTTGTACTTAGTGCCTTGGGAAGGTATCTTTCTCCCACATGCTCAAAGGTAATTAAGAAAAACTCCTGCTGCCAGGAGACAGGCAGAGGGTTTGTGAGAACCATGGTGGGAGGGGTGCTCAGAATCCATCAGAGCAGCCATGTGAAACCCAGCTGGTCTGGGAAGCACTGGGCCGGTGGCTCCTTGTTGAACCTACTCATCCTCCTACCCCGCTGCCTCCAGGAAGCTGCCCTGCCTGCTTTACCTGTCTGGTCCCAGCCTCTGCCCCTGGGTCCCCAGCCCAGCTACCTTCCTTGTCCCGGTGTCTCAGTGGTCCGTGGTCCCTGTCCACCTGCCTGCCGTCAGGCTGCAGGCCATCAGAGCCAGCACAGGCCTGGCCCGGGTGCTCAGTGTGGCTGCTGTTCACTACCCAGGCTCCTGGTCATTGTGCCTTCCATAATCCATGTTAGAGGAGATGCACAGTGAGTGGAGCAGTCTTCCTCCTCCCTCCTGCAGGCCTGGAGCAAGCAGGGCCTCATTAAGCGCTCATTAATCATGCAAAGAGAAGTCTTTTTTTGCATACAAATTGGGAGGCTGACCTGATCCCTTAAAGAGGCTGACAGGGAGGGGCTGGAGTCACAAGAAGAGCAGGTGAAACACGGCATCCCCTGCCTGCCATGGCCCCTCTGCCAGAGGCCTGGATCCGTCTGAGGGCACTTGATGACCCAGGGCCATCAGGGCTCCAGTATGAGCAGCTGAAATGCAGATTGGTCCATTTCAGCAGGAACATAATGGGCAGGGCATCGTGAAGCACCAATTGCGGGGCTGTGGTGGCCTCAACCCTCGAAGTTGCTGGCTGGATCTCCTCCCTCATTCAGAGCTCAGTCCAGGGCAAGCACAGCCCACCAGCTCCTGGCCTCCACTAGGTAGGGTACTGGTTGGCAAAGACCCAGGCTCCACAGACGGACCATCTGTCAGGCTCTGTGTTTGGCTCCTCACCAGCCATCTGAAACCCTGCAGCTCTCTGTGCCTCCGTTTTTCCTATAGCGTAGTGCCTGCCTTGGGATCACATTGGAAAGGACTAAGAAGTCAGCCAAGATGCAGGAAGCAGGTGAAACAGAGCCTGGTACAGTCACACTTGGTGCCTGATGGGATGTGTCCTGAGGACTCGCTGTTAGGCACTTTCACTGTGTGGATGACACAAAACAAACTCACATATCTGGGACGGGTGACATCCCCCAGGGCTGCAGTCTCAGGAGACCTCTGTCCTGTGCATGACGCCATAGTGCCACTGAACTGTGCTTGGTGCTGCCTGTGGCCCCGCTCTGCATTTAATGGAAGGAAGCTAGTTGGAAGGGTGTCAAGGGTCACCTCAGAGCCAACCCTGCTGCCAGGCCCAGGGTGCTCAGGCTGCCCTGACGCCCACGGACATGATGGCCACTACAGTGTCGCAGGCCAGAGGCCTCAGGCACACGTGGCCTACACATCTGCATTGCTTCACCCTTGCTGTGTTTTATTAAACACGCCAAAGTCATCAACCATGGAAAGAGAGAAACTTGCCCATGAAAATCTGGATTTCTGGTGTCTTCCAGAAAGTTTGCAGTGATGGCCTCCCTGCTGTGGCCCAGAGCACTGTGGCTCTCCCACGGGCCCAGTCCCCACTGCTCCCCAGTGTCACATCCAGCCCACACTTCTCATTCACAGCAAACGGGCAGCCCTGTGGGTGTTGGCACAGTGCCTCAAGCTGCTGAAGAGGGGAATGAGGACACAGAGGGCCTGGTTGTGAGGCCTGTGCAGGAGCAAGGAGCAAACACAGGGCACACACAGGGGTGCTCTGACACATGAGAGCCTGTGGGGTGCCCAGAGTCTGGCTCCTATGCCCTCTCTTTCCCCTGCATCTATGCACTGTGGTGACAGCCCTTGCTGAGTGACAAAGACCCCTGCAGACTGTCACCGCACTGCAGCCCTCCGGCACCTCCCACCCTCCTGGACCCCAGCTGGCTGAGCTCGGGCCCGCCAGGACATCCATGGAGCTTGGTGACCACGGAGTCCTTTGATATCCATGGGGTATGGGTCCCGGGACCCAAATCCACAGAGGCAAAACACGGTGGAGCCCTCCTAGTCCCCCTGGGCACCGGCGTCTCTCAGTGGCTTTCCATACCTACTACAGTGACCAAGCTTGGGGTGCACACTAGTTCAGTATCTGGGGGACCGCGACATGGACAGTGTTTGGATAGGTTCAGCACAGAGGCTTTTGTTCCCAAATATTTTTGGTTCAAGGGAGGCCGAATCCAGGGGTCAGAGCTTGCGGAGGTGGGGGCCAACCACCTACCACGAGTCAGCCTAACCATTCCCCCTTGGCCTAGACCAGCCAGCCAGGTCCCTGCCCCACAGGGCTCACACTGCATGACTCAGGGACCTACTGCACATCAGGTGCCACACAGGACTCAAGTGGGGTCTTCTCAACTGGAGTGCCTGACCTCGACTTATTTTCAGTGTGGCCTCTGGTCCTGGGAGAGTTGGGTAGGCTGAGACAGGACATGCCATCACCTTCCGGGTGCCCAGGCATAGAGGCTACAGTGTTCAGAGGAAGAATAGGCAGACCCCTGGCCAGTGGCAGCCCCCAAGTGCATCAAGTGCAGTTACCAAGGCCAGCCAGCAAGCTGTCCACGTATCTGTCCCTGTCCACAGGGTGGCATGTACATCTTCCAGCTCTTCGACTCCTATGCCGCCAGCGGGATGTGCCTGCTCTTTGTGGCCATCTTTGAGTGCGTGTGTATCGGCTGGGTGTATGGTAAGTGGAGGTCCCCACCCCCGGGAACCTTCCTGTCTTCTCACCCCCACAGCAGCAGCGGGTTTAGGGGCCAGGCACTGTGACCTCAGGCCAGAGCTGGTACCCTGCGTCTCAGTTTCCCCCTATGAGATGGAGCTGCTGTCACTATGTCTCTAGAGAGGAGACAGTGTAGAAAAAGCAGCCCTAAAACACTGCCTTTTAGTCCTCCTGTTGCCCAAACTGAGCTATGCAGGGGTGCCAGGCTTGGAGACGGTGGAGTAGCTGCCCTGCTCCTTCCAGCCCTACCCAGCCAGGCCACCACCTGAACAGGTCAGCCAGCCCATCTCCTGGCCTCACCTCTCCAAAGGGAGCCCCTTCCACCTTCCTCCAGAATCCCTGTGCTCTCAGGCCCCCCACCCAAGGAGCACAAGAAGGCTTAACTGAGCTCAGGCTCCACAGGTTCCAGCCTGGGCCTCAGCTGAGAGCAGAAGCTCATGTCAAGAGCATGGTCTGTAAAACCAAGATATCTCAAGCCAGGGATAAGAAGAAAAGGCCAGGCAAGCTCCCCAAATCCTTCCTGGGAGGGCAGCCCAATGAATGACCTAGGGACTACCCAACAGGCCCCACCTCCTAAAGGGCCACTTCCAAAGAGCAAGGACCAAGTCTTTGCACAAGGTCTTTGGGGGACATTCATCACCCAAGCCATAGCCTTGTGTCACCTCGTGGTAACATTAAGTGATAAATAAGGGCATTGAGTTTCATCTCCATCTGTTCTGCTCTGCAAAGGAAGCAACCGGTTCTATGACAACATTGAAGACATGATTGGCTACCAGCCACTGTCACTCATTAAGTGGTGCTGGAAGGTGGTGACCCCTGGGATCTGTGCGGTAAGTACCAGCCAGGTGCTACCCCCAGTGCCCCACCTGCTCAGTCACCCTCCATGTCCCCACCCAGCCTTGCTGGCCCTGAGAAGGCACATGTCCCCAGGTCCCAGCCTCGTAAATCTGAGGTTACAGGGACAGACTCTGAGTCTGGCCGGGCCCTCAGCAGATCCCAGCTCTGCCACTAGCTTGCTGGGTGGCCCGAGCAAGTGTCCCTCTGCCTTGGGCCTGGGCTGTGCCTTGCTGCCACCAAGGCCATGTGAACACTAAGGTTTTGCTTTGTTGTTAACTATGGTGGTGACAGAGCTGAGGTAATGTCCGGCTCATGCTGTTCCTCAAAACTAGACCACAAGGGGTCTTATTGAGCGGCAGGAGACACAAAACAACTTGCCACCTCGTCACCCATTGTCTGCTTCCCTGCCTGGAACAATCTCAAAGCATCTCAGTCTGGAGAGTGTGGGAGAGTAGCTTTGAACAAGCCTTTGAGGAAGTGACAGGGACAAAACAAGAGTCCCTGGATGGGCCGAGGCCCCAGGGTAGTGGGAGGTCTCAGGACCCCAGGGGCTGGGGGCCGAGTCGCATCCCCATGCGTCTGATACTCCAGGTGGTTCTGCCCCACGTTGCTGTGGACAGGCAGATGGTGGCGGCCGCGGGGACTTCTCATCTCTCTGTAGGGCATCTTCATCTTCTTCCTTGTCAAGTATAAGCCACTCAAGTACAACAATGTCTACACCTACCCTGCCTGGGGCTATGGCATCGGCTGGCTCATGGCACTGTCCTCCATGCTGTGCATTCCACTCTGGATCTGCATTCAGCTGTGGCGGATGGAAGGCACGCTCCCCGAGGTGAGGGAGGGGATGACACAGGGCATGCTGCCCAGGGTGGGAGGGGGCAGGCAGGGATGGAGAGCATGCACGGGTTCAGGCACCTCACTGGTCTCAGCTTCTTCCCCTGGGTAATGGACATGATGCAGATATGCCAACCTGTATCTCAAGAAAGCCATGGGCCAGCTCCTCTTTGGCAGGCATCCATCATGGCAACTGTGCTGGAGGTGTCTCTGTGAGGCCTCAGGGGCGTGCTGTCCACTTTCCTGTCACTGGAAACAATGCCCAACACGTTCAGCTTAAAGGAGGAGAGTTTATTTTTGCTCACATTATCCTATGCTTCATTTTTGGCTAGCTCCAGAGCAGAAATGGTATAGTGGAAGGGCCTAGCAGAGGAAAGCTGCTCACCTCATGCCATCCAGGAAGCAGAGAAAGAAGGAAGGAGCTGAGGAGAAGAATACTCCCTTCAGGTCACTCCCCCAGTGACTGGCCTCCACCTAGCCCCCACCTCCAAACAGCACATTCAGTCATGAACCCCTCAATGGATAAATTCACTGATGAGTATAGCACCTCACAATCCAATCACCCTTCAAACACATGAGACTTTGGGGGAGTATTTTAGATCTAAACCATTGCATCCCACCCGAACCCTTAAATAGTTCATATATATCTCATTATGCAAAATACATTTAGTCCATCCCTAAGAACTGCCAAAATCCTAACAATTCCAGCATCGCTGAAAAGTCCAAGTCCAAAGTCTCCCCTGAGACTCAAGACAAACTCTTATCTATGAGCCCCTATGAAAAGCAAAAAGAAAATTAAATACTTCCAACATACAGTGACATGGGGTGATGATTCCCAACCCCAAAGGGAGGACTATGGAAATAGAAAGAAAAAATAAATAAATAAAAATAAATAAAAAAGAAAAAAAAAAGAAATAGAAAGAAATTGGACCAAAGCAAGACTGAAACCCAGCAGGACAAACATTAAATCCTATAGCTCCATGTCCACTATCTGGGGCAGTTTATGGTGAGATATGAGGCCCAAAGGGCTTGGGTGGCACTTCTGTGGTTTCCTCAACAGACATTCCACAGTCCTGGCATCTTCAGCTTCTTAGCATCACAAGTTCATACACTGCCCTCTCAGTGGCACATTGCTCAGTGCCCCCAGGGCTCTCTCTGAAATCTGGGTAGAAGCTACCATGACCCCATAGCTCTTGCATTCTGTGTGCTTGTAAAACCAGCACCACATGGATGATGCCAAAGTCTGCTCTGACTTGAGCAGTAGCCAGGGCCCATTGCATCATGGCCACAGAGGTCTCCTAGTACCTGGGTGGCTGAGAAATGTGAAATGAATGCACAGGAACCAGTTCCCTAGGCAACTCTTCTTAAGCATGGAGACTGGGGACTCTTCTCAAATGAAAACTTAACAATTCTATACCCTTGAACCTGTGAAGGGTGGGATTTTTTTTGATTCCTGAGATGCCTCCAAGCCATCTTTCCTATTATCCTGATGCAAAGTATTTGGCTTCTTTCTAATGCTTATCTTCTCAGCAACCATGCTTTCCAAGGCCCCAACATTGTAAGCACTTCCTTTCTGATGAAACTGCAAACTTTTTACATCTGGTTTTTGTTCCTGATTCTTACTATGGGTCTGGGTAAAAGCAGCTAACAGTACCCATGCCACTGCCTGAATGTTGGGCTGCCTTGACATTTTCTCCACAAGATTACTCTACTGCTCTTAACCTTAGTCTACCACAAAGTCCCCAAACATAAATAAAATGCAGACACATTTTCTGCCAGAGTATAACACACATGGCCTCTAGTCCAATATGCCAATATAGTCCTTATGTCCAACTGAAACATCCTGAGCCTGGCCTTTACTGTCTGCATTCCTGTCAGAATCTGATTTTCTGAGCTCTGACCAAAATCTCCCATCAATCTCTGCTTACTCTGATTGCACAGCATTCTAAGACTTCTCTAGCTGGCATCTCCAACAAATCTTTTCAAATTCTTGCTGCAAACCGAAGACTTCTGAGTCACTATGTAGCCCAGGCTGGCCTCAAACTCCCTGAGATCCTCCTGCCTCAGCCTCCCAAGTGCTGGGATTACAGGTGTGCACCACCACACCCAGCTTTGTATTAGTCACTTTCTTGTCATTGGAACACAATACCCAACACTCACAATGTAAAGGAGAGAGTTAATTTGACTCACAGCTTCCAATGGGTTCAGCCCATGGTTGGCTGGCTCCAAAGCAGAAATGCATGGTGGAAGGGCATGGCAGAGGAAAGCAGAGAGAGAGAGAGAGAGAGAGAGACAGAGAGAGAGACAGAGAGAGAGACAGAGACAGGCTGATATCTCCATGAGTAGAAGGGAGGAGCTGGGGATAGGAATATACCCTTTCAGGTCACACCCCAGGGACTTGCCAGCAACCAGGCCCTACTCCTCTAACAGCACATTCAGCTACTGAATTCATCAGTGAATCCACTGGTGAGTATAGCACCCCCATGACCCAATCATCTTCCAAAAGCTCCAACTCTGAACACAAGAGGCTTTGGGGAACTTTTTTTTTTTTTTTGGTACTGGGAATCAAACTCAGGACCTTCCACTTCTGAGGCAGGTGGCGGCATCACTGAGCTAAATCCCTGGCCCGGGGGACATTTTTTATCCAAACTATGACACTTGGCTCACATGGCTAGCCAATGGCCCAACAGCAATTCAAACCCCGGCTTCTTAGCTCCTGCCAGAGAGCAGGGACCAGGTAGTGGGTCCTGATTCCAGTTCTCGGGTTCTAATCACCTGCTTGAGACCACCTAGGAGGCCATGCACTTCTATACACCCTCATCTCCTTGCTACTCACTAGCACAAGGAACAGGGACCTCTATTGTCCCTATTCCCCAGGGCAGGAAACAGAGGCCCATGGAGGCCAGTGGATCACCCAGGACAGAGCACTATGGCAGAGCCAGGACCTGGGCCTCAGTCTGATAGATGCACCGCACCGAGGCACCCACCTGTGTGCTGGCAAGGCCAAGGCTGACCCCCAGGCCCTGGCAGCTCCCTGAGGCAGCTCTTCTCCTCCCCAACATTTAGAAATTCCGGAAGTTGACAATCCCCAGTGCAGATCTGAAAATGCGGGGCAAGCTTGGGGCAGGCCCATGGACGGTGACAGTTAATGACTGTGACGCCAAGCTCAAGGGTGACGGCAGCATCGCAGCCATCACAGAGAAGGAGACGCACTTCTGAGCCTGCCCGCCTGCCCGCCACCTCGATGCTCCTCCTCCCCTCCCTGTGTGTAAATGACCCCGAGCTTCTCCTAGTGGTAGGGGCTTTGCTTCTGTACACAGGATATATTAACATGTTAATCTCCACTGTACACTTGGCTGACAGCCCCCGTCCCCACCTCGCTCGGTAACCACGGAAGTATCTGCCACCTCTTGATAATACTGTACAGCGACTAGCACCCCTCGCATCCCGCCGTGGTTTTAATCAGTGTGTCCTAGGGGTCAGTGTGCCATATTGTAAAACTTTTATACTGGGGCTACGGGCAGGTGGGGTGGGGAGTGACAAATGCTGTTCTCTGTCAGTCTCTTCACCCACCGTTCCTGTCCCATATTTGTCCCTGATTCTGTGGGCAGTCGGCCTTTCCGGGTCCCCAGGAAGAGCTTCTCTCTTGAATCTTCCCTTTTTTGGGGGTGGGGTGGGGTTGCAGGCTGAAGGTCACATAGCAGAGCAGAGAAAGTCCTAGAAGTCTGGGGACTCCTGGGTCACAGGCCCCCTGCCTAGATCCCACTAAGTGACCTTGGCCACTCTCTTCCCCTCCTTGGGCCTCAGTGTCCCCAGCTCCCAAATTGGGGGATTCTCTTTTTGCCTCCCTCCCCTGAAGCACTGCCATTGACCTTGGCTCCTTCCGAAGACTCACAGGCCACCCCCCCCCCCCCGTACCCACCTGGAACCCTGTCCCCACCTGCTCACTGGAAACCAGATTTCTCCTGCAATGATGTGGTGACGTGTGTGTCCACCCCCGGGTCTCACCCTCCCTCTGTGCCTCCAACCTGGGCAGGGCTGATGGAGGGGCCATGGTGGCTTCTGGCTTAGGAGCTGAAGAACTTCCTGCAGCCTCCCAAAGCGAGCACTGCACAGAGGCCACAGGCCGCGCCTCTGTCCCCAGCCACCTCTTCTGCTCGCTGTCCCCTGCCCACTTCCTCCCACCTCGTACATCTTGGCAGACCCTGTGTGGAGACTGCTTCCCTACCCTTCCGTGTTCTCTGCGCCAGTGGCCAGAAGCCCCAGCTCCTGCCTATCCAGACGACCTGGGGGTGATCTGGACCCCCTCTGGCTCTTGGGGTGGGGGTGTGGGCCTTAGGCCATGGAGAGGCAGGGCTGTCCCCTCCCTGCCTGGCCTCGGGCCTCGAGAGCGATCCCTTTCTCTGATGAACTGGATTTCACGTCGAGCCTCTGTGTTGCCTTCTGAGCTATGGGGGTGGGGAAGGCGTATTATTTCTCCTCCCCCACAGGCCCCAATTCCATTTGATGGAAATGTGAACTTTCTCCAAAGGAGACCCATGTGTTCCACTGACCCCAAGGTTCCCCAACACCCCTCTTGTCTACTCCAACCAGCCCCCACCTAAAGCTGGAGTTTGCTCCCAGAGAGGCCCAGTGCCCCAAGACAGGTAAGGGCACCTTGTTCTGGGGCCCCTCTTGCACCCAGCTGCTCTCAGCCAGGCCAGCACACCCTGAGCCATCTGACCTGGGGGCACCCGGTGGGACTCCCTGCACTTGCTGGTCCTCAGCCGCACCCCTCCCAGCAAGCTCCGGGGAGGGAGATCTACTGCTGCTACAGTCCCGCCACCTGCTCCCGCAGGCCGATGGACAGACCTACTGGTCCCTGAGGCCTGTCGCTGGGACGCACGCACCAGACACGTGGCTCTTAACACTTGACACTCTTAACCCTACTCATGAAGGGGGCGGAGGGGGCTGGGTTTTCTGTGTTTTGTAATTTCCTACTAGGATCCAGGTAACTTTGTGGGGTGGGGAGGGTGATGTGGGGCGGGGCCGTGTCATTGTGATGACTTTTTTGATATTTGTTAGGAACAATACATCCTATTTACGGTATTATTAAAAAATGAAAACAGTTGTCTTGTTTTGCATCTTGAATGTTCTTACCAGAGACCGTGCGGACGCACGATGCACTGCTTACTTGTTTTTAAAAAGCAAAAGTAGACGAAATCCTCACATGGCTGCTCCCCGCCGGGTGATAGTGCTATGTTTTCCTTCCATTTCTTTTTTTTGGTACCAGGGATTGAACTCCGGACCTTGCACTTTTGAGGCAGGCACCAGAACCACTGAGCTAAATCCCCGGCCCCTCCTTTCATTTCACTGAGATTAGGAGCAAAAGGAAGCCCTGTCTACCTTCGTTCCCATGTTCACCCTTCACACCGAGTGTGCTGGCTGCTTTACAGAAGTTATCTCTTCCATCCTCACCATAACTGTAAAATGGGCGCTTCCATTTTATTTATTTATGACTTGACCCATTTCACAGATAGGGGACATGAGGCCCAGAAAAGGCAAGCAGTTTGCTCACAGTGACACGGCTAAGCAACAGCAAAAAGAGAACTCAGATCTGTCTGATCCTGTCTCTTCATCACAATGCCTTAACCATTCCCCATGCCCAAGGCTCAAAGAAAGGAGTAGCCACCTCCCGGTGGCCAAAAATCGCTGCCACCAAGCTCACAGCCTGTCCACGTAGCAGACCTGGTGTCTGAGGAGTAAGCAGAGCCGAAAGAGAAGAGGGTCTGCAGCCCGGTTTCGACCCAGATGCCGGGTGGCTGGACAGGTCCTGGGAGCCCGAGTAGAGCTGTGATTATTATCCTGAGAGAATAGTGTCAGCACTCGAGAAGGGTTGGGCTAGTGCTCAGAACAGAGACAAAATCTCTCAGTTTGTACCTGAGATTTCGAGATACCCACTGGAAGGAAGCCACAGAGCTAGTGTGGCCCTGCCAGCCTGTGGGATAGGCTGTCGGCTCCTTTCTTAAAATCCCTCTTCTCAGGTTCCAGAGAACATGCCTCGGCCTCTGTCCCTCCCTGCGGAGGTGACGCCTGCTCACAGGGAAAGCGTCCCACAGATGCCATCCACCCAGGGGCCCTGAGGACCTCGTCATTCCTTAGAGCCACAGGGACTGATTGGTGCATCCCTGTCCTCTGCCCCTTCCCTCCGTGTGTCTGAATTTGTGTTACATCAGGCAAGTTTCAGCAGCAAGCCAAGAAGCACCTAAGTCACGGGAATGTGGGTCTCCCCCTGCCCAAGTTTCATTACCTTCTCATCACTGAGACACAGTACCTGACACCCACAACTGTAGGGAGAAAGATTTATTTGGGCTCAGTTAATAGAGGTTTCAGTCTTCTTGGCTCTCAGTCTTGAGTCCACTGGCTCTCAGTCAGGGTGGCATGGCAGAGGAGAAAGGGCTCATGGCATGGAAGACAGAAAGCAGAGAGCACTCAAGAGAGAAGGGAGGGAGAGAGGGGCCCTTCCAGGCCACGCCCTCAGTGACCACCTCCTCGCACCAGGCTTCACCTCCCAACATCACATTTAGCTATAAACTTAGCAGTGGACTAATCCACTGATGAGTATCATGGCCCCATGATCCAATCACCTCCCAAAAGCTCCACTGATGAGTGCATGAGGCTTTGGAGGACATCTAGATATAAACCATGACACGAGGAAACCTGATTTGCACACCTTTGAGCATATGGGATTGGTAACCAGGGGAACTCATTTACCTGGTAGAGCAGTTGGCTGCACTGTGTACTAGCAACCCCTCCTGGCCAAGTGTGGCTCTACATCCTAGCTCTATTAGACATGGCAACTAAACAGAGGGGAGAGGAGCCTTAGAGTGGGGTCCAGGGCTCCTTACTTTGGCCCTAAGAGGCTTTCCTGGAGGCCGGTGGAGAGGAGCAAGCACCAGAGAGCAGGGATTTTGGGCTGAGAACTACACAGTTTGGTACATGGGGTCCTTTCACTGCTCAGCTGGCCTTTCCTGCACCCCCAGGCTCCATGCCTCACCCCTGGGACTAGGATATGGAGGCAGTGAGGGATCCCTTCCTCAGCCATTCCTGCCCTTCTTTGTCAGGGGGAGAGGCGTCCATACCCTCTGGATGGGACACATGGTGGGGAGGAGCCTCTGTTCCTGTGCCCAGCCTCCTCAGCATCCCTGGGCTTCAGCTTAGCCACAGGTGGAACAGTGAAGAAAAGAGACCTAAGGAAGGCAGACATCTGCCCCAGGATTCCCCCAGGACTCTGGCACTCTGCCACCTCACAGTCAGTCACTGCACCATCTCAGGCTGTTAAAACACAAGTTCTCTATGCTGGGCATGGTGCCACATGCCTGTAATCCCAGCACCCAGGAGGCTGAAGCAGGAGGATCACTGCCAGTTTGGAGCCAGCCTGGGCTGCATAGTGAGTTCAAGACCAGCCTGGACTACACTGCAAGAACCAACCAAAGAAATCCAAATGCTCTCTCGGTTCAACACCCATGACCCAGCAGGGAGAAAGCCTTCGTAGGCTAACTCTGGCAACTTCTCTGCCCGCCCCCCCCCCCATTTGGTGGAGATTGAATCTGAGGCCTTCCCACTGAGCTACATCCCCAGCCATTTTTAAATTTTTAAATTTTGAGATAGGTTCTCACTAAGTTGCTAAGTTACCCAGCCTGGGCTCAAACTTGGCAATCCTCCTGCTTCAGCCTCCCAGAGTGCTGGGATTACAGGTGAGCACCACTCCTACTTTTGAACAAGGCCACTTTGTAGGGAGCCTAAAGGGGCAACATGCCCTGCTCCCAGAGCTTCCCACTAGTCTGGAATCCATAGCCACCACGAGAACCCCAGGGCCATGGGCTGGGCTGGGGCCACCTGCTGTGCTTGAAGTCACCTGTGCCACCTCCTCAGAGCCTCACAGCCAGCCTAAGAGCTCAGAGCTTGAGGAACCATGTCACATGAGGAGGCCAATGTTGTAAACTGGAAACGAAAGCCATCTCCCTGCCTTGCTGTCACTAACGCTGCCCCCCATCTCATGCCCACAAGGTGAGGGTAACCGTGACTTAGGCATCATGCCCATGGGTGACGCCTCACCTGCTGTCTGGGCCACCTCTGGGCCCGCGGAGGGCCACCTGAGCCACAAGAGAAGCAGTGGTGGGAGAGGCAAGGTGGGGAGGCCTGGGTCTTGGGGGCCAGAAAATCCCTTTGGGAACACGAAGTACCTTTCCAAACCCTGTCATTCCCAGCAGTGACATGGGCCACGAGCTCATGGACGGACAGGGGTGCCACTGAGGGTGGCAGGTACCACCAGGCCCTCAGGGGCCTAAACAGCAGTGATGGGGTCTTGGGGACCAAGGGGACACAGGAGCCACGTAGGGGCTGTGGGATGTGTGGCCAGAGGCTGTGGGAGCTAAGCGGGGAATGAGGGATCACCGTGGAGCTTTAGGAGTTGCTGAGGCCAAGGGGAGTGCGCAGCGGGGCTGCTGTAGGTGCAGTTGGAAGTCAATGGGGACAAAGAGGGTGGTGCTCAGCGGGCGGAAGGCCAAGGCCCAGCCAGAATGCCGCCAAGGGAGGCGGTGTGTGGCTTAGCCATGGCCCAAGGAGTCCACCGCCTTGGCCTTCCTGGGCTGGTGCAGGCCTGACTTTTCTGGACATTCCTACCTGGTCCACTAACACTAGGCTTCTGCATCCTCCTGGGACTTTCTCTGCCCGCCTCCCATGACTTTCCACAGCCACCTGTCCTGGAGTGGGGGCTCAGGGACCCCCAAAGTGGGCAACTTGGGGGAGACCCACAGAAGAAACTGGGCCTGAATTCTGGGGCACCATCAGAGGGCTCAGAGAAGGGCAGGACATTGGGGTGCAGGCAAGGGTCACACTGATCACCTGGAACATCCTGGCCAGTTACGGAGCTGCAGGCTCTGTCCTGCAGATGTGCCGCGGGCTCAGAGGCATGTGCAGAGTGCTGCACTGGGACTCCAAGCCGGCCTGTGGGCCCCACAGCCTCCTCTGGTTTCCTTCCTCATACCAGGCTCAGCGCCCTCATCACGGCCCTTGAATCCTGTTCTGGATCTGACTGGCGGGGGCAGGAAATCAGCCACCAGGTGGCGCTGCTGCTAAATCCAGGCCCCTGAGGTCTAGTCTGAGCCGTGTCCCGCCTAGGTGGCCAGGACAGGGATAGAAAGGCTGCCCTTGGCCGAAGGGGATAATTCATCCTGCCCCCCAGGCCGGACGGACACATCTGTGCTCAATTCCCAATACCCTGGCTCCCTGGCTGTGTGGCCCTGGGCAAATGACTTCACCTTTGTGATTCTGGTTTCCTCATCTGTACAAAGGAACACAAGATACAATTGGTGGGGACACTGAGAGGGTTAAAGGAGGTGAAGGTGCTTGCCGAGTGTCCCACAACAGGGAGGTCTGGTTCTCTTTCGTCACCTCTCACCACGGTCAGAAGGTGGTGGCTGGGGGAAAGACCCCAGCCAGTGCCAAAGGACCTGTGTTCTGGTTCCCAATTTGCTCAGCCTTGGACGAAGTCACTGAGCTTCTGCTTCCTCATCTGTGAAGCAGACTTGGTCACGGGGTCTCTGTCTGCTGTCTGAGGATTTGGTGAGATTGGAGGTTCACGACCCTGTTTTGTTAAGCTCCAGACAAGCAGAAAGGTGACTTGAGGGGTCATCCCTGCTCAAACTCTTAGCCTGGGGAGGAGGAGCCCCGGGGCACAAAGGCACAGACAGGGGCTATGTCCTGGCCCTGCACCCTGCCCCACTGGAGCCCTGGGTGCCAGCAAGAAGAAGAGAAGGCCCAGCCCCTAAGTAGAGGTGACGATTACCGCTGGGGGAGAAGATCCGGTTTGCTTTTCACTTGCTCCTTTTTCTTCTGCACCATCTAATTATTTTTCTTAACAAAGAACATCTATGGGTTTTATATCCCAAAGCACCAAATCAATGAAGCTATTTTTAAAAACCTTGTCGTGGCTACAGAGAGGTTGGTGGCAAATGCAGGTTGGGGGAAGGGCAGAGAGTTCTCCTAGGGTCTCCAGCAGAGGGGAGAGGAGGAAAAAGGAAAGAGGGGGGTCCCTCAATCAAGGCCCCAGCCTTTGGGGAGCTGAAGAGGACGGAGAACAGGAACTGGGGACCCTGGGCTGCAGGACTCCCCACAGCACTGGCACAGGTCTGCAGCTGCCGACCTGTGGCTCTCTGGGCAGCTTTTGCAGGAGGAGAGAGGGGGCGTCCGGCCCGCAGCCCTTGGCCTTTCTGGCCTCCCACACTCCCTGGAGCCCCACGGGCAGATGGGGACACTGAGGTCCACTTGCTCCTCTGGCTTCTTCTGCATCCCTGCTCTAGGGTGCACCTTCAGGCATCTCCAACTCCACTGTCCAGACTGGATTCACCTCGTCCAGCCTCCACCCCCGCCCCCAGGCTGTCCCTCCTGCCTCCATAAAGGACCCCACGGTCCCAGGAGCCCCTCCCTCCAGGAGATAGTGATGGAGCATCACTGGGCCCTGCCTGCCTGCAGCTTAAGTGATGAATGGCCTGGCGAATATGAAGCAGGGAATTGAGATGGGGAGGTCAGGGAGTGGGGAAGGGGTGGAGTCAGGACAGAAGCCTTTGGCTGTGTGGGAAAGAGTGTTCCAGGGAGTACGGCCGCATGTGCAAAGGTCCTGGGGTCTGATCTGCAGTGCTCATGGGGCAGCCAGGCGTTTAGGCCAGCTTCAGCACAGAGTGAGCCAGAAAGAAGGGTGGATGGGGGCGAGGGGTCAGATAGGGAAGGACCTCAGGACATGATAGGCAATGTAGGCATGAGAGGAAAGAGCAGGGAATCGCCGTGGGGTTCTGTGCAGAAGGGGAGTGTATGCCAGTTTGGGCTTTAACAAGGCCTCTCCAGCTGCCAAGGGGGATCAGGGGAGGAGGCTGTTGTGGGAAAGCAGTGATGAAGTCTGCCCAGCAAGAGAGGAAGGGAGAGGGCCCAATCCTGCACCAATTTCTAAACCTCCCCACCCTGCATCCCTCCCGTCCCTGAATCTCACTGCCCTTTCTCCTTCGAGCTCTGAAGACCCACACTCTTCCCTCGCCCCTGCCCTACATGAGATGGTCCTGTCGGCCATCTCCAGACACAGGGCGGGACGGGGCCTGCGCCAGTGGAAGGGGGAGAAGTGCTAGGCCCCCCAAACCCCACGATGTCCACCCAGCCATACCCACCACCCAGGGCCTGCTCCGTGGCCAGCAGACAACGCCAAGCTCGGCAGGAAGGATTCCTAGGGCACCATGGGCACTTCCAGTGTGGGCACTGGCCTCTCAAGACATGAGTCTGGATCCCGGCTCTGCCATGCACACATCTGGTGACCTGAGTGAGTCCCTGCACCTGGCAACCCTCACTTGGCCTCGTCTGCAGATCGGAGCTGACAGTTCTCAGGCCTCAAGATTGTACAAGGTCTGGGGATCCACAGGGCAGGTGTTGTTGGCTTGTTTAATAGAGGACCATGCCTCATAGGGCCTGATGGTCCCCCAGGAGAGGAAGACACAGCTTCAGAGCCAGAGCGCCCAGGCTCCCATCCTAGCTCAGCCTTGTCTTGGCCAAGTGACCCTGGGAATGATGCCCTCCCCCAGCCTCCACCTGCAGAACAGGGCCCCCCCTCATAGAAGCAGCAGCTGCCCATGCACAGAGCACACAGTAGGTGCTCAGCCAAGGTGCGGAGAGCGTGGGCTTCACCCCCACCAGCTGGCCCATCATTCCAATGTGCTCCTTCCTGGGCCAGGCAGCTGCAGGCTGGCGGGGGGCGGGGGGGACTCATCTCAAGCACAGGCTCCACACAGCAGAGCTCGGCAGAGGCCCCGTGCCTGTGGACAAAGAGCTGTTGTTCCCGCAGATCTAAAATTGCCTCCCTCTGATTGCTGCTATACAAACTCAGGCAGTGGCTGTGTCCCCATCCAATTGGGTCTATTTCAAGAACACGCTGATTAGCACTGATTGCGCCTTGATTAGGCGAGCACATCTCACAGCCCCCTCACCAGCTCTGGGGGTATGCGGGCTCCTGCTCCCCCACTGCACCCCCCACCCCACCCAGGGGTGGCCAGGCCAGCGGGTGGCGCACCTGGCTGGGGCCTTGTCCTGCCTCCACTTCCCCTAGGGATTGGAGAGGCCACTTCCCTTCTCCTGAGCCTCTATCTTCCCTGCAAAATCCTTCCAAATTCAGGAAAGGGGGGAACAAAATCGGCCCTGGGAAATGCGGCCAGAATGGTGGCCTTTACATCTGGTGCGGAGACACTGGCCAGAAAGTGCCTCTTCACAAAGCCCATCACACACACGCTTGGGCACACACGTGTGCACATGCACACTGGGGCTGTGCCTGAGGCTGCCCTCTCGGCAAGGCTAAGGTGGGGCTGAGCTTTGATAATTAGACCTTTCTTTTCCCCAGCTTGTGACTGACCTGGGGCACATGGAGACAGGCGTCTAGTGCCTCGAGGCTGCAGAGGTAACCTGAGAGGCCTATACTGTCGAGGACACACAGGACTCTTGGAATAATCAGGAATCATGTTTCTGAAATGCGGATTGTGGGTGCCACTCCTGGAGCTGTGGAAGCAACCCTCTGCACTGGCCCAGGATCAGGACTTTAAAACCCTGCCTCAGTGACAGAGGGTGCTGGAGATCAGCGATGCTGTCTGGGGCGAGCTGCCTCCTTCTGACCTGCCACCCTGATGCCCAAACCAGGAGCCCTGATGCCAGTCAATCTTTCCACAACCCCCTGCAGGGCCTTTTCTGCCCCATCGCCACCCAGGCCGCAGCCTCTCTGCTAGGCTCCCCACTCCGCCCTCTGTGTCCCACTTTCTACTCAGCAGGTAGAAAGATGGTGAAATGCGGGCCAGGCCGCCAGCCCTTCCCCACGATGAAGCCATCCATGGTTCCCATTCCCCCAAGGTCTGCAGCCTGCAAGGCTCTGTAATGATGCTCCCCCTGAGGTCTGCTCAGCTCCCAGCCTGCTCTGTGCCTCTCCACTGAGGCGCTCTGCATTACTGTCTTTCTGGCTGGTGCGCCTCCCGTCCTCTCTTCCGGTCACTTCGTATCCCTTCATGAGACAGTCAAGCACATTTCAAGAGGTCCTGCGAAGGCTTGGGCTGCCGGGGGTGGTGAGCTCCCTGTACAGAGAGGCATGCAAGACGCTTCTTGCCCATCCACATGGGAGGACCTCACAGAGGGAATGTTGGCTTTGGGTCTGAGCTCCAGATCTTTCTCCCTACCTCAGAGAGCCTGGGTGTGGGGACCTGAATCCTTGTGACCCTGAATCCATCTCAGGGCCTCGTACTCTGGCTTAGGACTGGGATTCTCACTCCGCTTTCCCTTGGGCGCAGGGTCCCGGCAGTGGTGGGAAGTGGGACAGTTGCCCGGCCCATGTGGGGTCCAGGTCAGCTCCCCCACCCTGCCCTCAGACCCTGCTTTCTCCAGCCTCCCCACCCTGCTCCCCTTCCTCTCCACTTCTGGTCTCTGTGCACCCCCTCCCCTGTCAGACCACCCCTCTCCCATGTGCTTGCCGGAGCACAGGAGTCATAAGCCACGGGGTCTGGACCCACATGGGCCTAGGTTCAAATCCTGACTGTGACCCTGGGCGAGTCTCCTCCGGAGACTGTGGTGAAGATTTGGGGAGCCCTCGGAAGTGCTCAGTACCTGTGGCAGGCAGTCAGGGCCAGCCTTGTCCTGGCCTCCTATCTGGGGTGCAGAGGACATCTGGGCCAGTCTCTTCGGTCCAGATGAGCCCTCAGGGGAGGGAGGGGGCTCTAGGCCAAGAGCCCTCAGACCCTTGCACCCATTACCTCCACGACCTTGCCAGTGACAGGCTGGGGTGACCCCTGCTGGATGGAAGCCAGCCCAGCCCCGGCTCCAGACATGGCTAAGTGATAGCGACGCTCCTCCCACGGCAGAGTCCCAAGCAGGAGCAGGGAGAGACCCTTATACAAGTCCTTTCCTGTTCTGACCCTCTCATTCCACAGGAGGGAAGCAGCCCAGAGAGAAAATGTGAAATGAAACGTGCGTCTCAGCCTGTGCTGCCAGGTCGTGTGATCGGCCAGGCCCCTTCCTCTCTCTGGCTTGCTGTCACCAAACTGTCCCCAGGGAAATTAGGTGGAGGAGGAATGGGTGCCAGCAGTCATAACTGCTGGCCGGAGAGGCCCTCCAGGAACCATCCTCCTTTTCTCACATTCCCCCCGCCGCCCAAGAGATCCCAGAGCCCAGGAGGAGGGGCGGATTCGCAGGAGGAAGGGAACATGGTGTCCTGGGGCACTTGGACAGGTGGCTGGAGAGAGGGGATGGTTGCCTGGCAACCACCAGGTCTCTGGGTCCACCGTTCAGCAGGCTGCCTGCCTGGAGGGAGGTGGAAGCAGCCTCTTCCCCCGCTCCTCTCCTCCGCCCGGCATGGGCCCCAGCTCTGCCTCTGCCACACTGCAGGGTAGGGCATAGCAGGACCCCACTGATCCCCAACAGGCGGAGCCACTTCCAGGTCCAGAGCCTTGGCTTGGGGGCCACTGCTTCCCCAGGGCACACAGTGTGCACTTTCAGCAAACACACAGAGCTGACATGGGTGGGCACGGCCACGCGGGCCTGAGAAGAGCCTTGGAAATGGGAGAATGTGGAAGTCCAGCTCCGGTGGCCACAACACACGTGTCCCCCTTGTGGGGCCATCCTCCTGCCTGGAATCAGACTCTCGTCTGCCAAACAACAAGGCTAGAATAGATGTTTAGGCTCTGGCATTTCGAGTAAATATGGCTTAGTCCCAAGACCCCCACTGGATGCAGCCAGATGTGGAGGCAGCTGATTTGGGCACAGGGAGGCTCCCTCCCCTGTGGTCCACACTGAGCACCCTTTGCTGGGGACCGGCCCTTGCCTGGGTCAGGATCAGGACATTGTTTACCTGGTGTCCAGGAGGAGAGCAAGGGGGCCAGCTCAGAGGAGAGCATCCAGGAGCCTCCTGAGGGCCTCTAGACACAGGGCCCTGGAATGTGAGGTGTGGAGGAAGGTGTATGCAGTAGTGCTCGCACACACACGCCACACACTACATCCCGAGTAGAGATGCTCACATCATACACACACACACACACACACACACACACACACACACACACACACACACACACACACATACACACGGGCTGAGCTTTTCCTGGTAGTGTTTGATTTTTTCACCCTGAAATGTTTCCAGGGTCCTCACCTTCTTGCCTCTAATGAATCATTCCCAATCCAGCCCGGAAGCTCAGGTGGTAACCACAGAGCCTCAGAGAGGACCTGGGGACAGCATCCAGGCCTGTGGACACCACGGCCCACGAGAGCAGCAGGTGCCAGGAGCCAGCCTCAGCCAGCTCTGGAGGTTCCAAGACATGGCAAGTATGTCCAGCCAGCAAGCAGGGTCCTGTGCAAGTGGGGTCCCCGCCTGGCCTTACCAGCCCTTCGCCCGCCCCTCCTTATGCCCTGCTTTGTCCTGCCTTCACAGGGGGACCTCATCACAGCCCTGGGCATCTGCTTGATGGCCTCGGGCATTTTCAGCAGATGCCCGCTGGAGTCCCTTTTCCACTGTGACTGTCAGTTCTCTGATCCTGTTTTCAAAAGACCCAGAAGTGGCAGTGAGCCAGGGGCAGGAGTGCCAACCCCAGGGGAAGCAGGGTTTGTGATGGGTCCGGATCACAGTCGTGCTGTGGAGCACTCGCGGCACAGAGTGTAACACATGGATAGGCAGAGAAGAAAGATCGCCCACAGTGACTCTGCGATGGTGACAACATGCTCTGGTGGTGCGCATGAATCCTGACTGCAGAAAGGAGGCCATTGGGTAGGAGAGGGGCACCCGCCCTGGGTGGTCACGGGCAGGGCAGAAGCAGGGAGGAAACAGAGTCACGGAGGAGGGGATTTCCGCCTCAGGCACCCAGAGTCACTCCTGCAGTTTGTTTTGGGCCTACCGTGTGCTGGTTCCAGCTGCCCCTTCCCAAAAGGACACTGTGTAACCCTGACCCTAGGGCTGACTCCTCTGGCCACCTGGGTCCTCGGCAGGTTCAAAGCACCAGCTGCAAAACCATTTCATCCCGCCTGCTGCCCTGTCAGGCTAGGCTCAGGCAGGTGTCCTCTGATCTTGGTAGCTTCCGCAAGGACTGGGATGTGTCCCCCAGGGTCCAGGATGTCCAGGGTTCTCTAAGCCAGGGTTTAACCCAGGCAGGTACAGCCTGGTCCCACTTACCTCGAACCCCCAATCAGAGTTGACCTTCCACAGCCTAGTTCCTCCTCAGAATGGGGCTCCCGATCCACCAGAAACTTCTAAAAAACACCCAGCTCCCAGGCTTCATCCCTGATCTGCCTGTTCAGAATCTCCCAAGGAATTCTGGGTTACAACATGGTTCCTCCTGATTGGTACTAGAGCAAGACCCAGCATAGGACAGAGGGGGCCAATGGGGCTCTGGCAGCAGAAAGCCATAGGTTTACATCCTGGCAGATGCACTGAGTGACCCTGGGCAAGTTGCTAGTCTTTCTGAGCCTCATCAGTTCCACAGGGAAATGGACTGTAGCTCCAATCCCTCCATCCACTGTAAAGAGTGCTAATGAAGCCATCAAAGGCAGGGCTCCCCACAGTTGTCCTCGAGGTGCAACTTTCTTCAGAAGCTTAGACCAGTAATGGCTCCCAACAATCCCCAGGCCGATGGCCCCAGCTCCCTGGTCCTGCCCAGGTGGAAACGCTGGGCTCCCAGGCAGGTCTGCTGGGCCCCAATGAAGGACCTGGACCTGTGCTTTCCCCAGCAGAGCAGAGAAGAGGCAGAAGCACCCTCCTGTCCCCAGGCCCTGTGGGTAGAGGCTGAGCACTTCCGGTCCTGCTGGAAGAGGAGGAGGGACCTGGGAGCCCTGAGAGAGGACAGGAGCCCAGAGTGGGGCTGCGGATGCTGCCCATTTCCAGCTGCTGCTGCCCACACCCAGTCACAAACATCATCTCATATTCCACCCCCCACTTCCTGCCTGCCGTGTAGAGGGGACCACAGACCTGGGTCTCCCAAAAGGGCTTGTCCTCACCTGAGCGGACTCTATTTAGAGGAGGCAGGGGAACAGGGCAGCAGGGTGGTGGGCAAAGTGACACAGGTTTCCAGACAGAACCATGTGGCTTCTGCAGCCACCAGGCCCTCACTTCCCACCACCCATCTTGTAAGCTGATGCTGTCACCAGAAGTGGCTGCTGGGAAGGCGGGACAAGGTAGAATCCGTCCCTGTGATCCCCGAGGGAGGCAGGGTTTTCGAAGAGAGGTACCAGGAGCTGGGAGTGTCCAGAGGACAGAGGCCTCTTGAGAGCCAGGCTTGGGCATTGGCAGGACTGTGCTGGAATCCTGGCTCTGCCCCTTCCAGCCGTGACTTGGCACAAGTGACTCATCTCCTCCCTGACTCAGTTTCCTCTTCTGGAAAAGGGAGCAGTCACCCCCGGGCTTGTGATTGCTCAGATCACCTGCAGTGACATTCATAATGAGACCTTGCCGGAGCAAACACAGTCAGGAACAGGTAATGGTGATGGTCCCGGGTGTACACTTGACTCACTAGGTGCTCACTAAGCATGTAATGGAGTCAGAGTGCCAGGATCTAGCAGGGAAAGGGCTTGAGGGCTCTGGGCCCCAGGGGACCAGAGAAAGATGGTCCCAACACAAGCTGGCACCCAGATCCACTCTCCAGGACCCCTCAGGACACTGGCTTCATCCACTCCCTTAGCTCAGCACAGGGCTTAGGAGGTGCTGGACCCCAATGCCCCTGGGCACCCGGTACCTCCACCACTGCATCTTCCCCAATGATTAGCCTGGGCACCACCCTCAGCACCACCTTGGTCCCCTGGAGTGGGCATCAGAGGCATCCGTGTGCTGGTGGCTTGGCAGCTTCCTGTGTCTCTTCAGCTTTGTGCTTTCCTGCACAGCTACTTGAAATAGAGCTGCTACAGCCATTTCTTCAGAGTTCCCACGCCCATCTCTGAGACACGAGCCCCTTTTTGTGCTAGCTCGGGGAAGGGTATCAGGGCCCACTGAGACCCCAGCCTGGCCAAGCAGTCAGAGGCAGAGGGGTCTATAGGAAATGGACCCAAGGGAGGCCTGTTAGGACTGGGGAAATCCCCTTCTCCCCAACACCCCAGTGACACTAGGGACATACTCATCCCAAGCCCTCTTCAGGAATAGACCTGAGCCAGCAGCTGGTCATGCACCCCCCAAACTCTTTCTGGGGTCAGGCCACTTAAGAGCAGAGGTACCATAAGAGAGTGATCTTGAGAATAAGATTCTGGCTCTGGGTTTGTATCCAACCATTGCCTTCCTCCTGTGTCTGTTCTTTGTCTATAAAATGGAAACAACAGCATTAGTGTCTGTCATCTGTGACTATAACACAATACCCAATGCCGGGAACTTTACAAAAAAGAAAGTTCTGCTCTGCTCCCAAGTCTCGAGGTCAGTGTGGTGTGGGCACCTGCCCAGCTCCAGGGAGAGCTCACTGCAGACATCACAGCATCACAGAGGTGGGGACACACGCTAGTGGTGAAGCCACTTGTAAGGGAGGTGCTGGCTCCTGGGTAATGGCCCATTATCTCGGGAACTGACCTCTTCCACAGGTGACGTCTCCAGGGACCTTGTGATTTTCCACCAGGCCCCGCCTCTCCCTGACCCACTAGCCCAGGAGCCTCTGGGAGAGACACACAGCCCATCCAAAGCAGCACAGTTCCAACCTCACTGGACCGTGCAGGGCGCCTTCAGGAGTTCATCTCCGCAAGGCATCCAGAGTGGGTGTCACCTGGCGTTGGGGCCTGCGGCAGCAGTTCCTCTTCCTGGCTCCCATCCTGGGCCTCGCCCCTCACACAAAGCCCACACCCCAGGCAAGTCCTGCCTCTGATTCTGATAGGGGCACCGACCTGGTTCTGGCCTGGGTTCTGCCAGGCACACACAGCGTGACCTCTGCTCTGGGTTTTTGCTCTTTGTCGTCTCCACGAGAGACTGGGATCTGTGTGGCCACAGGTGGCAGATGCTGAGTGGCGATGGGAAGGATGTGCCCCACTGGCCATGCCCTCCTGGTGTCAGTCCAGACCTCCCATCCTCGAGGTCGCCCAGTGTGGGGTGGCAGCCCAGGGCCCAGGGGCTGTGTCTGTCCACATGCTGACTGACAGCACTCGTGCCCCATGTTCCTTCCCACAGGAAGCCACTGCCCAAACCCCTGCACAGGCCGGCTCTGACCCGTGGTGGCCAGATGTGGCACAGGGGCTCTCTTGGCTCCAACACAGCTGGGGACAGGCAGAGGGATCCCAGGTGCCCCTTCTGCCCTGCAGGCCAGGACAGTGCCCCCAGGGTGGGCAGGGAGGGGCAGAGACACTCTCAGAAGCAGAGAGCAGGGAGCGAGTGGAGGAGAGGCGCTTAGTCCCTCCCCCCAGCATCTCCTCTTGTCCCCACTGTGGCCACGGGGTTCAGAGCCAAGCCCATGGTATCAACAGGGTGACGGGGCATGGCGAGGAGGGCTTGTGGAGACTGAGTTCCAATCCTGGGTCCACCACTCACTAGCCTCAGCACAGAGCCTGGTATGTCTCTAAGTGTCAGTATTCCCATCCATCAAATGGGGCCAATGAGCTCTCCTTCTCCGGAGTCTCCATGGGTTGGGGGAAGAGCAGGTACCTGGTATCTGGAACGTGGATCTAGAAGGGGCAGGATGACGCCAATATGGTAAGAGGCGGTGGCCAGAGATGGCAGCTCCAGCCCCCACTGGCACTGCTCAGCCCCATGCCCCTGGCCTCCAAAGTGGAGGCAGCGCTCCAGGGCCTTGTCCACGCCCCCCAACTGCACCCACCACCCACGAGCAGAAACCGAGGAAGGCAGCTATGGTGTCCCCGCCCTCCCCACCTCCCTGACACAAAAATAGAGCACACACTGGTGAGACACATTATGGAGCTGTCAAAGGACCAGGACTCACTCCGGGAGCCATTAATGTCACAGGGGTAACTTCAGTGACAGCATGAAAACGACAAAGTGCTTATCCAGGGATAAAAAGTAGAATTAGCAACACGAGAGAAAGAAGCAGTCTATGAGCTGTGGGGATAGCTGGCCGCGAGTTTCCTAAGCCAGGACCAGGGATGAAGGGAAAGAAAAGGCCCCAGGTGCCCAGTGGGTTTCAGGACCAAGGAGAGCGACACCATTGGGCTCCACCTGAGCCTGGTCTCCTTGGGCCTGGAGGAGCAGAGCAGAGGATCGCTGTCCTGCCACAGCGTTGTCTCCAATGGGGACAGCAGCGACCCTATCTGAACTGCATGCCAGTGATCTTTTCTTTCTTTTTTGTTCTTTTTGGTAGTACTAAGGACTGAACCCTTTGTACTCAGGGCTACACTGAGCTCCATTCCCAGTGCTTTTTAAAACCTTTAAATTTGAAGATAGAGTCTCACTATGTCAGTGTTGCCTAGGCTAGGCTCAAACCTGAGGTCCCCTGTCTCAGCGTTTCGGAGTACTGGGGTCACAGGCATCACAGCTTCCAATGGCCTCTTGCCCCCACCGCAACTGCCTTGCCTACGCCATGTTCAGAAACTGTAACCTCCCTGGCTTCGACCTCGGCTCCCCAGGCTCTATGACCCTGTCACCCCCTCTCCCTCCGCTGCAAGAGTGACTGGTGGTAATTGTCTTTCTCCGAGCAATCCAGGGTAACTAATCAGCACCACGACGCTGGCAGCTGTGACTGCTAATGGAGTTTAAAACTGTCAAACCAAAGGTAATAATCGTCTCCTTTTCTAACAAAAGCTGGATAATTAGCATAATCAGGAAATAAATAGGCCAATAGGAGTTAGGGTGCCTTCGAGGTCTCTGGTGCAGATATCAACGCCCACTGTGATGTCAGGGTCACCAGGTCAGAGGGAGGGGAAGACAGCAGCAAATGTGGTGCACCTCTAGGGTTGTCGCTGTGAGCACCCCAGGGAACATCATTTTAGGTAAATGAACCCTGTTCTCAAGGCTCTGATGTCCCTGTTGGCAGCTTCCCAATCCAGGCCTTTGAGGTGTATTTACAGAGCACCTGCTGGGGAGACAGCCAGGATCCATTCTGGGCCAAAAAAATTAAACCGAAGTTCAGAGAGCCAGCAAGCTCCGCGTCCCCCTTCCTGCACCCAAAGAGGATTTCTGTCAGGTAGGAGGGGGACTTAACTTCTCGGCCACACGTACCTGGGAAGGGGACCTCGAGGGCTTTCTCATCTCTCAGTGTCATTTCCCAAGTCACAGCAGGCAGTGACTTCTGGCTCTGTCCCCTGCAGGTGAGTCCATCCGGAGCCTGGGATGGTGTGGAGAGCAGCCCCCACGAAGACCTGCTTTATGCTAGGGACGCTGGGGGCCACATCCACCACCCCTTCCTTCTCCCTGAGACACTGTTGTAGACAGGAAAACGGGGGCAGAAGAGGGTTAAGTAACCCTTCCAGTCACCCTGCCGGGATTCCAAGGCAGGAAGCCTAAACCTGGGCTTCAGTTCCTCAGCCTCCATCTGCCATAGGAGGGGGTTCCCATGTTTATAACACCAGGCGGGGGCAGGATGCAGAGGTGGGCACTGGGCACCTGTGGGCATGATGGGGACCACAACCTCGTCCCTCCAGGCCAGGCACTGACAGACTGGAGCCACTGTCCTGGATGCCTGGGCAGCAGCTCTATGTGTCCTGGGCTCAAATCCTGGTTTCTCTGTTTCCAGGAGGAATTTGTGGTCAAAGAGCCAGGATGGAGCTCCCTGGAAGCCGTCCCTAAAATGAGGTCTTAGGCTTTTCTTAGTTACTTTTCTCTCCTTGCTGAGACAAAATACCTGACATCCAAAGTTAACGAGGGAAGGGTTTATTTAGCTCAGAGTCTTAGAGGTCTCAGTCCATAATCGGCTGACTCCAAGGCAGTGTGGCACATGGCAGAGGGGCATCACAGAGGAGAACAGTTCATGGTGCCCACAAGGTAGCAAAAGCAACGAGGGACCTTAACAGCGTCTTCCTGCCCCTTTCATCCTATCCGGGCTACTTAGGGCAGGCAGCACTCACACCTTTATCCTAGTGCCCTCAGGCCTAGCATTGCACCATGAATCAATGTCAGCTCCATACACTCTAGATGCAGCTACCTCTGAAAAAGCCCCAGCCACGACCACATGAGTGACATCTAGACACAGACATGACAGGGCTCCAGTCATGGTTTGGGGAGTGAGTCCGGAAGACGCTGAGAGTGAAGTGGCACAGTGTACCTGCCACCGGCTATGGGACAAAGTACCCCAACTTAGAGCAGCTTAAAACACAAAGTGGTTTCTGAGGGCCAGGACCACAGGCAGGTGTAGCTGGGGCTTCTGGATCGATGCCAATCACCTCTCCTGAGCCTTCCCTCAAGGTATATCAGGGCAGCAGTCTCGGAAAGGCTGGGCTGAGGCTGGAGGACCCACTCTCAAACGCAGGCCACTCGGCCTAGGCCTCACAGCAGCACTCCCCTCGGTGTGCTGGTCACTTCCCCATCACTGGGGCACAATGCCTAATGCTGCAATTTAAAGGAGAGGTTAGGCTGGGGTCACAGTTTTTGAGGATTCAATCCAAGGTCAGCTGGCTCCAAGCATCATGGTGGAAGGGCCTGGTAGAGCAAAGCTGCTCAGTTCCTGTTGGCCGGGAAGCAGAGCAGGAGACTGCCTGACAGGAAGTGGCCAGAGGCCAGCTATATAGTACCCAGTGTTACAGCTCTATGACCCACCCAGACACACCCGGAAGTGTGCTTCACTTGTCCCAGGGCAGATCCCACATCAATCAAACGGACACAAGTGAGGTGAACTGTCACGTGACGTGGGAGCAGGCCCTCCCCAGAGAGTGAGAGAGACAGAGACAGGGAGACAGAGATAGAGAGAGACAGAGACAGAGGAGAGGCCAACACAGGAGCTAATCTCCGAATGACACCCGTCACTTCTGTCATGTGCTATTGCTCACAAAGACCAACCTGGACACATGGGGGTGGAGGGACTGCATCAGCACCAGGGGCTGAGTGACTGGGAGAAGCCGGGTCCTGCTAAGGCCCACCACACTAACCCATGGCAGATGCTGAGAGACAGCGTGAAACACACACCCTGCCCCCAGCTGTCCCCAGCCACAGGAAGCAGTCGGGATTTTACATCCCCTCTTCCTACCAGGGCAGAGGGTGCCTTCCACTGGGACAGCCCCTCTGCCCCTGAGCCATCACATTCTTAAGTGAGCCCAAAACCAGCCCGACACGGGTGAGAGGCCTGCAGCAGTGGCTCCTGGCATGGGCTAAGTGTTCAGTGACACACACACAGTGACATGGCTGAGGGGCTCATGGGGTGGACACTGACGGTGAGGTGGCCTCAACTCAGCCTCCTGACTCCTGCTCCTCTCCAAAGCCAAGGGAGCAGCCCTGGAGGACTTGGAGGCACCCAGAGGCCAGCTGGGCAGGGACTCCCTGGAAAGCTCCTGCCATGCTCCCGCAAGCGCAAACACCAGGAGAGCTGTCGCCAGGAGCCTAGGCCTGGCCTCCGCAGTGAGCTTGGTGTATAAACCGTCCCCAAAGACCCCTTGTGTCCAGTCAATGGGCTCTGAGCTGCTCCGATTCCCATCTCAGGAATTTCCCCACTCTTCCCTGCCTCTCCCTCTGCATTTCTATGTCTCCCTCTCTCTGCCTCTTTCCCTCTTGAAAGACCCATCCTGTCCCCCGCCCTCCTGCTGTGTCCTCACCCCAGGGCGAGGCGGCTTCTCTCTCTGCTGAGACAGCAAGACACCTCGCAGCCTTGGCCTGTTCCCTGGGCAGCGGGAGACCTTGCCAGACAGGGGCTCTGATGGTGGTACAGCCAGAGTGGCGCCTGGCCCACCAGCCAGCCGGGGTGTAAGCTGTGACCAGAGACAGCTCAGCTAGGGCCACACCCGCATGGAGCACCAAGTCCCTTGGGGTGGCCTTCATGTCCCCAGCCACATCAGCCTTGTTTTCTGCTGTTCTTGGACCCTGATGCAGGGACAAGAGGGGCTTCCATAAAAGCCTGATGGATGAACCAATGAACAGGCTAGTGCACAAATGAGCATGAGAGCCCCTCAGGCCCTGGCTGCATTTTAGCCTCGGTCCGTTTCTAATAGTCTCCTCTGCTGTCGTCAGCGGGCGCAACCATGGACACACACACAGGCAGAGTCTCACCGGGCTACTCAGGCTGGCAGAAAGAAAGTCCTTTCCCCTACCCATCTACATCCCTGGGTGGGGGAGCTGAGCGGGTACAGAAGCTATGAAGGCCTGGAAGGCTGCACCCCCATGAACTCAGCTGTCTCGGGTTGGGCTCCCCCAGACACCGAGGCACGGGGAAGGAAGGGCAGCTGCTCACCTGGGCGGGGACCCCAGTCCCTGGGAAGAGCGTGCAGATGGAAGAGGGCTCAGTCTCTCCAGCATGGGAGGAGAGAGTCCCGGTGCTGGCATGAGGGCCTGAGACCCACTGCCCACCGTGCAGACCCAGGCTGCTCACTGTCATGCACAGCAGTGAAGAGAACAGGATGGGGGAGGGGGCAGAGGGCCCAGAGTAGAAGGTGATGTCACTAGTCTCCAGAGACCTTGCTGCCCATTCCCCAGTGGCTTCCAAGCCAAGGCGGGGCCTGCCCTGACTCGCTGCAGTGGCCCCCAGGGCCCAGCTGGGAAGGAAGATGGGGCCTGGGTAGGGGCAGAGCCAGGGCCCTTACCTTGTCACAGACCAGGGAGCCTGGAGGCTGGCATTCCGCTGTGGACAGGCACCTGGGCTTGGAGGAGGAAGGCTCGGATCTCAACTGTCCTTCCTGTCCCTGTGTTCCCTCCGCCTGCCAGAGCAGCCCCAGGGACCGGGCGACCACAGAGATGAAAGCGGCTGCGTGGCTGGAACTCTGGTCAGAGCCTCTGGGGATTGTTTTTGCACAGAGGCCACCTGGACAGCTGCTTTATCTTCCCCAACATTTCCAGAATGCCCTTCATCACATGCTCTGCGCCCGACCCTGGGGCTTCCTACAGTGGTGAACAAGACCATGTCTAGCCCCCAAAGGCTCTCAGCCAGGCTGGACTGGGGCAGGCCGATGTCAGCCCCAACAGGTCCAGAACAAGACTGCAAATGCCTCAGAGGACATCCACAGATTGGAGAAGGTAGAGTGCGCAGTGGGGCTGGATTTTGAAGCATAATTAGGAGTTTATGCAAACCAAGAAGAGCAGATTGGACATTTCAGGTAGAGGGATCACCTTGACCACAGTCCCAGGGGTATGAAAGGTCACGGTGTGGCCAGGGATTGCTGGGAGGCTGGGGCAGAGGGAGCAGGTGGAGTATGCCTGGGACTATTCCTTTCTCAGCCTCTAAAAGTGCCCCCTGCTGCCACAGCAATTCCACTCTGCCCGGAGCATTGTGGTGGACGTGCATGGTGCTGGACAAAGCTGCTCAACCTTTGGCAGAGGTAGGAGCTGCGCACAGGACTCACCCTTGCAGGTCATGCCCCAGTGAGGCCCCCAGGCCCCTCCAGCAGCACATTCAGCCCTAAACTCATGCACGGCTTCATCCACAGGACTGCACAGTGCTGCGCAATCCAGGCGCCTCCCAAAGGCCCACCTCTAAGCACATGAGACTCTGGGGGACTCTTCTGAGGGTCCCAGATGGACTCTCAGGAAGAGATGGCTCCATGCTGGACACAGGTCTTGGTTGCATTTGTCCAATGGCTGTTCCATGAGGAGGCACACACATGTGCTTCCTGTCTCCTCCTGTTCCCCCCTCCCCCAGCTTGGCATGTGGACACGTATGTATATGTGTGTGTGAACATGTGAACATTGTGTGTCCATGGAGGGTGTGAGCCTGGTGCGGGCGGTGGCCATGTCCCTTTGTCAGCTCAGGCTGGCTGAGTTTTGCTGCAGTAACAAGCGTCCCTGGGTTGGGGCATGGCAGCGACTCCTCAGCATCTCCCTGTGAGTCTGGGGTCTCCTCTGACAGCATCCTGGGGGCTAGGGTCACCAGAAAGACACTGCTGAGCACTGTGCACAGAGGAGTACAAAGGGACACATGGCTCTTTGGTGGCGGACACTGAAACACCTCCAAGCCTCGGCCCAGCAGGAGGGGCCCTAGGGTCCTCCAGAGAGGACAGGAGATGTCTGTGCAAAGGACGCAGCCAGCACAGTGGAGAATCTGCCTGAGAGAAGCCAGTTCAGTTGCCGCCACCTCGAATCTGTGAGTGAGAGGGAGTGAGGTGTGCGCATCCCCTGGGGCATGTGCTCTCAGGGTGGGCGTGCATGGGCTGGCCCTGCTGGGTGTGTGTGAGGTACAGGGGACAGGTGTGAACCTGCGTGTGCACACACGTGTGTGCGCACTGGCCCAGCCCCAGGGACAACTCTGGAGCTGGCAGCGAGCTTCTCTGTCCCTAGCTGCCCGTTTAGCAGCTCCATGCACCCTTCGTTGTGCCATCTGTCACCTTCCACGTGGTGCTGTCCCCACCCGGCCCACACACAGTGGCACTGTGCAGATTCTCCCTGTGACCACCAGCCCTGAGATGGGGCCCTTTCTGGACTCAGAAGTGACCTGCTGGGACAGGGCCCCAAGAGACAGGACTGGCCACATCCACAGGGTACCTGGGGTGCCCCTGACTCCCCCAAACCTCCACAGGCTTTTCCCTCCTCCCAGCCAGAGCAGGCCACCTCTTAGGACAGCCAAGAACATCACTGCTCCTGGAGGCCAGCTCTGTGCTCAGCACATAACACATGTCTCTCTGCACTGTCACGAAGCCCAAGAGACAGGTGAGGAAACTGAGGCACAGAGAGGTGCCCAGTCACCCACAGAGCACTTACACAGGGCACTTCAGTCCCTCTGGATGGTTCAGCCACCTCCTCTGGGCCACTTGTCTTCTCCGGCCTGCTGTCCCAGCTGACTCCTCGGGAACGTCTGCCCCATCCGCCCGGCCACAGCAGGGCCCCTGCCTCTTGGCTCCCACGGTCCCTGTCCCACCATCTGTGTGACCATTCGCCCCACCCCCAGGGGATCATGTCTCCCGCCCACTGGCTACTTCCTTAGCAGAGATGGCTGATGTCCCTCATAACCAGGCCAGGGGCTGTGCTCCAGACAATGATAAAAGGAGGTATCAAAGGATGAGAGGGATGGGTGGCTGGCAGCTTCAGGGAAGGCCAGCAATCAGCCTGTGAGAACCTGCAGGATGCGGAGGAACCAGGCTTGCAGAACTCTGAGAGGAGGGGCTGCTGGCTCGGCAGCAGCAGGGCAAAGGCCCTGCAGTAGGAACGGAGCTGGCACATTCAGGGCTTGCTCGTGTGTCTGGATGAGGAAAGCAGGCAGAAGGAGAGGGTCAGGGAGCAGAGGGTTTTGTGAGCATTTTTTAATTTCAACTTTGAATGCCCCGGCCTGTGTCCTCCCAAGCGCCCTCTCTGGCTGTCACTATCGTGCCTCTGAGCCTCCTCTGAGCCTCCCCCAACTCCTGCTCCTCATACTCTAGTCCCCTCTTGGCCCTAAAGAAGTCACCAAAGCCCCTCCCTGCCTTCTTTGTTGTTGTTGTTGTTGTTGGGGTTGTTTTGGTTTTCTTTTTGGTTTGGTTTTGCAGTACTGGAGATTGAAGACAGGGCCTTCACACTCAGCTGCATCCCCAGCCTCTTTTTTATTTTTTATTTTGAGACAGGGCCTCACTAACTCATTAATTCACCCAGGCTGGGCTTGAACTTGAAATCCTCCTGCCTCAGCCTCCCAGGTGCTAGGATCACAAGTGCCCACCAAATTAGTGTAATGCCCTAATTTATTCAGAGGGTGGAAAAACAGCTTGCACCTACACTTTCCTCCAGCCCAGACTCCACAGCCAGGACGCTTGCTCACATTAGTGCATCCTTAGGGTGTGTGGGTTGGACTGGCTGGGTGTGAGGCTCATTTATTAATGGATCTCACTGTCCCCAGCTCTGGTGACCTCCAGGAGCATCACAGAGATGCTCAGAGAAGAAGTGTGCTGGGCCCCAGACAGAGTTGACTACCACATGAACCAAGCACCCCAAGAGGGACAGGGACATCTGCAGGGACACAGAGGGGACCATAAGACTCCAAGCTGCAAGTCAGAGACTCTGAGTTCTGGCCCTGATTGACCTCACCTTCTTCAGGGTCCCAGTTTCTTCCTCAATAAGGCCAGAGCCAAGACCTTTTCAATTAAAGGCCACATAGTAAATATTCAGGCTTTGAGGCTATATGGTCCCTGTCTCATTTACTCAACTCTGCCTCATACTGGAAAGACAGCCACTGCAGGCCAGGGTGAGGTGCAGCTCAGTGGTGTAGCCCTTGCCTGGCATGCACAAGGCCCTGGGTTCCATCCCCAGCACCTGCAAAGAAAAAAGACAGGAAAGAAGGAAAAGGGGAGGGAGGGAGGGAGGGAGAAAGGAAAGAAGGAAGAAAAACAAAAGTTGCAGAATTATTTCTGATTGGGCCAGCTTGAGTCATGTGCTCCTCTGTGAACCAATCACTCTGGTTGGGGGGGATGAAGATACTCTGAATGGCCGGATTAGGGGTGAAGTTACCATGACTGGCCAGGCTTGGTCCTATGCCCTCCTCTTGGGCTGGTGGGAGTTGGGTCCAGCCCCTAAGTTACAGGACCTGGGAAGGCAGGGCGATTCTCCTGGGGTTGGGGTGCTTTTTCTCAAAGAAGGGGTGCTGAGGAGGGCTGCACTTGCCTAGTGAGTCTTCATGTAAGTCAGAAGGGCACCCTCCTCTGGTGGACCTGGCCTGGGGAGCGCAGACCGGATCTCAGACCCACCTGCCCACCTCCAGGCAGCTGTCCATGTGGCTCTCCCATGAGGGACACTCTGGGGTCCTCGTGTGGAGCGTGGCCTCAGGGCTTTGCCATCTTGCACATTATACCTCTTTAGGGACCCAGCTTCCGGCTGATGAGCCTTTTGGGGACACACTCATACCAGAGCACATAGCACAGAACAAAAGTCACCAAGAAACCATTGTATGCAGAAAGCATGTGACAGAATGATGACTACAGTATGAGGCCATTGTATAGCACCCCCACACACAAGCAACAGCAAAACCCCATGGCTAAGCAGGGCATGATGGTGCATGCCTATAATCGTGGCATCCTGGGAGGCTGAAGCAGGAGGGTTGCAAGTTCATGCCCAGCCTGGGCAACTTAGTGAGACCCTGACTCAAAATAAAAAATTAAGAAAGGGCTGGGGATATATCTCAGTGCAAAAGCCCTGGGCTCAATCTCCAGTACCACTGAAAAAAAAAAAAAGAAAAAGAAAAAAAAGCAGAACAAAATAAGAAGGGAGAAGGAGTGGGAGGCAAAGAGGTTAAGTCCAAGAGCTCTGGAGAGAGGAGGGGAAGGGAGAGAGATGACCCTGGGATGAAGGGAACAGGCAGTTGCAGAAAACCTCAAGGTGTCTCTTCCCCTGCCTGCCACCGTCTCCATCCCCCTCAACCTGGCAGGAGAGCTGAAACCCAGCCCTGGTCCCTCCCTCCCTCCCCAGCCCCAGCCAGGCCCTGCAGAGCTTTAGTCCCTTATCAGGATGAGCCAGAGAGGCACGCAAGGCTGGCCTGCGCCCACTCGCCCAACCCAATGATTGCAGATTGTTTCGAGCAGAGCCCAGAGCGATGGGCTTTCCCTCTTCCAGAGCTATTCTCGGCACGTCAACAGCTTCCGCTTTGAATGAAAACCCTGGATCCATTTTTTTTCTCATAAGTAATGGCATTGTGATTAGCTGCCATTCTGGTGGCAAATAATGAGAGCGGAGTGTGTGCTGCTTCCTACGATAGAGACAGGCAGTGCCAAGAGCCAAAATGGCTAGGCAGCAAGAACTCTGCGCCAGGTCTTGAGTGTCCCACGCTACTTCCCTGGTGCTGGGTCTATGTGAGGAAGGGGGACACCTGGGCCGAGCGACAGTGCCCAGCTAACAAGTCTTGGAGTGAATGGGGACTTCACACTCTAAGGCCAAGTCCTGCCCCCTGGTCTCCATGCCTACTGCTCTTGGAAGACAGAAACTTTAGAGAAGGAATGGCATTAATTGGTCACAGAACATCACTCTCTGGCATGGCTGTTACCTTTGTGGGCCATGTGACACTGTGACTCTGGAGTGGCACCCAAAGACTTGGTCACCAGCCTGTGGCCCTCTTGTGGGGGGAGCTTTGAGCAGCTGGGTCTTATGGGAGGAAGTGAGCTCATTGGGGGCGTGGCCTAGAAGAGGACAGGGAATTCTGGTGCTCCTCACCTCTCTCTGCTTCCTGGCCTCCATGGGGTGAGCAGCTCTGCCCCACTGCATGCTCCCACCCTGAGGCGCTGCTCATTACAGCTCCAACCATTAGGGCCAACCTACTACGGATGGGACCCTCCAAAACTATGAGCTAAAGTCAACCTTTTCTCCTTAAAAACTGACCATCTCCAGTGCTTTCTGCAATCATGCAAGCTGGCCAACACATCCCCTCTACCGGGGACACAGTGTGTTACTCATACCCCTGGACCTCAGCCACCCTGGGTGACCTGACCATGGCCCACACCGTCACCTGCCTTTGTGCTGGGGCTTTGCCACCCTGAGAGCTGTTATGCCCACCACATGGCTGCCAGAGCAGAAAGACCAAGAAGTGACACCCTGCGGAACTGTCCCCAAACAGTGACCAGTGGGGTTGCTGGCCTAACAGGTGCACCTAGCAGGGTTGGTATCCTGCACCTGGCTCCCTCAGACCCTGGTGGGGACCCTGAGGCATGGGTGCCACCCAGGTGCCTGGAGTCTCCCTGGCAGGACGCTCTGATAGCCTGTCCTGGCCTCCCTGCCCCACCTTCAGCCCACATCCTACCCATGTGCCCTGCACCCCGCCCTGTTTTCAGGGGCAGCTCCAGGGGCCCCTAAACAGTGCTCTGCCGCCCAAGCACACTGCAGCACATGCCGGGTCCCATTGCATCTGTCTCCAGGGGGCCCTGGGTTCCACTCGAAGGCCCTCAGGTGGTGGTGTTTGGACACACAGGGTGTACCTGCTCAGCACCCCTTTTCCCTGATGGGCTGCAGCCCTCTGACCTGCGCACAAGCAGTGGAGTGGGGAACATCTTGTACAGATTCCATCCAACCAGGTGCAAGAGAGCATCCCGATGGTCAGGGCTGAGGTTAGAGTGTGTGGGTTCCCATCCCAGGCGACCTGAGGCAGAGATATCCCCTCGGGAGCACTCTTGTCTCTGTGATGGGGCCTCCGTAGGTCCCGTTTGAGGAGAGGGCTCATCCACATGACAGCTGAGGACAGGGCCCAGCAGGGGTCCCGGTTCCAGGGAGATGGGGTATGCAGGATCCAGGCGGTTAGGGGCGATGTGCTCTTTAGCCCCTTCTTAGCTGGCCCAGTTCTCATGCCACTGTCTGCATCAGTGATCCATGATAAGGCTGGGACTTATCCTTCCTGGCCCTGATGCTTTCCACATACGATGGTCCTTTCTGTGTGTTCACGATACAGACACATTCGAGAATCTGGACCTCTGCTGCTCCCCAGCTAGTTCCTCAACCTCTCTGTGCCTCTGCCACAGCAGGGCATGAATTGTTCCAGAGACAGACAGCCTCCGCATGGCAGCTCTCATGACATGAGCTGTCCCCATGCTGCTCGCTACAGTCTGCCAGGGTCTCCATCCACTCCTACTTCACAGGCTGTTAAGCAGAGGTCTCAAGCAATGCGATTTTTCCAGGCACAAGCCCCACTCCAGAAAGTAAGTGGCTCCCCAGGATTCAAGCCAGGCCTTCTTGCCATGGCCCCTGGGCACATGGCTTCATGCCACATCTTCACTGGTGAGCGGGAACTCACACCACCGCCGCAGTCACTGGGTAGGAGTTCCAGCAATGCCTGTATCACTCAGTAGTGGGGAGCTCAGGCAGTACCTCCTCACAGTAACTAAGCACTGAGGGCCAGGGATTTAGCTCAGTGGTACCATACCACGCCTGCCTTGCATGAAGGTGCAAGGTCCTGAGTTCGATCTCTGATACCAGAAAAGAAACAAACAAACAAAACACAACTAAGGACTGAAAGGCAGGACTCGCCCAGCTGTGTGCTCTGCGGTGACCTGCTGGGGCTGCCACGAGTCTTCTCACCATGATGTCCCTGCTCATTCCTCCGGGGCGGTTCCTCCTTGTCCCCTATCTTCCAGGCCTCTACTCTGCCTCTAGCTCAGCCACTTTTCCCCTCCTGTGCTCCCGGGTCCACAGGGAAGTCCTGGACCTCAGTGGCCTGCACATCTGGGTCAGTTGTAGGGTGCCCAGAGGTGACAGGTGACACTCACATCCACCCCAGAGAGCCATGTGACACTCACCAGCTGGCAGGGAGGGGGAACTGAGGGCTCTATTATCATGGCAGTATCGGAGCAGAGCAAGAAGAGTCACCAGGAGGAGGGGGAGCAGGAACAGTGTCCCTGCAGAGGGAACAGCATTTATAAGGGCCTGGAAGTGAGAACATTTTGGGGGACACTCAGGCCAGGTGCAAGCGATGCATGGGGATGGAATGAGGGCATCCTGGGCCCCCCACCACTGGAGGGTTGTCAGGGGCAGCAGGGGCTGAGCCTGACAGTGTGCAGGGCTCCACGCGATGACAGTCCCTGACCCACTATGGCGGGGGTGGCAGATGCAGTTGAGCAATAATCAGGTGGGATTTCTGGAGATGGGGACATGGAGGTTGACCTTGACCGTCAATAAGAACTGACTTTAAAGACAGCCGTGTCAGCTGGAGAGGAGGAGCAGGAGGTGCCTTGCACATGCAGCAGAGTGACAAATCCCTACAGAGCACACACCATGACGTACAGGGCATTTGTGGCATCCATATGACCATCCTTCCCATCTGGCCCATGAAGGAACCAAGGCCCAGAAAGGTAGGGTCACCTGCCCAAGCTCCGATGGGCTCCACAGTCAGTGCATTACCCACCATGCTGCCTGGGGAGTTCTCTGGCTGCCTTGCCTGCTGAAGGGTTTGTGTATGGATCCCAGCATGGCTGACTGCACAAATATCTAACATTCAGCAAGGAGGCCAAGGCCAGCAGTGATGTGCCCCAGTGTCCCAGTGTGACTCAGGGGCAGGATAACAAAATGATCTCATGCCCTGTTCTCTCCCTGGAGGGTTATTGTGGTTTTTCGAGTGGTTACACACATTAATACTGTGGTTTTGCTAATGGGGGAGTTCTGGGTGGAGGGTCGTAGTTAGGCCATCACATCTCTTCTGGAAACAAATGCCCCAGCCTGCTTCCCAAAGGGGAGACTTCTTAGGTCTTAGGGGGTGTCTCACCACCTGGCTATAATTTTGGTGAGGCTGGAAAGTGGAATTACATGTTGTCATGGAGACGGATTTGGCTATAGCAGTGGAGAGGGGGCCTGAGTGGGAGGCTAGATGGGGGAGCAGACCACCGCCTGGTGATGGGACCCAGCACAGGGAAAGTGTACCCCTTTTAATTTACAGAATCAGAGAGGGTGAGGGACTTGGCAAGGTCACACAGCAGGCTGGAAACCAATCGAGCATTCTGAGTCCTTCATCAGCTCTCTTCCCACAGCAGCTCTTGGCCTATTGGGAAGCCGGAAGATCAGCGAGTTACTGTCCCAAAGCCCCTACTTTGGGGGTGGCCAGGCCTGCAATGGGATCCCAGCTCTGCCCCTCTCCTGTGTGTCTCTGAGCTGGTGACTCCATCTCTCTGTGCCTGTGTCCCATGTGCCAATGAGTGGCATGAACTAAGCACTCAGAAATGTACCAGCAGTCCTATGTTCCCGGGCTTTGGACCGAATAACTAACTGTCCTCCAGCAAGTCACTGTCCTTCCCTTGCTAGGTCTCAGTTTACCCATAAAAGGACTCAGCTAGGTAATATCTAAGGACCACTTCCGGTCTGCTGGCCTATGAGTCTATGACTGCTGCTTCCAGTCTTCTCCCTTTAAATTCACCCTGCATAGCTGGCCAGGCTCAGATGTCTTAAACCATGCTTTACCCTTCAGCTCCAGAACAGTCAGTGGCTCCCCAGTACCCCTCAAGTTCAAGTCTCAATTGCCTAAGGTGGCAGGTGAGCCATCCACGCTCAGACCCTCACCCAACGGACTCTCCCAGACTGTGGCGTCTCTCTCTAGCCCTCCTTGTGTCATACTCAGCAGGTGCTCAATAAACATTTGTTGAGTGAATGAACACAGGAATGAAATAGTTCTCTAAATTAGGCTACTCAAACTTTAGTCATTTGTAAGCCAGCCACAAGGGTTTTGCAAAAATCTGTGCACCATGTCTATTTTTATTTACTTAAATATTTTCCTTTTTTAGATTAAATAAGTGTATCTCAAAAGGAATCTTTACATCACACTGTAACTAGAAGACCAGTATCACTTGCTAGAAATAGGCCTCTGTGAAAATAAACACAAGGACAAACAGCAATGTACTCGAGGTGCGCTCAATGTTACTGCGTGCCGAGGCCAGAGGCCTAGCCTGGCCTGCTCACCTTACCGAGGGATTAGTCAGTGCCCAGGGAGGTTTTGAGTCCCTGCTAACCTGAGACGCGCCCATTGATGGAGTCACAAGGACAGTTCTAGGAGAGGTGGTCGAGCTGTCCAGCCATGAGTGCGGCTCTGCACGGGGCACGCCGACGTGCTCAGGAAGATTTTCACCCGTTTCATGGCAGGCCCTGGAGACCCTGCAGGCATACACTTCAACCTCATAGCACAGTGTTCTGTAGCGAAAGCCCACTGCCCAGGAGACGGTGCTCAGAACAACACCGTGCCCACCCACCTCCCTGGTGGGGCAAGGACGAGATAGGAAATATTTATCCAGGAAATACAAAAGAAGAAAAAGGAATAGGAAAGGCTGTTATTATTCTTTTGTACAAGTATTTCTTCATATTTACAATCGAACACTGGATTTGTAAGGACCATTTCGGTTTTAAGCTGAACTCAAACTTGCGAAAATGAGGAAAAGGGAACATATGATTTCAATAAGTAAACTGCCTTCAGGTGTGACTGGATCCAGGGCCTCCAGCAATATTCACCAGGACTTCAGCTTTCCTCCTCTGGGTTCTGCCCTCTGCCTCATTTTCAGGAGGGTGGTGGAGGTGTGGCAGAGGCAGCTGTTTCTTCACAGGTGTGGCAGCTCCAGGCTCAGGGACCCTGGTGGAGATCCAGAGTTTTGGTATAGTCCCATAACCCAGCATCTCCCACCTGTCCCACACTGAGGTCAGGGCAATGAACTGTGACTGGCTAAGCTCAGGGTCTCCTGTCCACTTCTGGGGGAAGTAAACACAAACTCCTTTCCTGCCGCCCTCGTGTCCCTGATCTGAGTGGGGCCCCATCTCCATCTACACAGCCCCAGTCATCCTCTGCCCTCCACTCAGGCTCCGTGGTGCTTCCTTGGGGAGCCTTCCTGGCACTCCCAGCTGGACCGGGACCCCGTGTGCTCTGTGTCTTGGCAGAGCTTGTGGCCCTAGCTCTAGTGGCTGCTGGTGTCTCTCACACTGGACCTCACTACCCCGAGCTCTGTGCCTGGTCTTGCCTACCATATGTGCCATGACTGCATCTTGGGTGTCCCCTGAGGCCGTGTGTTGAGGGCTGGTCCCCAAGGTATTGGTACTGTTAAGAGGTGGAGGAAGCCTTAGGAGGTAAGGCCGGGGTGTGGGGGTCATTGGGATATGCAGTGGAAGGGGACAGTGGTATTCACCCTTCCCCTCTCTCCTTGTTTCCTGGCTACCATGAGATGAGCTGTTTGCTCTGCCATGACTGCTGTCTTGCCACAGGTCCAAAGCAATGGGAACAAACATCCATGCACTAGAATCTCTGCAACCAAGAGCCAAACAAACCTTTCCTCCTTTTAACTTGATTACCTCAGGTATTTTGTTACAGTGACAGAAAGCTGATTGACAGTGTCCCTGAGCCTGTAACAGTGGCTGGCACACAGAAGTTCAGCAATTATTTATTAGAAGTATGGATGGAGGTCAAAACCTGGTAACCAGTATATGGGGGACATGGTCAAGGAGGACCCCAGGGTTCCATGCTCATGGGCAAGAGGCTCAAGTCAGGGTGACCTCAGGAGCACTGGGTGAGACCTCCAGGAGGGCTGAAGGGAGAGGGGACCAGTCAGCGGTGGGACAGCCAGGGGAGTCAGCCAGAGTGGGGAGGAAGAGGCCGATCTACCCTGGGACCCCAGGGAGGAGGAGCCATACCCCATTCCCAGGAGTCTGTGTGGAAGGTGCAAGGTCAGGATTTGGCCAGCGGGAGGGAGCGCGTCCCCGCTGGAGGACAGTGTCTAGAGGACTGCCCCTCAGACCTCAGAAACAGGAGGGGGCTCTCTGCACCCTGGGAAGCCTCCCAGGTTAGTCATGTTTAACACCTGTCCCCCACAGCCAGGCACAGCCCCTGGGCCCCAGGACCAAGTCCTGCGAGGACAGCCCTTCTGGCCCCTCCTTGGCCCGACATCAGCTCCAGGGGGCGTCAGTGTCCCCAGGGGCAGAAGGTGGGCAGAGAGGGGCCACCGCCCATCCTACCCCCAGCCACACATGGTCACCCATGGAGAGGGAGGAGGGTGAGTCTATGGAGGTAGGGACAGAAGGACAGAGGCAGACTGGCGGACAGGCTGACCGTGGCCTGGACTGAGAGGGAGGGAGGGAGGGAGAGAAAGGAGAGCAGCAAGAGGAGAGGGGGCGGGGCAGGGGAGCGAGCGATACCCCGCCCACCGGGCGTGTCCCTGGCCCGGCCCCTCCCCCTGCCGCCTGGAGGACTCCGCGCAGCGCGGAGCAGGAGCTGCGCCGAGCCCAGCGAGGAAAGAGCGCCGCGCAGCCCCGCCGCAGGTAGGAGCGGGCGGGACCCTCGCGGCCGTGGGGCCCAGGTGCCGCCACCCGTACCCCTGCCCCTGCCTGGGACGCGCGGTCAGGGGTTCAGCCCCGCACCCTGCCCGCCCTGCGCCGGGACCTAGCTGTCTGAGCCCCGCGTGTTCCCAGGGATGGGGGCCAGGGCGCAGAAGCCGCGCTGCGTTTTGAGTCCACGCGGCCCCCAATCCTGGGGCCTCTGGCAGGGCAGGGTCCCCTGGGGAAGGTCACCTCCTCCCATCCCGGACACCCTAGATCCCGGGACATGCGCCCAGGTCCCCTGCCTTACAGGGTTCCCCGGGGGCGGAGGCCGAGTGTCCTAGCTGCTTTAGAGACCACTGTCCCCTACCGTCCCAGATTCTACTCCCTGGCGAAGCGAAAAGGGGCAGCACCGCCGGCCATAACCCTCAGGTCTACCTACGAGGCGGTGCCCTGTACCCACGTCCCTCAGAGTGGCACCCACAGATGTCCTGTTCTACGCTTGGCTTGGTTTTCCAACGAGGAACTCAGACTGGGCAGCTCCGCACTTAAGCTCCGAGCTGATATCCCTCAAAATAATCGTGAACCCCAAGGAGAAAATTGGATTTTTAAAAAATCTAAACCCTCTAAAAATCTAAACCCTGCCCTCGAAGTGGGGATTAAATGGCTCCTGAGCTTTGTGACACCCCCCCAAAATCCGCCTATGTTAGTCTGAGTAGAGTTTGGGATCAACCTTGGTTTTCTGTGACATGCAAGGTGGGTGGGCATTGGGCAGGAGAGGGGTGTGGGTGCTGGGTGTCACCTGAATTCTCTGTCCTGGAGAACTTCGGGGGAGCTGCAGTCCAGAGGGGCCTGAAAAGTCAACGCCAACTCCCACATTCCAAAACAAAGATCAGAAGGGAGCAAAGTGCCCGGTGCCCTCCAGCCCGCCCTCCACCAGGGCTGTGACAGCCCTATCAGGTCCTGGCCCGAGCATCCTCGGTCCCCCGCTCAGGCTGAGGAGGAGAAAGACAGGTTCCCTTAGAGGTGTGTGTCCCTGCGGTAGTGGGAGGGACCTTTCCCAAAAGCAGCCGGGGCAAAATGGCTGAGCCCTGGAGCCTCAGGAAGAAATTGTCAGGCTGGCGGCAGACAAAGAAAGCACTCTGTCTCCAGCCAAGTGGTAACTCGGTGGCCGGTCCTCAGAGGACAAACTGTAAGTCCCAGGCGGGCATGACACACAGCCTGGCCTGTGTAGCAGGGCATCTGGATAGCAGGGTTCTCCGTTCTCCAGGAGGCAGTTGCTGCTGGGCGAGAGGAGACAGGACGGTCTTGCTACCTGGGCTCTGGGCAAAAGGAGAAGTGGGTCCCCAGGGACTTGGATGGGGCTGGGAGGGGCGCCTAGAGGCCAAGCTGTGGGCCACTTAGGGCGTGCACCGGTCAAAATCAAGTTCCTTAAAGCCGAGAGATGCTAATAGCTCCTCCTCTGCTCGCTGGATCTTACATATCTGGGAACTCAGGAGCTAAGCAGCAGAGGCTGTGGATGTTTATGCATGACCCAGCACACAGCAGAAACTCAACGAATGTCTTAGAATCCAGCCTGCTGTAGTGGAATGAGATGGCAGGGGACCCACCTTCGGTGTTTACCTTGATGGTTACCTTGAGCCAGGAAGGCTGTCGAATGTACCCTCTCAGGCCATGGCCGGGAACAAATGAGCTGTGGGAGAGGGTTTGCTTTGAGCTGGGGCACTGCCGTTTCCTGGCCCGAGTGACCTTGGCTGAGTTCCAGTCTTCATTTTAGAAGGAAGGAGTGAAGTACTGAACCCTTCCAGTGTACCAAGCTTAATTGCCTACATCACCTTCATGCACGGGTACTCTCTCAGTCCCCACTTCAGAGGTGAAGAAACCATGGGACAGAGGGGACAGTGACTTGCCCAAGGTCACACAGCAGGAAGAGGTAAGGAGGATTGGTGTGGGTATCACTAAATTCCCAGGGCTGGCCTTGAACCGTGATCCTCCTACCTCCGCCTCCTGGGACTACAGATGTGCTCCATGGCACCCAGCTAAGCCCTGGTCTTTGGATTTCCAAGCCATCTTTGCCTCAGTTTTCACACCCGAAAAGTGAGACAGTGGGGATTGGTTCCTGAGACCAGTTTAGTGACTGTCGGCGCATCTCTTCAGGCTACCATGTGAGCAGTGGCTGCTCTTCCTCCCCGGCATGTGAGGTGTGAGGAGTAACGTTAAGCAGCGCACAAATGTCAGGCGGCTTCTTGCCATCACAGACAGACGCCGTTCCCAGGCTTGGCTGTGAGCTCAGCAGCTGAGGCAGATGTCCCAGGCCACTGAATTCAGAGACGTTTTCTCCTCCCTGTCCTGCTTGCAGATGGGTCACAGGGGGAGTGTCACCCCCAGAAAGCCAGTCTTGCCCAGCACCTGCAGCCCCTTTGTCCTCGGGTTAGGTGGGATGTCCAGGCCAGTGTGCCTGGCTTCCTTCATCCCAAGCCACATTAGCCTCATGCCTCCTCCCTCAGCCACAGCCCTGTGCCGGCCCCAGCAAGAGAATCTGCATTGCCTTGTGCCCATGGGGAAGGTGGCAGGCCTGGCTCAGCCTGAATCACAGCTGGCTCTTCAATTCACCCATTCCCTGTTGCCCGAGCTCCTCTGTGCCCGGAGATCAGTGGCAAGAGGCAGCCCCCTCCCGGGAGGGTAGGAAACAACCCTGAGGACTCCAGTTGCAAAGAGCAGCCCCTCCCCTACCCGATGAGATCACGTGTCCTCTGCTGGGCGGTGTGGGCATGGCATAGGTGGTCCTTCGCACCAGCTTTGCCCCATTTTCTGAAGGTCACTGAGAGATGGAGAGAAAGAGGATAGCATTGAGAGGGATGAGGCTGGGAGGCCAGATGTGAACCCCAAAATAGGACTTCCCAGGAAATGCGTCTCCGTCCATGAGCTGGAGGGACACCAGCAGCTGCATCTATTCTATGCCCCCCAAAACCCTCTGGAGCTGTGGAAAGGCAATGCAGAGTCACAGGGAGCTGGTTAGTAACAAAGATAAGAGTTTCCTGGCATAGGCAGTAGGTGTAAACACAAGCTGTGATATTTCAGCATAGGGCTAAAATTCAGACATAAACAGGAAAACATGCCTGCTAAATATTGTTCCAATGGTTGTATTATCGATGTAAGCAGTAACTATCGGTTATAGCAAGTTGACACTCTACGAGTGTATGCCATGTGTTAGGCTTAGAATACTGCACTTAATTTTCACCTGGGAGGAGCAGTAGAACTATCTGAGAGGACGGGCACTGGGGCACTTGCTGCTGGATCACAGGCAGGGATAGTACCTGGCTCTCAAGCCCGAAGTCAGCCACAGACCCCTGTGCTCGGCTCCCTGCTGTGGCTCACCGGGTGCTGACTGTAACTCCCCACTCTAAGGAACTGCACAGTTCGTGAGCATCTCGCCCTGGGCTTGATCCACAGAGTTCTCCCAGCTCTGGAAGGCTGAGTATCAAGGGAGCCACTGTTGAGGGAAAGCTGAGGCTCGAAGAGAAGAACTTGTGCCCAAATCCCTCAGCTGCCGAGTCACAGAGCTGAGGGTCAAGCTGAGGTGTCCTGCCTGTTGCCACACATTTGTGACTCAGACTTAAAATTCACCTAAAGCTGGTATTGATGGCGTGTACCCAGCCACCTTTCCCTAACTCTCCCGTCTCCCAATCCAACCCCTGCACCTCACTGCTTGGGAAGCCATGGAAAGTGGCTGACAAAGCCATCAGCTCCGTTTACCGTGATCTGACATGACATGAGAAGTGGCATCCAACTCGATGGGAGCCGCCTGCGGCGAATGGGCTTCTATTTTTACATTTCTCACAAATTGGAAATTACAGGGAGTCCAGGTCTTGCAGCATGATTGGCTGTGGCACTCTGCAGAGGGTGCACAGCCAGGGGGAACGGACCATGTTAGGATGCGGGGGCCCTTGGCTGTGAAAGGGGCCCCAGCTCTGGGGCCGAGTGGGACCCAGGCTCTCCAGCCAGGCTCAGGGAGGCAGGAGCTAGTGGCTGCCTTGGCCAGGAGCTGCAGCTCTGCCCACCTGTCGGCTGCCTGGTGCCTGCAAGATCAGTGTCTCCTGCCAGCTCTTGAGATAACTGTGCTCTGGCCAGAGGGACATTCAAGGTCAAAGATGCCCTGAAAGACGTTGACAGCAGGTCGCTTTCATGGCCTTATTGTTTGGCAGGGAGGCTCTGTACAGAGAGAGGGCAGCAGCCACAGGGAGGTGAGCGAAGACATTTGCTATCGGTATTGCACTTTGCTGCATCGTGTGGAACATGCCACTCTCGGTTATCAGAAGAGCAATTTACAATGAGGACTTTACTTTCTCTTAAGCCCAAATTCAAATGACCTTGACCCAAATGAGGTCGATTGCACACATGTGAGTATACATGTGCATAATACTTAAGTAGAATTTCACAGTTGTTGTTTTTTGGGTTTTTTGGTACCGGGGATCGAACTCGGGACCTTGCGGGCACTGGAACCACTGAGCTAAATCCCAGGCTGAATGTCACAGTTTTCAAAGCATTTTCTCAGTGGAAGTTTGCATCAGCTCTGGGAGTTCAGGGTGAAAGCAGTGTTACTGTTATTACTACCATTCTTATCGCCATCGTTTGGATGGAGAAACTGGGGGTCCGAGGGCCCTGGGCCCTCAACTCTGTCTGCTGTTTTCTCAAGTGGTGGAGTCACCTTTACTAAGCCCAAATCATCAGGTTAGCCAGGTAGCCAGATGGGGAAGAGCCCAGGTGAAGGAGGCGGAGCACAGCACACGGATTGAGGCTTTGAGGGTGTGCGAAGCACAGTGAAGTTTTCAAGAAGAGGGTCCTCATCTTGGTTGAGCCTCTTCTAATCTCTGGCTGGGGACTGGGGTTTCAGAGTATGATGGGCCAGGTGTGGGAGAAGAGGAGGGCTGATTGCTCTCAGGAGCATCTGCACACAGGCGTTCGTGTCTGCGTGTTTGGGTGGAAATGAACCCCAGGCCCCATGAGGTTGTCCAGAAGGACCTGCAGAAGGATGGAGAAGTGGTCCTACAGAGCCTGGGGCTGCTGTGCCCCACGGAGGAGTGGGCTGCATGCTTCCATGTTGTGCTCAGCGAAGAGGGTGGGGGTGGCAGGATATGGGCTGGAAACCACGGGACCAGCCATTGCTCCAATCCCCTCTGCCATTCTGAAGATTGTGACATATGTCAAGTCTTAGGAGCTTTGCTGAGGGCTGCAGGGCAGGCAGGGGACTCGAGGGCTTGTTGTGTCCCCTGCCTGTGGAGTGGAAACTGGCCAGCTGGCCCTGGCCCACTGAGCATGGTGTGTCTCTTGGGCACAGCTTCTGATGGGCCCCGCCTCATTGACCCTGAGTGGATGCTGGGGACCATGAGGATCAGGGCTGCAGAGTCACTTCCCCAGATGGCACTGAAGTGTGACCTAAGTCCTGCTGATGCTGGCCCCATGTGCTCTTCCATGTGGTGCAGGTAATGGTGCAGGGCATCAGGGACTTTTCCTTTGCATTGGCCGTTTCTGTTTGTGACTGGACCATGCAAGGGCTGAGGCCAAGTCACAACAATACAAAACAAATGTGACCAAAGCCCAAAGCTCACAGCTTCCCAGGCTGGGCCTGAGTGCTCCGATGCTGCAGCTGGGACTTGGCCGCTGCAAGAATTCACTGGGACTTTGGCATAGGAAGGCCCTAAGTTGGATGTTCTTTTTACAGTCTGAGATCAAGGACCCATCCAGGATTTTTAAGAAGAAAAGGAAAGAAAATGTGGGCTCAGGGAGGGGGAAGAAGCAGTCTTCCTGAGTGTGTTCTGTGAAGACGGAATTTCAGTGCCAGTATGTGTCCCGCAGCCCTGGTGACAGGCACTTCCGACAGAGTGTGCAAATGTGGCCCTTCTCCACCCTGAGCTCTGCCACCAGGCACCAGCCGAGCACATCACAACCACGGTCCCAGGAACCTCAGTAAGGAAACTGAGGCTTGGGAGCTCCAGGGGCTCCCAAGGTTGGACAGTTGACTCGGCAGAGCTGGGGCTCTGATCCAGATTGCAGGAAGGAAGTAGAGAGCCAAGAGCTCCCTGGCTTGGAGCCTGCAGGAGATCCTGAGCAGTCCCTTCGCCTCTCTGTGCCTAGAGCCAAGGGGCTTGGGCCACTGGACAGGGCCAGGGTCTGAGGCGGAAGTTGCATGCCCCACTTCTTCCTCCCCTCCTCCATGTCCCCCATCATAGCCTCCTGGGACTAATGACTGGGGACGATAAAGCCTTTTCTCCAAATGGCAGTGAATGGCACTAATGACAGAGCAGATGCGGCACTGTTAATCATGCGGGGGTATTAAATGAAAACGCCAGCCTGGGAGGAGTTAAATAGCATTGTTCAGCTGCCAACAACCCCGCTTCAAAGCAGTGCCATGGGCCTGGGCCAGGGCACACGGCCCCCTCCCCAACCTTGGAGCCAGGCAGGAATCACAAAGCTAAGGACGTTTCCCCAGCCCAGAGTCCTCGGCTGCTCCTTGCACATCAGCAGCGATTTGAGGAGGTTTTGGAGAGGCCTCTGGGGGTGTAGACACCATCTCTGGGGTCCAGGGTCTAGGTGTGGAACCCCATGTCTTCGGGAGTTCTGGTGCCAAGCATAGTGCGGGACACAGCGAGGTCCTGCCCCCTCTCTTGGGGATGTCTATGTGGTTCCTTAAGTGAGAACCAGAGGCCACTCAGGCTGAGTGGGAAGGGGGCAGGGCAGGGGACGGGCCCCTTCTTGGGTCCCAACCACTTGGCCTTCCCTGACACAAGGTTCTGCAGAGGAACTTGGCCTCCTGTATGCACAGGCAGCCCCTTTGCCCTCTGTGAGCCTCAGTTTACCTATCTACAGAATGGAAGAAGTAGGTGCATTATGGCTGCTGGCAAAAATTCGCCCCCTGCCCAACCCCAGCCCAGATCCTGGAGGATCACAGAGATCATGACCCGGAGTGACATGTGGAGGCTGTCAAGCAGGAGACAGGGCCATCAGCTTCGCTCATCCTGTGGACCCAGAACCTCACTCAGATCTTCCCTCGCTCCCACTCTGAACTTGGAACTTGTGTCTCGGGTTGTTTTAGGTGAAAAAGACTCATAAAGCCCACCCATTGCAGACACCTCTGTTTCACAGATGGGTAAATGGAGGCCCAGAGAGGCATCCTGGCCTGCCCTCCCCGAAGGTGCTAGGACCCAGGACTTTTCCCTGGCCCCGGTGCTCTTTCCCCTGGTCCAAACTGGCCCAGCTCCACTGTTGGGAAATTATTAAATAGAGTTGGTGGAAGGACTCTGGTTGCCGTGACAACGGAGCCCATGTCCTCCGGAGATAATGGCGCTGCACAGGGGAGTGATGTGTGCTGAATGCTGATTTGGGAGCTGCTGGAGCGGGAGTGAAGGCACAGAGGGGACTAGGTCCAGGGTATGAGGCTCCCCAGAAGGAGGTGTAGACTGTGGGGACGGGAAGCCATGGGGACTTGTTGTTAGTTCCAGTGAAGGGGCATCCAGAGGTACAGCTGCCACCAAGCCTCCAACTGCTCCAGGGACCACCTGGGAGCAGACAGTGCAGGGGACACCAGTCTGTGCCTGGGTCCCAGAGGGGCCGCTGTGGGGCTCCCAATGTCAGGACACTAGACACCTGCAAGGTTTAGGACAGGGCTGAGGGTGATTCTGACAGCCCAGAGCACCAAGGCCAGCCTGAGAGGAAGGAGAGCCCTGTGTCCAGGTAGCAAAGAGCATCACAGACCCAGCCCTCCCTGCTGCTTCCTCAGCTGTGTGACCCCAGGCAAGTCCCTTCCCTCAGAGCCTCAGTGTCCTCATCTGTAAAATGGGGCTCATGCCAGCACCTGCCTTACAGAGTGCTCATGAGACCACATCCTGCCCGGGGCCGGGCCACAGCCCCTTGACAGTAGCTATTGTTTATCCTTAGCCAAAGATAAGGTGCTTGGAGTAGTAGTGGCTGGGCACTTGTGGAGTTGGAAGGTGGGAAGCGGCTGAGACACATGTGGGCGGGTGACGGGCCTCTATGTCCTGGGCCAGTGAACATCCATCAGTAGAGAACAAATGCCCAACCCCCAAAACCCGTGTGGGCACCGTGCAGGGAACTGAGTTTTCTTTATGCCGGCTCTCAAAATGGCCCCACGCCGCGAAGCCTTTTGTTAGGTATTTACCCTCCCCCACACCCTTATTTCCTCTCCTGCACTGCTGGCAGAGTACATTTCCCTCCCTAGTCGGGGCTCAGAGACTATAGGGTTAACACCCCGAGAAACCAAGTGCATCATTTGCATGCTGGCAGAGGCGCTGAAGCTGGAGCTGGCAGAGGACCCCATTCCCTTTTGGAAGAGGAGAGAGGGCCCTGGATGCAGAATTTGGCAGATTCAAAGGCAGCAAGGGGGGCGGGAGCTGCTGATTTAGATGCAAGCGACCATTTTGTTTTGCTTCCGCAAACCCTTCTGAGCACATCGAGCCCACAAGCAGCAGCAACCTGTTTCTGGGTGCCCTGACTGGGAGGGACATTTCCTGCTGTCTCTGGCCCCAGATGAGAGGGTGAGAAGTGCTGAGCTCATGGACCTGGGGTGCTGGCTTCTCCATCCCAGGCAGGCAAGGGGGGGTCAAGGAGACTCAGCCGGTGGACCCATTGAGACAGTTGACATTTACCAGGGATTTTAACCAATACCTAATTGCAGGATGCGGCCACTTGTCCACTTTGGGAATCCTGTTTAATGAACAGTGTGCTCCAGGAATTTGATGACATCAGCACCTCCCAGTGACCACCATTCTCTGGTGTCAACTGCCTAGAGCTTAAGGTCATGCTGGCTCTGCCTAAGACTGTTTTCCCACTGCTGCCTGAAAGAATAAATACGGCTGCCCAATCAGGTGGTTTATTAATCTCTGCCAGGCATCAGCATTCACCGTGGCCCTGGCACAGTACCAGCCACTTGACTTACCCTCCCTCTGAATCCTCATGCTGGTCCCACAGTAGCTGTTAGCACCTCTGTTTTAGACAGAAAGGTGGGTGGCTGGCCTACGGTCACACAGCATTGGACCTGTCACTCAAGCCAGGTTGCCTTGCGCCGAGGGGCCAGGCCTTGCTCTCCTGCCTCAGTGGGCAGTTTGTGATTATCCAGCCTCTGGCTACTCTTGAGCATACCAAGCGGAAGTCACGCATAGGTTTGCTTTCTGCTCAGTGACTGAAGATTTGCTCCATCAAAATCACATCTTCCAAACGGGTAGCTGCTTCTTGCTACAGAGAGTTTTGAACAGATGCACTGGCAAAAGTGAGCAGCATTTGAGTCTTATAAAAATAAAATCAGCTTTATCTTGCAGGAAAATATTTCAGACCCTGGAATCTGACCCTCCACGGACTCTGAAAATACACACCCCTCCTCATTCTTGCAAAATACTCTCAAGCAGCATCTTGACTTTTTTTTTTAATCCAACTGAGCTCTTATGAAGTCCACAATAGGGTTTATTGTTTTCCAGATAAGAAGTGCAGCATGGAACAAGCTTTTTCAAGCCCTGGGGAAGGGGCTGTGCTTCCTGTGCTCTCCTCCTTTGGCCTAGCAAGTGCTGTATTGCATGACTAGGTGGCACTGTGGGCATTAGGATTGCAAGCTCAAAGCCTTCGAGGGCCAGGTGGGTCACACAAATGAGTACAGAGGTCAGGGGCACAATGACATTATCACCAGACTTGTAGTAAACTAGAAAACATATGCCCACCCCCTTCCCAAAGCAGGGAAATGCCAGTTTTAAAATTCTAAGCAGATGCCATGCAATCCAAACACATTTGGCTCCAAGGCTGTCAGCCCGAGGTCCCTAGTGGCTCTCCGTGACCTCACGGGTCCTGTCCTATATCTGGGGGCTGAGTATGTCATCTCTGGAATGGGACCCACACAGCCTGGAAGCTGTCGCCACCCCAGCATGGGTGCTGATAGAGGCCCTGGAGCTGTCCGGAGCCAGGCCCTGTTGTGCCTCTTAGTATTGCCAAGACAGGCCCCGGCTCGAGCTGCGCTTCTGCACATGGCTTATTAAAGATGAGCGCTCCATTCAGCCACTCCCAGATGCATTATTTTTCATTTTCTCCAAGTCTGAGTTCTCCAAGAGCCTTTCTCTGACTGCCCTTTGGAGCCCTTCAAGCTCTTCTTGAGCAGGAGTGAATGGTTCCTCAACCCCAGAACTTGCTGCCGAGCGAGTCTGACAAAGCAGAGAGCTGTGTAAGAGCATGCAAGTTCCATCGAGTGATTCTTACTCCTGATCAGGATTAATCCTTTCTGGCTGGCTAAGCTTGGGGCCTTTACAGAAGCATCCCCTGGAACCGAAGCGCCACACCAGTCAAAGGCAGCAGGGAGGAAGGGGTACCTAGACAGGTCAGGATGTGTGGGTGTAGCAGCTGGTGCCCTCAGCCTGTTCCCCCATCCCCTGTGCCCAGTACAGGGCCCACAGATGCTGGTGTGGGGAGGCAGCTGCTGTGCACAAGGCTGAGACTAAGGACCTGTCAGCCCCCCACCCCATGTATCTACAGAAGGAGTCAGTGGCAGGTGCCCCTAGCCAGCTGCTGCTGCTAAGTGCAGGCAGCCCCCCACTTGGGAAGATTGTACAGCACACAGGAAACAGCATGTGCGGCTGTCCTGCCCTCCTCCCTCTTCTTGTCTGCCCCCTCCTCTCCATCCTCCTTCCCATCCCCCTCCGCCTTGTGCACCTCTCTCTGGCCCTCCCCTCTCATACCCCACTCAGCTCCTTCCTCCTCCATGTTCATCCCTGTGCAGGCTGCAGGTTTGGCCTGGTATGTCCAGACCCCCGGGTCTGACCCCAGGATGCTGACTCTCTGTCCCTGTGGCGCCTGTGGCCCCCACAGGGCTGCAGCGCATACTTGGGCCAGCCAGGAGATGTCCTGCCAGGCTGTCCTTACAGGAATCCGTGCTCTGAGGACGAGCAGAGCAAGGGCCGAGAGGAAGCTGTGGGGAGGCCACTGGGTGTGCAGTGGCAGGAGCCATGCATCTGTCTCCTGGGGATGCTGTGCCTGTCTTGGCACCTCATGCGGCCGAAGCCAGAGCAGTCATTGGGCAGCAGGCAGCAGGTGATCCCTGGCCCTTTGGTTTGTCTCCCGAGGGCCTGTTGTGAAGCCCTCGCCCACACACATGTGCTGGGGGGCACCCAGCTCATGGGAGAGACCAGTCCCACTGTGTGGAGGTGACAGAGTGGTCACTGGCGAGCTGCTGAGGAACTACTTATTGGTCAGTGGAGTCCCACAGAAGGACTGGGCTTTCCACATGGTCCCGCTGTGGTCCCAGCCTCCTCCCCCTCCCCACCAAAGCCAGGAGGTCTGTCGGGAGGCCAGCAGATCAAATCTCCCCACCTTTCTGGCAGCCCTGGCAGCCTCCATCCCGAGCACAGGGGCAGGACTGATTGGGAGCGTGACTTGGGAAGCCCAGGTTTGGGGTCCTGAATCCTGGGTCTGGGCCTCACCTCCTCCCTGCACAGCGGAGGGAGAGCCACATGCTGTCAGCTGTTCGGGCTGCTGAGCCCTTAGGGAGGCCTGGTGGGGAGAACCGTCCTGTGATACTGACCCTTCCCGCAGCAGTGCTGGCTCTGCGGCTCGACCCACCCCAACCTGGGCCCCGCCACCCTGCTGATCCCGCTGAGAACTGAGGATGAGGCCAGGAGCCAGGTGGGGCTGCCTCTTTCCTGCCTGCCCGCCCCTACTCCACATGCCCTGGAGAACCCAGGTGCTGCTTGGGTTCTGGGTCCTTGGATTGCTGGGTGGCTGATCTCCCAGGCACCCTAAGAGCTCAGGGGCAGTGGCTCTGTATTTTTCTGCTCCACAGGCACATAGCCAGGCAGGATGGGTTGGGTTAAAAATTTCCCTGACCAAAATGAGGGGCTCAGTCAAGTGGTACAGAAACCAGGGGCCAGAAGAGACTCTAGCAAACCACTGACTGTGCAGGCAAGGTGAGAAGGCGGAGGTCAGGAGGATGGAAATCACAGCAGGTGCCCGAGTCGGAGTTCAGCTCCTACCTGCACATGCAAGGAAACCCAGGCACAGAGAGAGCAAGGCACTGGCTTGAGGTCGCACAGCCAGTAAAGAGTGGGTAAGGGTTCCAGCTCCCCTCTGTGGGTCTCAAGGTAACTGCCCATCCTCCTCCCAGATGGGCCCCAGGACAGCGTCTCCTGGAAGATGTGCCTTGGGAGCCAGTGGGCCGTGTCTGCTCCCTGATGGGGGTGGGTCACTGGCATACACCAAGGGTGGGCTGGGGGCACTGCAGACACCTGTTAGACAGCAGAGGGGAGCAGATAAGAGTGGAGATACAGCACCCCAGCTGCTGGCTTCAAGTCTTGGTGCCCCCGGCTTCTCGCTGGGTGAACTTGGACAAGTCCCTGTCCCTCTCTGTGCCTAAATGAGGGGCTTGATAACAGGGAGGTGATGGACAGTGCCCTGACCTGCCTATCAAGTGTCCCCCTTGCCTCCTCCTGCCCACTGAACTCTGCCTCCTCCTTCCCCATTGAGAGGGAGAAGCCAGGGCTCTCGGGTTCGCTCCTCTGTTGGATGGAACTGCACAGCCCCCAGGGGTTGCAGCATTGATTTTGCTCTCCCTGGGTATTGGGGTGCCCGCTGGCCTTCTCTGTTGTGGTTTTGGCAGACCCCCAGAAAGCCACACTTCTGGGCGCCCAGGGGCTGGGTGGGAACAGGCGGGACACCATCTGCTGGGGACAGTGAGCCCAGACAAACTCATCTCCACACAGCACAGCCCTCTGGCCACAGCCCCTGCCAGGCCAGCTCGCCTGGAGCTGCAGAGGGGTCACATAGCCCAGGCCGGGAGCGCTGACATCGCATCTGTCTGTGTGCAGCCCTGCGCGTCGTGTGGCTCTCGGAGCCTTGATGCCCTCACTGTGAGGCAGGACTAGTGATGATTCCCACATCCTTGTACACAGCACTTGCTGGGCGGGGCAGGTGCTGGAAACCATACCACTGTTGGAAGCAGCTCCTGCCGATCCCACGGAGAAGTGGGGAGACTGAGGAAAGAAGCAACTCACCTGCAGGTCCCAGGGATGCTGGGGGGGAGGCGTCCAGGACACACACAGGAGAGGCATGGTTGTGGGCTCTGCAGGTGACCTCGGGTGGCTGAGGGCTGCGAGGGCTGCAGCGGGAGCCACTCACTGGCCTCTCAGGCCCTTTCCCTCAGCTGTGACCTGAGGGTGTAGACAGGGCGCCAGTGTGGCAAGGAAGGTGGCCTCGGGTGAGGGCCTGGCACAGGGGCTCCAGCCGCGCCCTAGGTCTGTCCTGCCCGCTGGCCTGGACCAGGTCTGCCAGTCCCCATGGGCAACACTGCCACACTCGGCGCCTCTGGGCCCTGATTGAGGCTCCATTGCAGCACCCCCAGGCTGGGCAGCCTCAGTTTCCTTGTCTGTCCAGTGAGGGAGCACCAAGGCCCAGTAGGCACACAGTAAGAGTTTGCTCTTCTCCTGGGTGAGCGGCCACTGGCATGGCCCGGGCACACAAAGATGCTGAGTGCTCCTGGTGAACGGATCCCTGCCTTTTCCTGCAGCAGAGAATAGACTGCTTCTGCTTCCCCGGGCACAAAGCCAAACTCAATATGAAGTTTTTTTCTTGAACCTCCGCGTTTCAAAAAGAATTTAAAGCAAGTTGAGCGATTGCAGTCTAAAGTGAGGCTCTGTAATTTCTGTAATTACGGAACCGGAGTGAGACAAAGCAGGAGTGAGAGCAGCCTTGGGGGAGGGGACAGTCCCTTCCTCGTGCCCCATGCCCAGCCACCGGGGACAATGGTAGCCCTGAGACTCCGGCTTCCCCACCCCACGCAGCCGCCTGTCCCTCTGAGGCATGGGACAGAGAGAGCTTGTCTGTGACAGCTTCCACGCTCCCTCCAGCCTCGGGTCAGGGCTCTAGCATCTCTTGCCTGGGCACTCAGACTCCAAAGGGGCCCTTCTGCTGCCTTCTGGAGCTGAGACAGAATAAGGCAGGCGGCCCATCCCATTCAGAATAAGATCTGAGCTCTCACCCTGGCCCCCGCAGCACCATGGGACCTCGCCCCATCCACTGCCTCCACGTGATCCATCCCCACATGATCTCACTGGACTCCAGCCTCCTTGGCCTCCTTGCTGACTTTCAAACATACCCAGCTCTTTCCTGCCTCAGGGCCCTTACACTTGCTGTCCCACTGCTTGAAATACTGTATCCCAGCCTGTCACATTTCTGGCTCTTAATTCAGGCTGATTTTTTTTTTTTTTTACTCTGGCTGGTAAAACAAGCCCAGGGGCCAGTTTTGACCCATTTTGCCACTTCTGATCTGGGGCTTCCAAGCTGCACATGTTTTCTTTTTCTTGCCAGGCACCTCCTCATTCAGGATTGCCAGAGGCATTTCCCCTACTTGGTTTGTCCCCATCTTTCTCAGGGGCTTTACAATGTGGCCACAGGAGGCACACTGAGGAAGGGCAGGCTGTCATGGGAGTTTTATGCCTGTATTCATGAATTTCCCTCCACTTGGAATGCCTGCTCCCTCTTTTTGAGCCTGATGAACTCCTATTCAGCTTTCAAAACCCAGCCTAGACGGCCCCTCCTCTGGGAAACCTTCTGTTGGTGATTTAACTCATTCCTTCTGGGCCTACAGTGCCTTGCTTTCCTACATCTTGCAGCACTTGCCATAAGCTTCAGGTAAGCTTCGGGTAGAAAGAGTCTCCTTCAGGCCATGACCTCGTCCAAGACAGTGTCCTACTCAGCCTTGCATCCTGAGTATCCCTGGCTCTGTGCACACAGTCAGTATCTGTAGGACTGACCCTCTAGACAGGTGTCCGAGACATGTGTGGGCGCCTTTGAGGACGAGAAGCCAGGGTGGTGGTAAAACGTGGGTTGTCTGTGAGCCCCGGGATGGTGTTAGTGATGGGCACACCGTGTGGGGACCAGGTCCAAGGAGCCACAGAGCAGGGCTTCTTCCCAGCTCCTGGCTGTCCGGGGAGAGGGCTCTGTAAGTTTATTTTGTGTCATTTCATTAACTGTTAAAGAACATTCCAGAAATCAAAAAAGGAAAAAGCGTACAGAAGAAAACAAAAATCACTCCTCATCAAAGCCCTGGTTTCATCTTTGGGTGTACCCTCCCAGTGTGCCTGTTTGTGAGTTTTTATGAGCAGATTTGGGGGTGGAAGGGAGACTCGCTGGAGGGGGAGGGGGTACTTGAAAACCTGCTTTCCTGACTACACAAAACACCAGGCTCTTCCCCATGGTCTTACATGGTCTTTCATCACATTTCTGTATGTCCAGATAAGGATGCAGAAAATCGCTACATTAAACCTTGGCTTTATATATTTTGGGAAAAAGGAAACCATCAACTGGGTCCCACAGCTCCCAGTGGGGCTCAGGCGTGGCACCCCTGGGCCCCATTGGCTTCTCTTTTCCTTCTGATAAATTATGGAATGTGGTCCTCACATGCCCATCACAGCTGTCCCCAGCACCCAGGCCAGCACCACGCTGCATGGACTGGCTGTGGTCACCGTGGCTGGGTCTGTAGACACGGTGCAGCCCACCGCCACTGCCTGCTCACCCGCCCCTCTCTTTCCTTCTGTGTTTGGCAGCTTGGCCCGGGGCTTGCAGGGACCTAGCCGGAGCTGACCTGTGGCAGACCATCAGGTAACGATGGCCCTTTCGTGGACTTGCTGCTCCCAGCCAGGTAGCAGGCACAGCTAAAGTGTGCCACAGTGTGACAGCTGCCTCTTTTTTTTTTTTTTTTTTTTTTGCGGTACCGGAGATCTAACTCAGGGCCTTGAGCTTTCAAGGCAGGCACGGTGCCACTGAGCTAAATCCCCGGCCTGACAGCTGCCTCATCTTATAGGTGGGGAAAATGAAGCTCAGAACCAGCAAGCATAGTACTTAGGAGGTGTAGCCCTAAGGTACTAGTACTCCGCTAACAAAAGTCAGGAGATTTGAACTCATGACTGCTCTCAGGCCAATTTCACACCTTGTTCTCCATCCATGCTGCCTCTGGAACTAAAGAGGTAAGAAGGATGCAGAGGATCGGTTCATCTTGGGGTGACTAGGAGCCCAAAGAGGTCATTCAAGCCAGTGGTCCTTTCCCAGAGGAGGACAAGGCCAGGCCTCGGGTATAAACATCTTCTTTTGTAGTTTGTTAAATGTATAGACTCGGGGATTTCCAAAAATCCAGTAAGAGATGTGCTGTTACCCTCATCTTAAAAGGTAGGGATAGTGGGGCAGAGAGGTCAAGATGTCTATGCAAAGTCACACAGCTGGAAAGTGATAAAGTGGACCGTGATCAGAACTACAGTCCCCATTGGGCTTACCCTGACCACAGCTTAGGAAGGACAAATCTAATTGTCTCCTAGGAGGCAACCATAGGGATCTTATCATTAAACACTGTATTTCTCTTGGGAAGTATGGTGGCCTCGGGTCTCTCTTCTGGGCAGGATGCACAGAGGGCCAGAGTTGGAGCTGGCTGGGCAGCTTGCGGCAGACCCTCATGCGCCCCCTCTGGCTTGCATCTTCCCCTCCTATCCTTCAGGGGTGGGGCTGGGGGGGTCAGAGGGCTGAGGGCACCTGCTGGAGCCACCAGCCTGCGTGGGTGTCACTTTATCACTGTTATTTTGGAGTAACTCTAGAATCCTGGTGCTTACTGTGCCTGTGTCCCACCTCTGTCCTCTAGGGTGACCTTCAACCGCAAAGCTGCTGTCCACGTGGACTGGGGCCGAGATCGTGCGTCCATCCGCCAGGACCCCCACATCCAAACTCCGAGACATGGCGACCAATGGCAGCAAGGTGGCCGACGGGCAGATCTCCACAGAAGTCAGTGAGGCCCCCTTGGCCAACGACAAGCCCAAAACCCTGGTGGTCAAGGTGCAGAAGAAGGCCGGGGACCTTCCCGATCGAGATACATGGAAGGGCCGCTTCGACTTCCTCATGTCCTGTGTGGGCTACGCCATTGGCCTGGGCAATGTCTGGAGGTTCCCCTACCTCTGTGGGAAGAATGGCGGGGGTAGGTGGTGGCCTGGTAGCCTCTCAGCTGGGTCCTGCTGGGCGCTGTCCGGGGAAACTGTAGGGCAAAAAGCCTTGTAAAGATTCCAAAGATTGTTGGTACTGGGTCTTGATTCTTGCTTCTTGCCCCTTTATCAAGTTAGTCAGCTCTCTGTCACTGTGACAAAATACCTGGAGATAATGATCTAAGGCGGAGCTGTAATTTTTGGCTCATAGTTTCAGTCCTTGGTCAGCTGGCTCCATTGTGTTTAGGCTGGTGGTGAACATCATGGTGGAAGGGTGTAGTGGGGAAAGCTGCTCAGCTCGTGGCAGCCAGAAAGTGGAGGGAGAACAAGGTCTAGTCCCCAAGGCTGCACCCTGTGACCCACTCCCTTCCACTGGGCCCTCATTCAGCATACGAGGCCAGCAGCCCCATGATCTGATCACTTCCCAAGAGCACAACAGCTGACCGCCCAGCCTTCAACACAGTGAGATTGAAGGACACGGAAGATCTCAGCCATAACAGATCCCAAAGGACAACTGTCCTCCCCTGCTGATGCCAAGCGTTCATCTCTTTGCTTTGCACAGCAGAGTGTGGGTTTTGAGCAGAGGGATGCCCTTGGTCCGCAGTTTGGCTTTGGGCACACTTTGGAAGCAGGACAGGAGATCCCCGAGGGGAACCTGGAATCATGGTGCCCTGCTGATGAGAAGTGTTTCCCCAAAGCCGTGGGGCCACAGCCTCTGTCCTGTCGCCTGCAGGGGCCTTCCTGATCCCCTACTTCCTGACACTCATCTTTGCGGGGGTTCCGCTCTTCCTGCTGGAGTGCTCCCTGGGCCAGTACACGTCCATCGGGGGCTTGGGTGTGTGGAAGCTGGCCCCCATGTTCAAGGGTAAGCACGTAGGGTATGGCCCTGGTTGGGGGGGCCCTGCCCCAGGCCTTGTGAAGCCAGGGCCCCTCCAGAAGGCTCTCATCTGTGCAGAAGGGCAGTAGTTGTGTGGGGGGAAACTAGGTGGTCAGGAGGAAAGCAGACCCAGATCCTACCCATCCGTGAGCTCACTTCCCACCGGGGCCGGGGGGATTTCCTCCGCCCCTGCGCTTGGTGCCAGTGGGCCCGCAGGAGGCCTGTGGGAGCCATGATCACTGCCCACAGGCTGGGCCTGGCTCCCTGACACCCTGAGCCTGCTGGCCAGGTGCCTGAGGCCTCCAGCTGGTCCCTGCCTCTCATGGGCTCAGTATCCCCAGCCATGCCTGTGTCTGGGGTTGATGGAGGTAGTGGCCGGGTGATGGCTGTCAACACAGACCACGCGGGGGTGACACTGTGCTCTCTCCTAGGTGTGGGTCTGGCCGCAGCGGTGCTGTCCTTTTGGCTGAATATCTACTACATCGTCATCATCTCCTGGGCCATCTACTACCTGTACAACTCCTTCACCACGGTGAGCCAGCCTGCCCTGCCCGCCGGGGGCACGGCATGTCCTCTGTGGCCCTGTCTCCCCCAGAAGTTCTGGCACTGTGTGATGACTATGCTCCCTGGCCAACATCTGACCCTCCCAATGCCCCTGTAAGGGGACTGGTAACCCGTTTTGTGTGGTGGCCTAAGTTCAAATCCTGACTCTGCCATGTACCATATGTCCAACAGGCTAGGAGGAGACTTAACCTCTCTGGGGCTTGCTGTCCTCACTGATAAAATGGGGATAAAATTATCATTCCACTTCTGGGTAAACACCCAGAGAATTGAAAGAAGGGTCTCAAAGATACTCGGATCTGCTCACGCCATGTTCACAGCAGCATTAACCACAGGACATGACCCAGGGTCCAGCCGAGTAGCATAGTGGAGGTTACTCAGCCTTGAAAAGGAAAGGGGCTCTACTAGCAGCACAGGGGTGGAACAGGATGCTGTGCTGTCCCAGAACGCATGCCGTAGGACTCCACTCGCATGAGACAGGAAGCAGGAAGTGGTTCACAGGGCCAGGAGCGGAGGGGCTGGGAGTTAGTGTTCAGTGGAGACAGAGTTAGAGCTGGGTGCGGAGAGATGATGATGATGATGGCTGCCTGTGATAAATGTACTGAAAAATAATCAAGAAGGTAAATTGTATATGATACAGCTCTCATCACCAAAAAAAAATTGGGAGAAAACAAGATGTGAACGTGGGTACGTATGGAGGCTCATGCCTATAATCCTAGCCAGTCAGGAGGCTGAGGCAGGAGGACTGCAGTTTTGAGGCTATCCTGGGTAATGTAATGTAACCCTGCCTCAAAAAACTTAAGGACTAAGGATGTAGCTCAGTGGCAGAGCATTTGCCTAGCATGTTTGAGGCCCTGCATTCAATCCCCAGTACCAGACAGAGAGAGAGAGAGAGAGAGAGAGAGAGAGAGAGAGAGAGAAACAGAACAAAAAGTGAACCCACCCCATAAGGCTCAGAGGCTCAGCAGAAAATAGGTGTGAAGTGTCCAGGCCCCACCTGGCTCGGAAGAAGCACCACGTCCCTGTTGTCATTCCTGTGCAGTCACAGAGCTGGGTCATGGCCCAGGACCCTGGCAGTGCAGTTCAGAAGCTTTTCTCCTTGGGCCGCTTGAGGCTCACCTTTCAGCCCTGACACTTGGCAGCTGTGTGACCTCAGGCAGGCTGCTGCCCCTCTCTGATGCTAAGAGCTGCTGGGGAGGAGAGGCAGGGACAGGAGAGGCCTAGGGGACCATGAGGGTGGGCGGAGCCAGCTTGGACCCTGTTTGCTGCCCTGAGGGCTCCCAGGCAGTGTCCATGTGACCGTGTCCTTGCAGACACTACCATGGAAACAGTGCGACAATTCCTGGAACACAGAGCACTGCTTCTCCAACTACAGCATCGTCAACACCACCAACATGACCAGCGCCGTGGTGGAGTTCTGGGAGTGAGTGCCGGAGTGTGGGCCCAGGGCGACATGGAGGCAGGGGAGGGTGGGGCCTCTTCCTGCCCAGAGAGAGCTGGGCACCAAGGGGCCACAAGGAGACACAGCTGCCAGATGCTGCTGAAAGGGTTTGGGGGGAACCGCACCTGTCCTCGTCACTCTCTGGACAGTGTACGGACACTGCGCTTGATATTCAAAGCCACCTAGAGATGGTGTAGGGCTTGCAGCAGACCTCCCAGGTTATGTGCCAAGGCCCTGCATGTTCTGTCGGGGACCCCAGGGCCTGTAGTGAAGGCCACGTCTGTGGACTCCATCATCATCAGAGGAGGGCTGGGGACACTGCCGTGACAGAATGAGGTCCCAGGGCCCAAAGCTCTGTGTCGTGAAGGGAGTGGCTTGGAAGGCCCCGGAGCTTGTGGACAGGATGAGCCAGAAGAAGTGGCACCCAGGCTCTCTGTGGGCATGCAGATGAAAACCTACTCCAGCCGTGGTTGGCTCTGCCCACTGACACCTCCCACTCACAGCTCTCCTGGACACACTCGGGCTCTATGCCATCATTCAGCCATTTGCTCCATACATGTTTCCTGAGCACCTACTATCGTGCCAGTGTGATTAGAAAGATGGCTATGTGAAGACAGGACCCTGCTAGGGGAGGCACACACAGGTTTCCTGGCATCTTCATGGGAGGGATGGCGGCTTAGAGAGAGAGAGAGAGGAGGTAAGGCTGGCTCCCAAGGCAGGGCATCTGTGCTTCACTCTGAGAACAGGAAGGAGCTGTTCGTTGCAGGGCACAGTTGACAGTGGGTCCCCTAGATGCCTCTGGCATCCAGGTGAGCAATGACAGGGCTGAGCAGCAAGTCCTGCTCTCTCTGACCTCTGACATTTCCTAGTGACACTGTGCTGGGCCTCATGGTCTCCACACAAACCAGGGAGGATGTGTCCCCGCCTGGGCACCCTGGCCCCTCCATCTGCCCCAGCCCCTGTGACTCTCTCATGGCTGCTCTGTCCCACTAGGCGCAACATGCATCAGATGACAGATGGGCTGGACAAGCCGGGTCAGATCCGCTGGCCGCTGGCCATCACCCTAGCCATTGCGTGGATCCTGGTGTACTTCTGCATCTGGAAGGGTGTGGGCTGGACTGGGAAGGTAGGGATGTGCACGGTGACTGTTGGCCAGATGAGAAAGTGGGACTCAGGGAGAATAAGAAATTGACCAGAAGTCATACACAAAATGTTGAAGCCTTTCCTAACTCTAAGGGCAGCGGTGTCTCCAGAGGATGGCGGCTGCCTTTCCTACCCTACATTATTCTAGAGCCAAGTCCGGGGCATGCATTAACCCAGAGAATAACCCAGGGTGGAGGTCACAGCAGACTCAGAGACACAAGGTCCTCTACGCTCGGAAATCACCCTTCCCACAGGGAGCAGAGAAACACAACTTCATACAACATCAGTCTTTTGATTATCAATTTGACAAAAATAGTTCTTGTATTACTGTACTCGCTGCCAGCACTGTGGGAAAGCCGCTCGCTCTACTGCTGGGTGGAGCCCAGTTCCAGAAGTCAATTAGGCAACATGGGCCAGAGCCCCAGAGAAGCTGATTCTCTGACTCAGTAATTCACTGCTAGAAAGACTTCCCAGGAGAGGAATAACAATTTTGTAGATAAAGATTTATATGCAGAGATGTTCACTGTAGTATTTACATTCACATAAAATTAGAAGAATCCTAAATGGAAAACAGGAGGGGCTGGACAGTGGGGCCCCGAGGGACCATTTCGTATGACTAAAAATGACACTGTACATGACACAATGCTCAGGAGACAACACTGTATGTGCTGTGGGTTGTTAAACTTAAAACACATTAAGTAGGAAGGAAGCTACATAATTTGAGCTTCATTTTGTGAGAAAAGGTGACCAGACATCCCCAGGAAAGCCTTGCAGGAGCAGCGCTGAAATGCCAGCATCCACACCCTGACGGAACAGCCAGCCCCTTACTGTCTCCTGTATACCATGGCCGGTCCTAGGGCTCAGGAAGACCAAGATGTGAATCACACAAACCCTGTCTCTCCTGTTACCTCTGCTCTAGGGCCTGCCGAAGGGGATGTGTGTGTTCATATGTAATTTCTAAATTTTCCAGTCATCCCACGTATGACTTGGGTAATTTAAAAATCAAAAGCCAAGAGGAAGAGAGGGGGACAGGAAAAAGCAGGCGCTGAGCTGGTCGGCCCAGACGTCCAGCAGAGGGTTCTGGGGGTGGACATCAAGCTGGCATCTGGGGAGGCCTCCTGGAGGAAGAAGGCCTGGCCCCGGATGAGGCAGGGCCAAGCTGGTGGTGACCCTCGCCCACTCCCTCCAGGTGGTCTACTTCTCCGCCACCTATCCCTACATCATGCTCATCATCCTGTTCTTCCGCGGAGTGACGCTGCCCGGGGCCAAGGAGGGCATCCTCTTCTACATCACGCCCAACTTCCGCAAGCTGTCTGACTCCGAGGTGAGCACCCCTTTCCTCCCGGCCCCACTCACCAACCTCAGATGCTGGTCCAGGCCCCGGATCCGGACTGCAGCTGCGGTTATTAGTGGGACCACTTTCCACCCTCCTGCCCACAGGTGTGGCTGGATGCGGCTACCCAGATCTTCTTCTCCTACGGGCTGGGCCTGGGGTCCCTGATCGCTCTCGGGAGCTACAACTCTTTCCATAACAACGTCTACAGGTGCCAGGGTGCAACTCTGAGCCTGGTTCTTCCTGGCCCACCCTTTCCTCCCAGCTTCCCCACTGCCTTCCGGGCTGTAGCCCTGCCCCTTTCTCCAGACCCCGCCCCTTCCCTCAAGGCCCCGCCTCTGTCTTCCATGCCCCCCCCACCCCGAGGCCACGTCCACACTCCGCCCCCAGCCTTTCTCCTTTGTGCCTCCTTTCTTGCCTTCTTGGTCACCCTGCTCTGAGCCAGCCGCTCAGCTCAAGGTCACTCCTCTGGCCCCATTTCTTCCTGTCCCCGATCCTTTTGGCCCTGCCCTCCCCTGTGCCTCGGGACCTGTCCTCAGGGCCACCTGTCCTCAGGGTCACATCTCCTCCTCCTGCCGGCCCTCCCTGACTGCTGCCCCGCTGCAGCTCCCTGACTCAACGCCCTCCCTCCAGGGACTCCATCATCGTCTGCTGCATCAACTCTTGCACCAGCATGTTCGCAGGCTTCGTCATCTTCTCCATTGTGGGCTTCATGGCTCATGTCACCAAGAGGTCCATTGCCGACGTGGCAGCCTCAGGTCAGCGCCGCTAGGAGGGCCCTGCTGGCGGAGCAGACGCTGCACACCAGGGGCTATGTCAGCTTTACGACACAAGGCCCTCAAATGGTTGCTTTTGTCCTGTCAACAAAGTGCTCTCACCAAAAACTGCCCACTCTGTCCCCTCCCCGCTCCCTGCTTAGCCACCGGGGGGGGGGGGGGGGCGGGCAGCGTGCTCCACTGAGGCCCTGGAGACTCAGGGGTGAGACTTCCTGACCCTGTCTGTGCCCTTCCGAGGTTCTGGTCTCCCCTACCACAGTAGCCCCCATGTCACATCCCAGGGACCCTCCGGGTGCCATCCCTGCCCACTTTCAGATCCAGACCAGGGAGGTCCCCTGCCCCACACCAGCAGGTACTCTCCTCCCCCTGGCCCGGCCCTGCAGCCCTGGTCTGGACGCAGTCATAGCCCTGCTCCGGTCCTCACCTGGCGACCTGGCCCCCAGCCTCCCAGCAGCTCCGTCCTAAGGAGTCTTCCGAAGATGCCAGGAAACAAAGCCTGGGAAGTGGGTGGGTACTAAAGGTGTTCTGAGCGGCAAATGCCTTTTTCTCCCGCCGCCCCCAGGCCCCGGGCTGGCATTCCTGGCATACCCAGAGGCCGTGACGCAGTTGCCCATCTCCCCGCTCTGGGCCATCCTCTTCTTCTCCATGCTCCTGATGCTGGGCATCGACAGCCAGGTGAGCACCCCCACACCTTGAGCCCCCCACCTGGGGCCCCTCGGTCCAGAGCAGGCAGAGAGAGGAGGTCACACTTGGGTCCCTGTGAAAATGACCCAGACTGATAGAATGTTCCACCCCAGGACACCTGGGGGGCAACTCAGACACCATCCCCCTTTCCTGAAGGGGAAACTGAGGCCCAGAGGGAAAGAACTCTCCTGAAGTCCCAACGTGCGTGAGGGGTAGAAGGAGGCTGCACCCCAGGGCTGGCCGGGTTGCAGTGGGGCTGGGGCAGGTGGCTGACTCTGCTCCCCCCAGTTCTGCACTGTGGAAGGCTTCATCACTGCGCTCGTGGATGAGTACCCCAGGCTCCTCCGCAACCGCAGGGAACTCTTCATCGCCGCCGTCTGCATTGTGTCCTACCTGATTGGCCTCTCCAACATCACGCAGGTGGGCTCAGTAGACACCTGCACACCCAGGATTCTTGGGCCCAGGTAGAAGTTCGATGACATCAGGGAGTAAGTTTCGGGAGAAAAAGAGGACTATGAGGCCGAGAACGTTCCACAGGTTGGGAAGGACTCTGCTTGGGACAGGTGGTCATGGAGGTCTCTCTAAGGACATGACAGCTGAGCTGAGACTTTTGACGAGGGACGGCCAGGCAGGGAAGCCCTGGGGCAGAGAGCACAGCAGGTGCCAAGGCCCTGTGGTGGGCATGGGCTTGGGGAGCTGGAGGGACAGGAAGGAGGCAGATCCTGTGGCATCTGGGTCAGAGCCGACTTGACTTGGTCTCTGTTTCTTTATGTGCTATGTTATTGTCCTGGGTAACCCAGGGAAGGTTTTGGCAGGGAAAAGGCATCTTTTAACAAAAATGGCTTAGTGACCACCTCCTCGCTCTGCCTCCAGCTCTGCTGGAAATGGGGTGTCTCCCTTGGCTACCTGGACTTCTTCTTGATCCCCAGATAGCGAACATCCACATCCAGTCAAGCTCACAAAGCCTTCAGCTCTCCCTCTAGTCTATCTTCGAGCTTTCTTGCCGTAGTAGAGCCAAATAAAATCCGCCCTCTTCAGGCCCAAGCTGAGTGCTCTGGGTGCCGGGGGCACCCTCCTTTCCTCTTCCAGGGGGGCATTTATGTCTTCAAACTCTTTGACTACTACTCTGCCAGCGGCATGAGCCTGCTGTTCCTCGTGTTCTTTGAGTGTGTCTCCATTTCCTGGTTTTACGGTGAGCATCAGCCTCCTCCCTTATTCATTCATTCATTTATTCCTTTCATCAATCATCATTCAACAAACACAAGTTGAGCACCAGGCCTGCCCCCCACAGTAACTAATTTGGTCTTCACAACCATTCAATGAGGTTTTGTTTAGAAGACAAAAAAGGAACCATTAAATACATTCATTTTAATTTTTTTGGGGGGGGTACCAGGGCTCAAACTCAGGACCTTGCTCTTGCAAGGCAGGCAGAGGCACCACTGAGCTAAATCCCTGGCCCTAAATACATTCATTTTAAATGGGGCCAGCACTTCATAAATTTGGGGATAAAAAGGGTTGATTGAGGTTTTACCTAGAAAAGGGAAACCCAAACTCCTGTATTTTTTTGAAGCTTTAAAGTTTAGGGCCAGGGATTTAGCTCAGTGGTTTCGCCGCCTGCCTCGAAAGTGCAAGGACCCCAGTTCGATCCCCGGTACTAAAAAAAAAAAAAAAAGAAAAGAAAAAAAAGAAAAAAAATTAAGTTCCACTTTTGATATCAGTGAGGCTATAGGGACAAGTCTGCGCTGAGATAGAAGTAAGGAACACTGGGTTGCGTGTTTCTTTTTTTTTTTTTTTTTTTTTTTTTGGTACCAGGGATCGAACTCGGGTCCTTGCGCTTGCGCAGCAGGCGGCGAAACCACTGAGCTAAATCCCCGGCCCAGGTTGTGTGTTTCTTTTAATGTCCTTCCCTGCACATTTGGTTACCAGAGCAAATCAAGTGTTTTGGAGGGGACAAGATGCTCTGTGTCTCCTCCAGGCATACCTGCACCTCACGCCTTGTCATGGTCCCCTGTTCTCTCAGACCGGTCTAGTCAATGACTTCTTCTGTGAGTGAGAGGTGCCAGCTGGGCTCTGGTGACTTGAAGACGTTCTGCAGTTTTGTTTCTTTTAATGGGATTTGCGGTTCTTTACAACCAATCACTAGTAAGAGACCATCAGGGGAAATGCCCTATCCAGTTAACCCACTGGAGGCACAGCTAGGACAGAAGTGGTGCAGGAGGGACATGGGGAGAGGGACCACATTTGTCTGTCCCCTTCCCTGGTGGCTCTCTGTATGTTAGGGTGGTTTGCTTTCCTACTTGCTTCTGGAATGGCCTCTGGAATACTCCCAGCACAAAGCATCAGGGCTGGGTTACAAGGAGGAAACTGGGGTTCAGAGAAGTGGCGTGTTCTGCTCATGGTCACTCCTCAAGGAAGTAGGAACCCACTGTGCCCACTGCTTGTGCAGCTCCCCATTCTGTTACTCCAAATATCACAGGTGTCAACCGATTCTATGACAACATCCAAGAGATGGTTGGCTCCAGGCCCTGCATCTGGTGGAAGCTCTGCTGGTCCTTCTTCACCCCAATCATTGTGGCGGTAAGGATGAGGCAGGACCACCTGTCACAGCAGGCTATCTCCAGCCCAGGCAGCTCCATTCCAGGAAGCTGCTTCAGGGGCAAAGGCAGTAGGAGAGGTCCCCAGGGCCCTGGCCCCCCGATACCTTTCCTCTGCATCAGTTGAATGGCCCAGATGACCCATGACATCATACTCACGTCCTCAAGGACAAGGGTGATGTTGGTCCTCAACCACTGAGGGAGGGGGCTCAGCCAGCCTGTGTCACTTGGCCATAAGCTCTGGAATGCACTCAGCCTCTCTCTCCAGGCGACCTTTCCTCCTTCTCACAGAGCTGCTGGGATGGTGGCCTGGGAGGCTGAGTGGTGTCCTGCTCAGGTGGGGCTGATGTCCCTTGCTGTGTTCGCCATGTGGGGTGGCTGGAGGGATTCTGAGAGAGGCTGGCTTTCCCTGCGTCCTCCTCAGAGAGGGTGCCTGTCCTATTATGCACAGAGGTGCCTGTGTCCCAGCAGCACTCTGGGTATCAGGATGGGGTCAGCCGTGGGACAGGGTGGAGGGCCAGGGCCCTGGCTGATCCAGTCTGGGTAACCCAGTCCCTCACCCCCCTCCCCCCTCCCCAGGGTGTGTTCATTTTCAGTGCTGTGCAGATGACGCCCCTCACCATGGGCAGCTACGTCTTCCCCAAGTGGGGCCAGGGTGTAGGCTGGCTCATGGCTCTGTCCTCCATGGTCCTCATCCCTGGGTACATGGCCTACATGTTCCTTACCCTGAAGGGCTCCCTGAAGCAGGTAAGCCCCTTCCCACCCAGCTGAGAGGCTGCTGGTCCCCTCCCCCACATGCTGACATGGCCTTGTCCCTGAGGAGCTCCTGGTCTAGTTGGGGAGACAACCAGCTGAGAGCTATGGTGCTGGAGTGAGAGGGGTTCCACCAGGCTATGCCGAGGAGAAAGGCCCCCGGAGCTGGGTTGAGAGGATTCACCAAGGCTTCCCGGAAGAGGGGATCTCTAAGGAGCATCTGAGAGTCAACCAGGTGTAGTGGTGGACACAAAAGGAATGTTCCTAGAAGGGGGGAGGGGCACACAGCATGTACAAAGGTCCAGGGGTATAAATGGCATTTGGCAAACTGAAAGGAGATGGGTATGGCTGAAGAGCAGAGAGGAGCAGGTAGGGGCAATGTAAGAAAGTCAGGTGAGATCACAAATGGCTTTGGAAATCGGGACAAGAATTTTTTTTGTTTTCCAGTACAGGGGATTGAACTCAGGACCTTGTGCTTGCAAGGCAGGCATGGTGCCACTGAGCTAAATCCCCAGCCCAGGACAAGAACTTTAAACTCTATCCTGAGGGCTATGGGGAGCCCTTGAGTGTTTGGAGCAGATGGAGGGCGGGGTCAGACTTGTGGAGGCTTCCTCTGGATGTCACTCTGAGGCTTACTGAAGAGAAAGTGTGCTCTTACCCTCCAGGAGAGGCAGCAGCCCACTGTCACACGCAGGCTGGGATCCCTTAACCAAATCCTTGGGACCAAAAGTGTTCCTGATTTCAGAGTTTTTCGGATTTGGAAATATTTGCATACCAATGATGAGATATGGGGTAATTTTTGCCTGACGGTAACTTCAGCCAATACTTTAGCACACCTGTGTTTTGCCTCACCATCTGTCACACCAGGTCGGGAGTGTTGTGTTGGCACTCAGAACTTACAGACTTGCGGGCACTGGGTTTCAGATTCTCAGACGGGGGCCACTCAAGCCGTGCTGCATGCACACCAGCTCTTTGTTAATTTGCACAGAACTGGGAACGAGGCAAGGCAGTGCAGGTACCAGGTGGGGACTTGTAGGGCCAGCACAGGCAGAGGTGACCTCCAGGAGGGTGGAGAAGCCCACCATGGAGTCCACCAGGAAGCCATCTGCTCAGGATTCCCCTGAAGCTGTCTCTGCCACAAGGGGGCGCTCTAAGGTCGAAGACACAGGATTCTGTGCAGCCCCTGGGGTTGCCTGGACAGTCTGTTCCTGTTGCAGATAGAGAAACTGAGGCCCACAATGGGAAGCTGCTTCCCAGCCCTTGCAGTGAGCTGTTCGCAGAGCTGGAACTCAGCCTCTCTGTCCAACTCCAGGTCCAAAGCTTTATCTTTCCAAGAAAAGGCTTCGGGTCTTAGATAAGACTGGCAGATAGGGAAGAATGTATGTTCTAGTAAAGGAAGGCAAACAATTAGCAAACTAAAACTCCCAGAAGATGCGTATGTGTCTCATGGGAAAAAAGTGAAGTAGGGGCTGAGAGAGTGAGGGAAGCAGAGAGCAAGCTGCACAATCATCTGAAAGGATCCACATGCAAAGGCCCTGGGGCAGAGTATCTGGCATATTTGAGGAGGCCAGTGTGGCTGAGTGGATCAGCAAGGGTGGAGAGCGGAGGACATGAGGCCTCCGAGGTGGACCGTGCCCAGAGAGCCTCACACCTCCCTCCCACGGTACCCACAGCGCATCCAGGTCATGACCCAGCCCAGCGAGGACATTGTCCGCCCAGAGAATGGCCCAGAGCAGCCCCAGGCCAGCGGCTCAGCCAGCAAGGAGGCCTACATCTAGGGCTGGGCGCTTGCAACCCGATGCTGTCACCCCCACCTGGCTGAGCCCCAGTGACCGCCACTTGATGACTGGACATCTTCCATCTGCACCTACCTCAAGTGGCGCGTCCTGACACCATCAGCTCTCAGAGGGGCGAGGGGGACAGCTGGACCTGAGCAGCCCCCACCACAGACAGCGGCACCCAGCAGCTGCCAGTGCCTGGGGCTGGTGACCTTTTTTGTGGGGCCCCTAAGCACCAAGCAGCCGACTAGCATTTGTGGCAGCCATGGTAGCCCGTTTTTAGCCTGCCAGCGAGAGTGGCCGGGAGAGGCCACACACGCTCCTGGCTTTTAGTCGTTTTCCTGACTGTTCTCTTACTGCCAGACCCTGACTGTTACATGGGACTCTGCAGGAAGCCGGTTCTGCCAAATGCTGCTTGGGACCCACAACATGGGCATTTTGTTCAACGGGACCACAGGGGCTTCAAGCTAAGGGGCAGGAGCCAGTGGAGCTCTGACTCCTCAGTTGTGGGCTTCTCCCTCCCGAGGCAGCTGACACAATACCCGAGACCTCAGGTGGTGTCCCCTCCCCTTGTCCCCAAGCAGATGGGTCCCTGGGCAGCTCCAGACTGTCGATTTTGGATTGGACCTCGCCCACGTGCCCCTGCCAGAAGGGCTCTGCGTGCTGGAAAAGTGCTCCATGCACAGCTGATTTCTCTTGGTGGCCACTGAGGGCGACATCCCCAGCAGGGGCGCTTGTTCACTGCCCACCTTTACAGAGCACAAAACCCTGCGGAGAGAATGAGGGGAAGGGGCTGTCCCAATCCAGGCAGACCCAGCTGTCCCTCAGGCTCCCTCTTACACTGTCACTCGCACTGCCACCCTGTTTTCAGCTGCTTCCTCCTCTCCTTTCCTCAGTCCTCCTCAGCAGACGCTGCCACAACCCACCCAGCCCACAAACTGAGGCGCCTGTGTCCTGCCCAGCCTCCGCCCCACCCCACTGCAGGCTTCCAAAGCCAGCCATGCTTTCTCGGGAAGTGGGATGTGTCCCTTTCAGGAATTGGCTTGGTGGTGTTGGTGGTGAAGCTGAGTCTTGGGGGTCTTAGGAGCTCCCATGGACGGGCTTTTGCATTGGCCAGGAGAAGGGGTCCCCATAACAAAGCAGAAGTCTCGCCCCGTAGCACCTTAGCTCATTAGCTTGAAAACTGTGTTTCCTGACTAATCCTTATTAACTATGGTAAATACTGTGACTGTGGGTTTTTTAGTCTCTTCTCATGCTCATCCAGAAGCAACCAGCATACCAGCTCTTGCAATAAGGTATTACCCTCAGAGCACCCAGCACATTATTGTAGAGAATTTTAAATGTCTGTATGCACATAGGTACGCACACCATGCACATATGTCCCCACATGTGGCATGAAGGGTCTGCAGCCTTCCCGAGGCCACCTGGAAAATAGTTGCATTGCCAAGGCGTCCCAGGCCGTGTGGGGAAGCCACACTCCAGCTGCATCCAGTTGTGAGGTTCTAGGCTTAGGATGGAAGGACCCGCCACTGTGTCTCCCAGCCCCACCCCACTGTCCATGTGTGCGTTCTCTTAGGGGACAGGTGGGGACTCCCTTTTCTTTATCTTCAATGTGAAACTGAGACAGTCTTTCTATGATAAACACAGTATATTTAATGTTTGTAAGCTCCTCTAAACTTCGATGTTTGGCAAGAAATCCCCTAACTGATTTCCACCCAAACTTACCTTATAGAGCACAATATTAAGTCTCATACATTTACTGTGAGATCTGTGAATATGTGTAACTTTTTTTTTTTTTTTTTTAGTATTTGCCCGGGGTGGGGGGAGAGATATTGTATTATCATATATGCTTTTTTTTGCAATAAGGATTTATTCTCAGAACATCAAGTAAATCTATCTCTATATTAAAAAATATATGTAATATATACATATTCAAACTATATACAGAGCCTGTTTTAAAAAATTACAGTATTATTTAGTAAAATTATCTGTTCTATGGACCAAATGTAAAATATTTATAAATGAAGATGCATTTTAAATGTCTATAAATGGTGTCATAACTAGAGCACGGGCGTTATGTAAGTTTCTAAGAATTTAGAGGAAAAATAATAAAGGTTCTATGATATGCAATATCCGACCTTCACTTCTTATGTGTGGTGGCACAGTAGCCTCTTTCATCAAGACAACACGTAGACCCCAACCATTTTTCCCCAACAGAAAGGGATTTGGGCTTAAAATCTAGCAAAATGGAAGTGGACTTTTCCCTAATTGTAGGATGAGTGGGTAGAAAATGACTCTGAGCTACATGAGAAGGTGCTTTCCCTGTGTAAGAGGTCAGCGAAATAAAGGTCTAAAACCAAAGGATAAAAGCTAAAACTGCTGGGCTTGGAATTTAGCTCAGTGGTTTCGCCACCTGCTGCACAAGCACAAGGACCCGAGTTCGATCCTCGGTACCAAAAAAAAAAGTTAAAACTGCTTTCATTAATGACAACCATTCATTTGCTTATTGATCTCAACACTTCATAATTTTTTGGTTTAAAAACATCTCATTTAGGAAAATGTGACTCCACAGAGAAGTCATAAGGACAGTTGCATAGATGGCCACACATACCACATCCAGTCACTAGTGGTTGGCTCATCTGTTTTCCTTCTGTCCCTTTTGTCCCTGTCCATCAAGGTCCCATCTGGGAAAGGGGCCCTGAGAATATGACAGGATGAGGGACCCATCACAGGCACAAGGGTCAGACGAGGGTCTGAAAGGGGGGCTGAGCAAATCTCCCCCATATTCCTTTCCACCTCTTGCACACGGTCTTGGAGGTGCCCCATGAGCACAGGATTCCAGTGGGCACATGCAGAGGGGCTGGGTGAGACTCCAAGCCACCAAGAAGGTGCTCAAGCCCCAGTGACCAGGGAACCCACATATTCTTCCCTGAAAGGGGGCTGTGGTTTGAAATGAGTGTTTCCTACCAAGGGCATGGACTGGAGCATTGGTCAACAGGGTGGTGGTATTAAGGTGGGGGGACCACATGCCATCCCCCACGAAGCCCTCACAGGAGCCAGCACCAAGCTGTTTGCACTTCCACCCTCCAGAACTGGGAGCCCTTTTCTCTTAAGCCCTTTTCCTCCTAAGTTACACAGCCCCAGGCATTTTGTGATAGCCTTGGAAAACAAACTAACAGCAAGCTATACACGTGTGGCCAGCCAGGCACATGAAAGACCACGAATCCCTATTTTCCCTTTCTTACTCATAATTAGACAAAAGTAAAGAGCATTGGCAGAATGTGTGCATCTCAAGAAGTGAAATAAATTTTGAATTTAATTTTGGGCAGCTTTCCACTATTCGGGCAAGAATGAAATGCATGTGCAGGTACCAGCCTTGGAATATGCATATATTGTGTAATTGCACATTCAAGCTAAATGTGCGCATATTTCTGTTTGCATATTATAAAGATGAACAGGAAACTTTACGCTAATACTTTAAAATTTCTTTTATTTAGAATAAAAATAGCAAATAAATAAACATCAGGATTAGTTGAAAGACCGCAGAAGGAAAGAGAGACTCTATTTTATACTACAGCTTCACTTTTCTCCTGCTTTTGGAGCCAATGGCCTTGCTCTTTCCTTTAGTACCACTATCTGCAGGTTACAACTCTGGCCCTGGCAAGCCTCCAGGAAAGGGTTATAGTTTGGGTATTGAGTGTCTGTCCCCCAGAATTTGTTAACGTCTCATGTGCCAGGCCTCTAAAAGGTAGAGCCTAGTAAGAGGAAGTGAGGTCACGGGGGGTGTGTCCCAGAAGGGACGCCCCGCCCCTTCCCGTCTCTGCTGCTTCCTGCTGAGGTAAAGTGGCTCCCTTCTCCAAGACATGCTCCTGCTCCAGTCGCTGCTTACTGTGGCCAGAACCACAGGAGCGGGAAGTCCGGCCTGAATCCTCTGAAACCATGAGCCAGAGCAGCCCTTCTTCTTTCACAGGTATTTTGTCCCACGATGGACACAGGAAGGGCATGGCTGGGCGAGAGGACCGTGGGGAGGAGACAGGCGTGGAGCTGCGAGACAGGGACTTGGGGGAATGGATACCAGCTCAGCCCAAGCTTGACTCCTGCTGTCTCCACTTTCGCAAGATTATTATCACTACTTTTTCACTAAACCATTCGAAAATAACTTGCTGGTTTTGAGCCCTGCTCTTCCTAAGTAAACAAGTCTTCCAAGAGCCAGGACCTTCTTGACATAACCACAAAACACTTATCAAATCCAGGGGACGTTCCCTGCTGCCGCGCTGTTGTCCAGCCCATAGCCACAGGCCTCCAGCTGTCCTGAGGATGTCCCTGAACACGGTGCACTGCCTTGGCGTGTCCCTTAGCAGGCATTTTTGAGCACCTGTTATCTGCCAAGCAGAGGTGACCCTGCCACCCCCAGACTCACAGGGGACTGATCTGGCGGCCCCAGGGCCTCATACCTGTCCCCTCTGAACAAGAAGCAGCAAGGCCTCTGTTTCCATCAGCCTGTGCTTTTCTCTGAAGCAACAGCGGGGATTTTTATAGGCATTTCAGAAACAACACAAAGCCAGACACAGTGGCACACACCTGGAATCCCAGCACTCTGGGAGGCTGGGGCAGGAGGATCGAAAGTTGGAACCCAGCCTGAGGAATTTAATGACTTACAAAACCCTGTCTCAAAAGATAAAAGGGACTGCAGATGTAGCTCGGTGTGAAGACCCTGGATTCAATCCCCAGTACTGCCAGTCAATGAAGGGGGGCGGGGGGAGGCGCCACGCCCTGGTTGAGGGCCCAGTTGCCTCCTCCATTTCTGCGGCTGCTACTTTCCTCTCTTCCCCTCCTTCCCTAGCTAAACTAACGAAGCAACCCGAGGTGGAGGCTCACACTCCAAACAGGACCACAAGGACTTCCCGCAGGTCCCCTCTGCCCCTCCTGCCTTCTGCTTTCTTCAGGCTCTCTCCCGGCTTCTCCCCTCTCCAGCTTCTCAGGAAAGTCAGAAACAGGGCAGAGGGCTCAGGGTTGGGAAGAATCTTACTAGACATCTTACTGGTTCTGTTCAAAGCTTGAATTATTTTTAGGAAAGTGCTCTTTCAAGGGCAGTGTACACTCACTGCCGCTGGAGAGCTGGTCTGAAGGCAGATTTTGATCCACTAGGTCTAGGGTGGAGTCTGAAGTTCTGTGTTTCTAACAAGTGCTCATTTACTGCTCATGGACCTTTACTCATACTTTGCATAAAAAGGATCTAAAAAGGAGCCATCCATTTTCTTAAATATCCATGGGGCATTTACCACCTGCTTAAGAAACTGACAGAATCTTTAACTCAAACTGACTACAAAATAAAGAGAATTTGTTAATTCATAACAATTTCCAGAAGTTCAGGTATAGTGAGATCCAGGTGCACAAAGGCTGGCATCAGGAATTAGTCTCTGTCCACCTCTCAGTTCTGCCTTCTTCCAGCCTTGCTCTACCCTCCAATTGTCCATACTCTTAATGATGGAAAAGAATAGGCTTCCAGCACCTCCAAGCTTACATCCTGCCAGATTGGCAATCACACTATAAAGTAAGCATCTTGTCCCGTAATAAGTCTATCACAGTCCTGGGATTGGGTCTCATTGGATCAGCCTAGGACACATGCCCATCTCATAGCCAGTCAATGTGACCAAGAGCATGGAATGTGCTGAATACCCAGGCCTGGTCATCTGGTCACCCCTTGAGCAAGAGGCTGGACCCGTTACACCAAGCACATGGACTGCAGGTGAGAGAAGAGTTGGGTCCCAGGGCAGATGGGGTGGAGTGGAGGCCCACAGAGCATGACACCCACTCATCAAAGAGCCCAAGAGAGGCCTTCCTTGACAAGGGCTCCGGTGGCTGTGCCATTTGCTGTAGCTTCTGCATCTGGGTCCATGCGGACACAGATGGGGAAGTAATAGGTGCTTCTGAGACAGGTTTCGATGATCTGGGTGATTCTTCAGCAGACCTAGAGGTGGACATCAGGAACACCTGGTCCAGACCGCCATCCTTGCTCACTTGGATCATGGGACTCCTGACTTGTCTCCTCCCTCCAGTCCCACCCACCATGGTCCACTGCTGCACCAGCAGCCAGGGTGAGTTCTTAAAACACCTCAACCACAGCTTGTGTCCCTGCTCTAGCTCTTCCACGGGTCCTCCCCATGCCTCGAGAACTGTCTTCCTCCCTCCTCCAGCCTGTGCTGTTCTTCAGGATGTGGCCAATACCTTCCTCGCCTCCATGCATGCCACTCACACTCTCCTTCACAGCCTGTGGCCTTGGAGGCCATGTCTCTGTCCCTTGAGACCTTCAGACTTGTCTGCTCCAGGACCTTCCCTCTGCCTGGGCTCTGTAGGATCACCAAGGAAGCATCAAATTAGCTGGAAGGCCAGCCTGACTTGCTGGAAAAGGAGCCACCTAGGCAGGGAACTTGAGGATGCCTGAGCCATGGGGGACAGTGTCCCAAGCCACCCAGAGCCGGAGGATGAGGAAGAGTGGGGGAGGACAGGATTAGAATAAGCAGAGGTGCAGCCACTGGAACACTGGGGCCTGGGCAGAAAAACACCTGGTCTTCCACATCAGTGAGGCCTCAGGCCTTTGTACCTGCTGATCCTCCTGGCCTGCTTGCTCCCTGATAACCTCCTGCCTGGCTCCCTGCCTTCATTCAGGTCCCTGCTCTAATGTCACCTTACTGAGCCAATGACCACATTAGCTAAAATGACACTCCCCCATCTCTTTCTATGCCCCCAACCCTACTTTCTTTATCATATGTTCAACATTCATATGTTTTTAATTTATTGTCTGTCTCCCCCACCCCCTGCTACACTCCCACTATGGAGGAAGCTCTGGAGGAATGGGGAGTTTTTCTAATTCACCTTGGTGTCATAAATGCCCAGAATAGTGCCTGATACACAGAAGGAGCTCAAAAAATGGGTGGGTGGGTGGGCAGATGGATGGTGGATAGAGGGCAGTGACAGGGTGGGCTGACAGATGGTAGATAGCTGAACTCTGGATGAGTGGAAGGATGGATGGTGGATAGATGGATGATGATGGATGGATGAATGCCAGGTAGATGGATGGGTCATGGGTAGATGGCTGGCTGGCTGGACTGTGGATTGTAGACAGATAGATGGATGTGTGGGTAGATAGATGGTGGGTAGGTGGATTGATGGATGAGCGGGTAGGTGGGTGAATGGTGAGTGGATGGATGGTGAATGAATGGTTAGATGGCAGATGGACATGTGGTGGCTGAGTGGACTGCTGGGTAGATAGGTGGGAGGTGGGAGGTGAGGGAGTAGACAGGGAATAGCAGTATAACAAGTGTCAAGGAAACTGGCTCTGTGGTCAGACGGCCCTCCGCGTGAGCTCTCCACACAGCTCTGAACATGTCACAGTCTCTCCGTGCCCCAGTTTCCTCACAAAATTGTTGAAGTGCACTGAAACGAAAGAGGGAAGGCACATAGCCCCGTGCCCGGCACAAACCGAGCATCAGCAAACAGCGAGTGTTATTAGAGGAGCCGTTCCAGAAATGTTTCCACCCCCACCTACCCATCCAGAGCCCTGGGTTTAAAGGATTTGTCTGTCAAACCGTCACTTACTAATTAAGCCACTTCCCTTCCCCCCTCTTTATTAATCTGATGTGGTGCTAATTAGAGCCCCTGATTAGCGTGGGGAACCGGGGCGCCAGTACCGCACTGATGGCATTCCAGCAGCAGCATGGAAATGTGGCATTTGGGTCCCCTGCCTACCCTGGTGCTGGGTGATCATGTGATTTCCCCCTCTCTCTAGTATGGAACAGAGCTTCCAGATGTCCACCGGTGTCCCCATGGACCCTGCCCTGTCCTGGGCAGCAGGTGGGGGTCCTTAAATGTTTGGTTACAGTTAATGCTTCTCTTTAAAGCCCAAGCCATCCGGGGCAAACAATTTCCAGGCCCCTTGGTCCTGCTCACAGAAAACATCACAAAAGTGCCTCACAGCTCAAGTTGTGTGGCCTCCTCTGTCCCCTTTGGATAAACTCCCAGCAGCAGAAGAGTGGAGTCTAAAGACCTGTGCACTGGGTGATGGGGTGGGGCGCTCTCACCATGCAGTCCAAGCTTCTCTCAAAATTATGGCGAGCCTCCTGCCTCAGTTTTCCAGTGCGGGGATAGAAGGCATGTGCCACTGTGCCAGCAGATTGTGCATGTTGAAGGCCGCTCATAGTTGGTAATGAATTATCCTCAAGGGAGTCATGTTCATTTTCACTCTCTGCAGGAGAAGTGTGTGGTAATGATCAATTCCCCATGCCCTTTCCAAAACCAGCACTTAATTTTTAAATATTTATTTTTCAATTTCACAGCTAAAAGTATCTTAAATATGAGCTTATATAGCTTTGAATTTTAATGATGGACTTCTTTTTTCAAGTGGTGGTTTCTGGCCTTTTGTATTTATTTTGTAAATTTGCAGCTCATAGGCACCTTGGTTTTTGTGTACACCTTTAAAAAATACACTCTGTCAGTCACCTTTCCATTGCTGGGACACGACACCTGAGAAAACTTGCCATTTCAGAGGTTTCGGTGCATGGTCACTCGGCCTATGGCAGCACAGCACATGGCAGCAGGAGCCTGTCTCCTGGCAGACAGGATCCAAAAGGAGACCGGAAGGGGCAGGTTCCCCTGGACCCTCACTTCCTCCCACCAGGCCTCACCTTCTGAAGATTCCACCAGTTCCAATGGCGCTGTGGGCTGGGACCCAGCCTTCAACACAGGGACCTTAGGTGACACTCCAGACCCAGAGTATAGCAACTATTAAGGATGTTAACACTCCCTCACGTAGGCTAGAATGCACATTAGCCAGGTGTGGTGGGAGACACCTGTAATCCCAGCACTGGTTGGGGTGGGGTGGCTGAGACAGGAGGATCACTGGGAGTTCAAGGCCAGCCTAAGCTACATAGCAAGACCCTGTCTCAAAACAATAGGAAAACAAATATTAAATCTTAAGCAGCAAAATCACAGGATATAGGAATATATCACATGGACACCTATATTACGAGTGTGGCTAAGTATATTCTCCCAAAGAAGGCTTCTTCCTGTTTCCCACTTCCTGGCTTCTCCAACTCCATCCTTGACTGTCCGACATAGATTTTGAGCTAAAGGTTCAAAACCTCTAGTTGTCTCCTTTCCAACACCAGGTTGGTCCAGCTGCCTTCGTGGGTGAGAAGTGTTGAACTCCCATCCACTGCTCCTTGCATCTTCCCATCCAGGCTGCAGACAGGTGGCTTACAAGTGTCAGGAGTTGAGACTAGGGCCTGGGACACAAACACACAGACATGCCATTCTGATGACTTTCTGTCAGAGCGACAGCTATGCCCTCCCCCTGTCCCCACCAGCCATCCCATTCAGGACCCTCAGAGCCACCTGAGATGCATCTCTGCCAGTACTGGGGCAATGCTGGGGGACAGGCAGGAGTGACAGTGGGGCTGGTGATGCGACTACTCCCTAAGGCCTGCACCCTCCCATGCACTTCCTTCTTTGCCCGCAGGGCAGTGCAGGAGCACAGACATCTGACCCCTCGTGTCCCTCCCCCACGTTCATAGTGTCCACTGGCTCCTGCGGCACCTTTACTCTGACATCTGTCCACGCCTCCATCTTCATCCCAGACGTGGATATTATTATAGGAAAAACACAATAAATTGCATTTTTTTTCAAGAAATAAAACTCACAAAGTCACATGAGCTCACCATGCGGCGGCAGACAGCTGACTGACAAGCACATCTCATTCCAACGCATGAGCAATTGAGGGCTGTGCATATTTTGCTTTTGGAGGAAAGTTTTCTTGTGCTAAAAAAGGCTACTGGGACCTGAGTAGGGACTGGCAGTGACAGAGGGACAGCTCTAATTATACCAGCAGGTCTTGAGAGGAATCCAGGGTTCCTGCCTGTTTTCCGCATCTGGTGTTCTGCTGGAGGTCGGCATTGGTTCAGGTCTGTGGGCATCTGGACAGACAGGGCAGCAGTGCCCATATGGAACAGAGGAAGGACAGGAGTGGGCAGGGACACCCTGAGCCACATGGACCACCATGCCGTGCTGAGGCCACCTTATCTAGACAGGGAGCCCCAGTGCAGAGGCCATCGCTTGAGGGCCTTGTCCTCCACTGCTCCTTGGCTGGGAGCCCACGGACCTCAGGAGTGCAGGGATGAGGACAGGATGTCCACATTCCCCGAGAGCCCTCTGTGTGCCCAGCTCCTTGTCGTGGCATATGTCGACCCTGCCACACCCCTGTAAAAAGGCAGGGGCCATCACCTCCATTGATGGAACAATCCTCAGGCTCAGAGAGGGAAGGCAAAACCCACAGAGACACATAGCTGTAAGTCCTGGGAGAGGACACCTAAGCCCAGATCTTCCCTCGGCACCAGGTGGCCTGTAGGGGCAGAGACACAGCAAGGGCAAGGCCAGGAGCTCAGACCAGGCAGATTAAGGCAAGAGAGTCGTCCAAAAAGCCCATGGAATGGACCTCAGGGCCTCCACTCGAGCTGGGACCTCTGGGAGGAGCTGGCCTGCACTGACCTTGTAAGCCTGCAGGGGGCACCAGAGAGCTGCAGAGTGGCCAGGACCCTGGAGCAGCTGCTTAGCCTGGAAGCTGAGTACAGATCTGGAACTGCATCTTGGAAGATAAGAGCTTTGAGCCTCCAGTGCATGGGAGAAGCAGAGGGAGCCCTGGTTATAGAGCTGATCTCTGACCCAACCCAGACACTCAGACACAGGAAGTCTGTGTTGAAGCCAGGCACGGCATGCTGATAGCCCCAGCCTCTGCAGTGGAGAAAGTCAGCAACCAGCACAGCCAGAAACACTGTGCTGGTTCCCTGATTTGGACCCTGGGATATGGGACCCTCACCTGGGTCCCCTCCCTGCTGTCTGTAGGAATCTGTGCCCTGCAGCCACATCCAGCCAGGGTCTCACACACTGATGCATACTTACCTGGGGTCCTTTCTTGCATGCACGTGTGCACACACACACACACACACACCGTGCCCTGGAGCCCCTGGACACCCAGCTGGGCACAGCACCCATGTAGGCATCATACTTCCCAGTTCGTCCCCACCTGCACTGCCAGCCCCAGAGCATGGGACCATGGGGCTCACCAGAGCATCTGAGTGCACAGACTCAGTGCAGCTGTCCCCACTGATCAGTTAACTCAGTTTCCAACTCGTGGCCTGAGAATATTACATGGAATTTCGAAGAAATAACCCACCTGATTTAAATCAAGTCCCATCCTGGGCACCACAATGACTCCCGACACTCAGCTGCAACCCACATGCACCCCACACTTTGTACACTTCAGAGCCAGCTCGGTCACCCTGCTGGGGTTTAAGTAACCCTTCCACAGCAGCCTGTCACCTTGTCACAATGCCCCTGTCACGGCCTACTTTATCTGGTCTCCCAGACATCCCCCAACTCTCACCGTCACAAGCAGGGGAGCACAGTACGGCAAGGTACCTTGAGAGAGACTGTGCTCTGCTAACTTATTGCAGCCAATTGTTCTCTTTTGTCAGCTGTTTCAATCTCTTATTACACCTGACTTATAAATTAAACTTCCCCAGAGGTATGCATGTGTAGGAAAAGCATATAGATGCAGGGTTCTGTGCTGCCTCTGGTTTCAGGCACCCACTGGGTGACTCAAAATGTGTCCCGTGTGGGAGAGGGGGTGCTGTCATGACAGAAGTTGAAATGGGGTGGAGACAGGTGAACAGGTGAGGATCCGGAAGGGGAGATAGAACAGTTGTGGTGGCGAGGGTGGAGCGCCAACTGGATTGGCCTTGGGTTGGCCTGGGGTTGGAGGAGTCCACTTCTGCGTGTCTGGGTGGGTCGTGGATGTGCAGCCTTGAGGTCTGTGTCTGATGCTTCCCCTCTGGCACTGTTCCCTGTTCTTCTTCCCAGCTGTCATGAACTGAGCGGCTCTGCTCCACCACACCCTTCCACCATGATGTTTCTGTCTTGGAGCAGCCAACCATGGACTGAATCCCCCAAACCGTGAGCCAAATTAGACCTATCTTTCTCTAAGTTGTGGGGGTCAGATGTTGTGTCTCAGCAATGTGAAAGCTGCTAATACAAAACTCTTCCTCGAAGAAACAAACAGGTATAAACACAGGTGAATGAGGGTATGAATTTAGAAGTAGGTAACTAAGAGCAGAACTGCACTTTAGAGCTGATTTCCCAGCTCTGGCTGCAGGCAGGAACTCCAGGCTTCCACCTCAGCCCCTCACTCAGAGCTTTGACCTGGGCCTGAGATACAGACTTCATACACCTGGTGGTTGGGGCTGAGTGCTTCTGCATGTGCGGCCCCAGACTGTCAGCATTGGCTTCACCTGCAGACGTCCATGGTTCTCAGGCTGCACAGTAACCACGCGGTGCAGGAGGCACAGGTCCCAGGTGCTGCTGCTGCTGCCACAGACAGGGTTACACTCTGACCCTGGAGTCCTCTGCCTGCTGATCCTCTGTGGAGAGAGGAGACCGGAGCTTGCTGGTCTCAGGTAGGAAGCCCTTGGCAGTGGCACTGAGCTGCCCTGTCAACTGTCCTTTCCCTTGATTCCTGTGTCTGTAGATGAGGTTCTGAGGCCTAGGAGGAGCACACTTTGCTCAAATCCTGAGATCCACCTTGGAAAAGCCACATGGGCAGGGTGTCTCTTGAGCGTCGTGGTGTGCCAAGGGCTTCGGGCAGGCCTCTGCAGCCTAAGGTAGGGTCTCTGGAGAAAGGTGGGGCTCAGCAACAACCCACCTGGCCCAAGGCCAGCAAGGGCTAGCCAGGCACCCCGCCCCCTGCCCTCATGGAGGAAGCAGCTCTTCTGTGCCTCCTGCGCCCTGGGAGAAGTGGCGAGGAGCAAGCCAGGCAAAGGAAGCCGCTGCTGGCACCCCGTCACCTCCACCCCTGGGAGCTTCCTGCCTGGGTGTACTGAGCTCCACACAGCCTCTCCTGCTGTCTCTGGAGATGGTGGGAAGACAGTGGCTGGGACCAGCAGCCACTCCCCCTCCTCCACAGTGCCATCCTCAGGAAACCAGGCTCAGCCTGGGCAGGGAGCTTGGAGTGGCCTGCACCGGCCATGTGACTCTGTTCCCCTGGGAAGATGGGGAGAACTGGCATGGCAGTGACTCTGGCCAACAAGGGTGGGGGTAGACTGCTGTGGAACTGGGAAGGGTTGGGTCTTAGATGCTGGGCAAAATAAAAAGAGGGATGGAGAGATGAAGAATGGTTTAGCGGAAACAGGACACAGAAGAGCAGCAAGGCTAATGGTAAAATCTGGGTGGGAGGTGCATAGATGTGCACTCTGCTATTTCAGCTTTTCTGTATGTTTGGAACTTTGCATCAGAAAATGTCTAAAAAGAATCGTGCTTGAGTATCTTGTCAGGCTGAATTTATTCATACACTAAGACTGCACAGTTCTACTTCTAGACATGTATTTAACAAATATAATCCCAGCACTTGGAAGGCTGAGGCAGGAGGATCACCCCAACTTCAAGGCCATCCTGGGCTCATACTGAGTTCAAGGGCAGAGTGAACTATAGGATGAGAGCCTGTCTCAAACAAAAGACATTAAAAGTAGAGTGTGGTTCCCTGCATGTAAAGCTGGTGAACTGGCTAAGCCAACCACGGTGTCAGCTTCCGGCTTCTGGAGATGGGTATGGGAGAAGTGACCAGAGCAAGCAGGGGGGCTCCTGGGGAATTGATCACAGCTGCTTGTTGCTCTGTGAGGCTTCAGGGAAGGGACTGAGTAGTGCACTTATCTTGTACACTTTTCTTCACATGCATGCTCTTGGTGGGAAAAGGCCCCTTGCCTGGCCCTCTCTGCAATGGGGTGGGGGTGACAGGTGGAATTTCTGCCACCTTCCAGTGACCACACAGGGACGAGCCAGCTCTCTGATGGCAGAGCAGAGAGGCGGAACAAGGTGCCTTTGTCTGCCTGACCCTGGTCCTCCTCGAGGATCTGCAAGGTAAACAACTGCCCCTGCTGGCCACGATGATCCTAACCCAGACTGGGCCCAGCTAGTGCTGAGCAAGGGTGGAACCAGGGCAGCCCCGCCCCAGTTGCTGTTGGAGGAACTGAGCAGGGACTACAGAGGTGCACTTGCTGGACTGCAGCGCTGTCATGAGCTAGGCCCCTGGCACCTTGTCCTGCACCCGGGCCAGGACTCCCAAGCTGAGCAGCTGCTCTGCGAAGCCCCTGTCACCCAGGTGTGGGGACCAGTTCCCCTCCCACAGCCGTGCCGGGTCGGGTCGAGGAGGCACTCAGGAGTCTCCACTGACTACCCAGCAGTAACCAAGGCAGGGCTGGCCCCGAGTGCTCCACACATGGCCCCGTGTCGTCAGCTATTCACCTTGCTTCCACGTTAACCCAATCCACTTCACTGGGGGGATGAACTGACAGAGCCCTTGAGACAACTCCGCAGCCCAGGACCCCTTACCCATCCGCCTCTGCCGTGCAGCTGCTGCCGGAAGCCCTGCCCATCTTCCTCCCTTCAGCCCACAGACTAAGACTGCTCTGTCTGGGCTCAGCTTTGGTGCTCCCCTCTGGGAACACTCACTGCAGAGTGAGTGCCCACGGGATTCGCCAACCTGGCAACAAAGATGAGGACCCTTGTAACTGGCATTCACCAGGGAGGCTTAGGCAAGTTGGAGTGTGTGTTCACCCAGCCTTCACCACAGCCCTGTGCAATCGACCTTCCTGTCCTATTCCCAGGAAGGAACCAGACGTGCAAAGACATGAGAAACGTCCTCGCCCAACTCCCCACTACTTGTTACACCAAACACCAAATTATTCTCTCTTTAAGCCTAGTAACTATAGCAACCAGAGAGCTCTTCCTCATCCATTGCATCTACAAACATTTTAAAAAATCATAGCTGGCAGCACTGGCAAAGTGGCAGGGAAATAAACACATCGATGGGCAGAGGCATAAGTTGATGTAGAAACCTGGACACAAGGTGGCATTAAGAGTGTGTGATCCCAGAGCACACTCGGTGCTCCAGAGCATGGAGACTCTGGTGGCGCCTGGTGGGTGATTGTGGTCCAGCCAGTCAGGGCACAGCTGGGCGGACTGCGCCAGCCTTCAGCCTCTGAGTAGCAGGCAGTGGCTGTGGGGCATCCTTGGGGCTCTCCAAGTGCCCTGCCTGGCCAGTCCTGCTAGTGTCTTGATGCCCATTTTGCTCTGGGTGGTGTGAGAAGCCTCGCCGTGGAAGTTTAGGGCCAGAAAAAGAGCTTGAGTGTGCGTGAGCTGGACCTCGGAGCCCCGGCCCTCAAGCCGCTGAGAACTGTTCTGTCCAAAACAGTGAACTGGGGGCCGAGAGAGGTCAGTTTTTCTTTTCCCCTCCCCTCCTCCATGGGGAAAAATTGCAGGCAATTTTGCATAAGATTTTTTTAAAGGTTCATAAACTACAAGATAAGTATCTGGGAGCGTGGGTTTGCACCCCAGATGCAGGGCACATGCTTCTCCACAGAGACCTAACAGGGAAACTCTTGACTAGAGGGGACGGAAGGTCAGTGGTCTCCACCTGGATGTAGCTAATAGGAGGCATTTATGGACAAAAAATAAAAGTTTGCATAGAAGTTTATTATTAAAAGATTATCTCTAGAACAAAAAGTTACAATGTTAAATTTGGAGAGAAGAAAGAGTAATAGAGTTAGTTAAATCATCACTTATGGCAATAGTGAATCTATGAGTATTACCTTAAATTGATAATTCAGTAACCCCTCCCCACAGCTAAGAGCTCTCAGGGGCTGGGTATGTAACTCAGTGGTGCCAAACCTGCCTGGCAAGCGCAAGTCCCGGAGTTCAATCCCCAGTACTGCAAAAACAAAAAGAACAACAACAAAAAAGCTATCAGAACTAAAATGGAAAGCAGTTCAAAGCTTGCCTGAAGGGAGGGGTGAGTTTCATTATAAATCCCTCTATGATCTTATTTTTTTAAACCACATGCAAACATTACTGTGATTAAAAATAAGAATTTGTAAGGAAGGAATTAGAGATTCTCAAACTGATTTTTGGCTTTCAGTATAAATGAATTAAATGTGTAATTTGGAGGGAGGGAATTCATCCTAAATATTAGATCCTCTCATCTCCCCAACCTCATGCTGATGCTTGACTCCAGGGTCACCTCGTGTATCCTAGGCTCCAGGCTCCTGCTCTTTGGAGAAATCTTGCTAAGGACAAGAACAGTCTCTCCATCTGGGAGTCATTGCCAGAGGTTTTACCCTTCAGTACTTAGGGAAGACTCCTTAATAGAGCAGAAAGTACCAGGGACCTACAGTCCAGAAACCTAAAGTTCGAGCCGCAGTTGGTACCAACAGAGAAGCCGTTAGCAGTTTTCGGAAGAGATTACCTCTTTGCCTTCTTCACAGTTATGAGAATCAAAGACACTATGAGGAAGTATTTTTGTGCTCTTTTAAAATAAAAATCAGGCTGGGGAATTAGCTCAGTGGCCCTGTGCCCATCTCTGGTACCAAAACAAAAAATAAAATAAAAAGCAGTGTCATTATCATTAATACTGTTAAAGTGTAGGTACCCTGGGGAACAATTATGAACATCAAAATACACTTTTCTTGGTTGTGCTAGGGATTGAATATAGGAGTTCACATATGCTAACCAAGCCCTCTACCACTGAGCTACACCCCCAGCCCATATCCATAAAAACAAATAATAATAATGGATAACCTATTGAGTGAGAAGTGCATATTGATACAAATAAATGAGAAGAAAGCCTTATAGTAGAATGCCAACCAAAAAGTGTAAAAGGAATGATGATGTTAGAAAGTAAAAATATTAAAAGGAATGGTACGTTCAAAAGACCCTTTCTTTTGAATAAAGGTTGACTGTCACTTCTTGGCCTTTTGGCTAAGATCAAGTGTGAATAAAGGTGGATGTTGCTGTTCTACTTTATTGCTAGATTAAAAAGAAAAAGAAGGCCAGGCATGGTGGCACACATCTGTAATCCCAGTACTGAGAAGGCTGAGGCAGGAGGACTGCCATGAGTTCGAGGCCAGCCTGGGCTACATAGTGAGACTCTGTCTCAAAAAAACAAAAAAATTAAAAGAAGGAAGCTGGGTCCCCTGTAAAGCCTCTGCTGCCCACGTTGTCAATATTAGGTGGAGATATTAGTCCAGAGGCAACAATAAGATAATTTAAAAGTGCCTAATAACTGCAGATGGAACTCTTTAGAAAAAGAAAATCAGGTTTAGTATTTACTAATGATGATTTATGGAAGCTGAGGATTCTCTAGAATCATAATCTGACCTTAGTCACTGATCCACAAAATGGAAAGTGCTGGCTGTTTTCTCCATGACAACAGAGGCTCATTTTGACTCCAAATGGGAAAAAATGTATTGGAATATTCTTTAAAATTCACCTTAAAGGGGGAGGCAGGGATGGTGGTGCAGGCCTATAATCCCAGCACTTGGAAGGCTGTGGCAGGAGAATCCATGTAACTTCAAGGCCAGCCTCAACTACAGTGAGACCCTGTTTCAAAAAAAAAGAATATGTAATCCTTTGCACTCAGCGGTTTCACTCCCAGAATCTCTTTCTTAGGCAAGACTCAGAGATGCTGAGCATGGTGGTGCACACCTATAATCTCAGCACTCTGGGAGGCTGAGGCAGGAGGATTGCAAGTTTGAGCCCAGCTGGGGCAATTTAGTGACTTAGGCAGACCTTGTCTCAAAAAATTAAAGGCTGGGGATGTAGCTCAGTGTGAAGACCCTGAACTCAGTCCCCAGTACAAAAAAAAAATCATCCAGAAATAGTAGGGATAAGGGATGACCTCCGAGCCTAGGGTACAAAATAGGATACAAAGTTACAGAGACAGTCCCAGATTTGCGATGGTTAGCATTTTTCAGCTTTGTGCATGAGTGATAGACATTCAATAGAAACCATACTTCAGATTTTATTTTTTATTATTTTATTGAAACGGAGTCTTACTATGTAGTCCAGGCTGACCTTGAACTCCCTATGCATCCTAGGGTGACCTTGAACTCATGGTGATCCTCCTGCCTCAGTCTCCCGAGTGCTGGGATTACAACTGTGTGCCACCACACCCAGCTCTTAAGGTTTTATTTTGAGTTTTTGCCTTTGCCAGGCAGATGGTCCAGGGTCTAAGCCTTTCTGTGAGACCAGCAGGGTGGGGCAGCAAGCCCATGGTCACGATAGGAAACCCCAGGTTCTCTGCAGACCCCATGCTGCCTGGCTGGGCTGTGGGCCCAGCCAGACGTACACAGTGCATCTTAGACTAGGGTGCTTCCAGCTGAGGACAGGTTTGCAGGGATAGAGCCCCACTGTAGGAGGAGGAGCATCTGTTGTTTTGTCATGTTGTCACACTCCCAGAAGGAAACCTCCCTGGTTCTCATTGTGCTGTGCTACGGCCCCCGATGAGCTGAGCAGTGGGAAGCAGGTTACATGCTAATGCCGCCTTGCTCACAAAAAGCCCTTGAGTGGTTTTGTTTTTATTTTGTATTTTGGTTTTTTAAGACAGGGGCTCTCTGTGTAGTTCAGGCTGGCTTTGAACACATGGCAATCCTCCTGCCTCAGCCTCCAGGGTGCTAGGATTACAGACCTGCACCACTGCACCCAGCTTCACATACTTTTAAAAACACTTCTCCCGAGCTGTTTCTCGAGGAACACCTATCACTTTAGAATGAAGTCATGGGAGACAATAAAAATCATTCATTTGTGCCCAGTGTCCCAAAAGTCCCGGGAGGCTGTCCACCTCCAGGTGTTAGTGATGACCCTCTCTGGCTGGCAGAGGATGGTCATACTCCGTTCTCCTTTTCCTCTCTTTGGTCACTTTTCCATAGAAAGTGGGCACAGAGTTACTTGAATGTAGGATCTGTTTGGTGCCTATGGCTGGGGGCGGGGGGGCGTCTCTGGAGCTCAGGGGCCTCCCAGGGTCCCCACCAGCCCTGTCATGGCACCGGCCACCCACCACCACAGCTTACACCAGCCCAGCCGTGCCTGTCCTCATCCCTCCCAAGGGGCCGTGTCCTCACTCGTCTGTAAGTTTCCATTTACCAGGCTCCGTGTGGAGGCTGAGCAAATGTTCATAGGAGAGAAAGAAACTCCAGCCCAATGGCTCTGGGAGGACGTTTGCTTTTAATTAAAGTGAGAATCGGGAGCTCCAAACCCTATTCTGATGAGACCAGGAGGCAGCCAGGAAGGCGTCCCCAGGAGGGAAGGGCAGTGGGGGTGGGGAGCTGCCTCAGGCCCTCAGTTCTCACCAGGCCCCTGCAGAACAGGGACCAGGGACACCCTCAGGAGGAAGGGCAGTGGTGTCCTGGCCCTGGTAATTGGAACCCAGGCCCCACAGGGTGAAGGCTGCTAACATGAGGGTCACCAGGGGAGTACTGTGCCTGTCCTCAGAAACTGGGCTCGGGGCTTGGCCCCTGCAGACAGGGAGGAAGGATCTGCCTGCATCTGCTGAGCCAGCACCCGGAGGGGACAGGGGTTTGCCTTTGTGTCCAGCCTGTGTCGCCCATAGGCTGTAGAGAGGGCAGATCCCCGGGGGTGGTGCAGGGAGTTGTCCTCACTGGGGCATCCATAAAGACCTGGCCTTCGGAGCTCAGTCTCTGTGGGTCTGAATCCTGCTTCTGCTCCTTCTAGCTGGGCCACTTAGGGCAACCTAATGCCCCTCTTGGAGCCTCAGTTTCCTCATCTGTAAAATGGACACAATGGCTGTGCTTGCTGTGGCCTGAATATGGAGCCCCAATCCCCGACCCCCATTGCTGTGGGGTCCGGTGGGCATCCTTGGATCATGGGGGCAGCCCTGAGAAGGGATGCGGAGCTCCAGCATCCTCTATTTCTGGCTAGAGATGTGGGTACAGTTCCTGCCATGATGTGCCACCCTTGGGGCTACCAGTCTTGCTGTGGAGCCCCAAACTTGTGAGCTGAAATAAACCTCTCTACCCAAATCACCTGTGTCAGAGCAAATCAAGAATGAAGAGCTCAGCAGAATGATTTAAAACACTGTCAGGCCGGGGATTTAGCTCAGTGGTTGCGGCACCTGCCTCACAAGCACAAGGTCCCGAGTTCGATCCCTGGTACCAAAAAAAGTTTTAAAATAAAATAAATTTTAAAAAACACTGTGGATTTGGCCAGAAAGGAAGTTCTAGTAAAGCGGCAGACTAATAAGAGAGAGCAGAGAAGAACTTGGTTGCTGACAAGGAAGAGGACAACAGAAAAGGCCTGAGGACATCACAGCCTCGAGTTGCAAAGGTGAAAGAATTTGGTTTGAGAAGACAGCCCTGGAGCACCACGTTCCAGAATAGCTGTGGCCTAGGGAAGTTGTTCCTCAGGATTTGGTTCATAAGCACTGGACCCCTACAGCCAAGAGAGAAGGAAGCCTGGCTACAGATCCAGCTGGCAGCAGACCTCAGCATCATCCCGTGTGGTGCTGGTTTTAGGTGCATGCAGAATGCAAGAATTGTGGAGTCAGGAAGGCTTCCACCCAGATTTCAGAAGAAGGCCTGAGGCCAGGCAGGGTGCCCCTGAGAGGGCAGTGTGTAAATACGTGAATGTGAAGCCGAGGGTGCAGTGGAGACCCCAGAAGTTTGGAGAAGCCAGGAGCATGGATCAGCTGAGGGAAACTGCAAGGAGGGAGCAGAGCCAGCCCAAGAGAGAAGCCATGGAGCTACAACCATAGGCAGTGCAGTAGGAGTGGAGCCACCCCAGCCCTTTGGAGTTCACAACTTGCCACAGATTGCCAGGGACGCTGGAAGTGGAACTGCAGCGTGTAAAGTTTGCCCTGCTGGGTTTTGTACTTGCTTTGGTCCTATTCCCTTCTTTTCCCATTTAGAATGGGAAAGTCTATCTTGTGCCATTGAGTGTTGCAAGTGTTTCACTTTCTTTTCATCTGTACAGGGGCTCGCAGCAAAGAGCTTGCTTAAATCTCAGAGGAGACTCTGGACGTGGACTTCTCAGCAATGCTGAAACTGTTAGGGCTTTGGCAACTCTTAGAGATGGACTAAATGCCTTTTGCATAAAGGGATGCACATGAGTCTTTGTGAGGCCAGGGGCAGAATGTTGTGGCTTATGTCTAGATGTCCCCCAAACCCTCATGCAGTCGTGGGGGGGGGGCGGGCTTTGGAGGTGGCTGAATCTAGAGTGTGATTCTGGGATTAAGTGGGTGATGCTGGGATCAAGGGTGTGTGATTATTAAATTAATCCACTGCCTGGTTTGGCATAGTTCTGGGAAGGCCATAACCATGGGAAAGGGAAGGCCCACCCTGGTTGTAGCTGCTATCTGCCCTAAGGGTGTGTGGCCTGGATTGAACATAAGGGACAGAAAGAGGCTGCTCCAGTCATTTGTCGCTTGTCACTTTGCTGCTTTGCTGTCTTCTGCCCACCAAGGACTGTTTCTCCTCTGTGATGTCCCTCTGCCAAGCCACCCTGCCTTGGAGCCAGCCAGCTATGAACTGAAACTCTACACACTGTGAGCTAAGTAAACCTTTCCTCCTCTAACTTTGGGTGTTGAGTGAGGAAAGAACTAAGACAGACGTGGGCACATTAACTCAGAGATTTTGTGGAAGGGATCGGAGGGAGCCGGGTTCCTGGCCCACACTCAGTGAATGTTAGCAATTGTTTAAACACCTGTATGGATGCAAGTTAACTCATTCATCCATCCATCCCAGCATCCCTTACACCGGTCGTTTTTCCTGTCCCTTTGGTAGCTCCAAACACAGGCAGAGAGGCTCAGTAACCTGCCCGAGGTCACATAGTGCCTTCAGTGAGGAGCTCCATATCCCATGTCGTGGCCCTCGTTTTCTTCTGCTTCTCACATGGTGTAGATGGGAAACAAGTGTGTGTGTAGTCTGCAGCGACTGTCATAGAGTTGGTGACCTTAGGGAGCAGCTACCAGGGTTGGGAGGGTAGCGGTTCTGGGGCCATGCAGGCTTGGGCTCCAGCCTCAGTCCCTCTGCTTTCCAGGCTGCCACTGGGAAGTCACTTTGCTTCTTTTGGTCCCTACTTCTTCATTGAGAAACAATACCAGGAAGCCGGGTTCCTCCTTAGGGAGGCAGTGGGGTAGGAGGAGGGCAGGGGCGGTGGGGGAGGGGTGGATGGCCTCACCCCTGCACCGGCTCCCCTCCCTCCTCCGATCTAGCCTCACGTGGCTGTGCAGGCTCTGTCAGGTTGGAGCCGGTCACTCCAGGGCCTCAGACCCATGGCGCCCATCACCCAGCCAAGTCGGAGCTCGTGGTAACTGGGGAGGCTCCCACCCACTTGGTTTGGCCTCTCCATCCCCACCTCTTCCCTCCTTTCTGGGCATGGCTCCCTCCCTGCCTCCAAATGCTCAGCCCAAAGCACCCTTGCCACACCCTCTTGCCTGGGCCTGGTGCCCTGAGGACCCTCTGCTGGGGACACCCACCCCCTCCACCCACCACCTTTGAAATGCCTGTCCTCGGCTTCCTGCCGCTCAGGCCTTGCCCACTCTTGCAGTCACTTCCTGGAGAGGAAACTTCTGGGTCCCCCCAGCTCCCAGCTGAGGTCCCACCCTCCCAGACTCCCCTCACTGAGTGGGGGGCACCTATGCTGCCACCAGGTGGTGACTACCCAAGAGGTGCCCCTTCCAGTGGATGCGAAGCCTCCGGAATGGGAGTTGCTCGCTATTAAAGCGACGGTGCTGGGCTAGAGAGGGTGAGGACCATCAGGTGGGGCCACTGGATGGGACAGTGGGTGCATGGAAGGGGGTGGGCGTGACTGGATGGTAGATCCGTGACGGATGGACAGGTGGGTGAATGGGTGGGCATTAAGTAGGTGAGGAGTGGATGGACAGTAGGTGAGTAGACAGAGGGGTGACGGACGTGGCTGGGTCATGGTAGAATAGGTAGAAAATGGTAGGCGGGGTGGCTGAGCAGCTGAACAAAGGACACATGGATGGATGGATGGATGGATGGATGGATGGATGGATGGATGCTGGTGCTTCCGTAGTTACCGGGAGAGATGCTCTGGCTGTGGATCTCAGGATTGAAAGCCAGGCACTGTGCCCATGCCTGTCTTTAGTGGTCATAGGGTCAGTGAGGTATTAAATCAGGCTTTTTTAAGAGGTGAAATTCACATAACAGAATCAGCTACTTGAAAGTGCGTCGAGGCAGCGGCATCCCACATCCTCACAACACTGTGCAGTCACCGCCTCTGGTTCCAAGGTCACCCACTGGGAAAACCCTGGGAGCAGTGCGCCTGTCACCTCCCACACTGTGGCAGCCACTGCTCCGCTTGGAAGCAGCGGGGCCGGTGCCCCCTGGCTGTGGAGATGGACCCCAGCCGTCGAGGTGTAAGCCAGGCAAAGGACAGCGGGCGCCCCACATCCCTGCCTTCCAGCCCCTCCTTAGCCGAGCTGCAGAACTCTGTGGGGCACGGCTTCCCCCTGGTGTCCACCTAGAGTATAGCAGCCACGGAGGAGGAAGGGGACCAGAACCTAAAATCCCTGCCCTTGGGGTGGAGCGGCCTCAGGAGAGGTGCAGGATGGGAACTTTCCACTCAGGTCCCCTCTGCACTGGCCCCATGCTGGAGCTTTCCCCGCTATCTCACAAGACTCACAGTGTGTCACAGGCATCCAGAAACGGGAGACAGAAGGGGAATTCGGGGTGATTCTACAGACTCCAGGTCCCCAGGGCAGTCAGGTTCAGAGACCCAGCCGGGCGTGGCTGTACACAACTGTTGCCCCAGCACCCAGGGAGGCTGAGACAGGAGGATTGCAATCTGAGTCCAGTCTGGGCAACTAAGCAATTTAGAGAGATCCTGTCACAAAATGGAAAATGTAAAAAGGGCTGAGATGTAGCTCAGTGCGAAGGCCCTGGTTCGTAGAGACCCAAAGTGGAGACGCGGTGCCAGGCCGGGGAAGGTGGTGGGAAGCTGGTGGACACAGCCTGCGGCCCAGCCAGTGCCTGCTCTGAGCACTGAGGGCGCGGCGCTGCATAAGCCCTGCTGTGCAGCAGCACTGCTTGGAGCAAAGCCCCTCCGAGACAGAGCTGCGGGTAGGAAGGACAGTAAAGAAGGAGCGTTACAATGTGAGGCAGTGGTTTGTGCTACAAAGAAAAAGAGGCCGAGGGAAAGGGTAGCGAATGACTAGATGGTGGGAAAGCTCCTTCAGAGGGGAGCAATCCAGGAGGGCCTCCCCGAGGACGTGGCACGTGAGCATTGTTGGCTTCATCTTCCTGACAGCCCTCAGAGGTGGGCACCACAGCTACGCCCGGCATATAGACCAGGGGCTTGGTCAGCATCGCACAGCTAGGAAGTGGTCGAGGCAGGAAGTAAGCCCAGGCAGTGATAGCCGAGTTGCTGTGCCCGCAGCCTTGCTGTACATAGTGAGGATGCCCTGGCATCTCTGGGCCCACACCCTGCCCAGTGGCTTCCGGCTCGCTGGCCATCGCCAGGCTGAGCCGCAGCGAGTGGCTGTCAGTCAGCCTTGTGTCCACCAGGGGGCGCTGCTGCCTGGCTGCCAGGCCCAGGCTCAGCCAGAGAGGGAGGGGACTCAAGCAGGAGCGTCAGAGAGCAGCCCTTCCGGTCACTTCCAGCTGGGTGACCCTGGCCAGATGCCGCCTGGCTTCCAGCTGTGTCCACTCATTCACTCCTCCGTGGTGCTTCCTCAGAACCCCCTCTGTGCCCGGCCACGAAGGGGACAAGAAAAATCTCTCGAGTGTCGTATTAGGGAAGGTGACACGGAGAAAAGGTGACGCAGAGAAGAGAGCAGGGCCCGTGCTGTCAGGAGGCGAAGATTTCGATGGTGCTGGTGCCGAGGGACCCTTCTGTGGAAGTCACACGTCCTACGGGTTCACGGCAGGGCGGGGTCTGAGCCGGAGGAGCAGAGGGGACCAGTGGGTTGAGCTAGGAGGGACACAGGAGGCCCCCAGGGGACCTGGGCTCTGACAGAAGGAGCAGGGCCAGGCAGGCCAGTGTGACCTGACTCACACCTCTGAACAGGTCCTCCCAGCTCTTCCCGCCATGAGCCCTGCGCGGTAGGTGAGGCCTGGCCTGGGAAGGAAGGCAGGTGGCTGGCGGAAAGTAACTACCGTGGGGAGCGCTGCTTGCCTGTAGCCAGGCGGGCTCCGAGGGGCTAGGTGAGGCCTGGCCTGGGGGATAGCAGCCTTCGCACAGGGTTCAGCCCTGAGGCCTGCACTGTCCCTGTGAGGCCTGGCGGTGCTCAGTCAGGCAGATCAGCAGTGGGCGCCCCTCTGTTTGGGGGTCTCCACCGTGAGCTGCTGTCCCCGCTTTCATAAAGGACACACATGCTAACCTTATAAAACCTTTCGACTCGGGGGGCCGGGAAATAGGCTGTGCTGAAGACAGGGGCGCATAAAGCACCGCAGAACCGGGAGCCCATTTTCCTCCACGGCCTCCTCCCCCCTGGGTCCTAGGTGGCTGCCGCTTCAGGGACTGAGCATGGTGGGGTTGCAACCCATCCCTCCTCCCCAGTTCTGTCCATCACTGCCTGCTTATTTTACCTCTTAAGCCACTTCCCAGCCGACTTTTCTTGCAGCCCTAAGCAGACAGCCCGTGGCATCACTCATCCCTCACCCCAAAGCATCTGCACCCCCTGCCCCTCTGCTGCCGGCTACGCACACTGGTGTTTTCTGTTGTGGTCTTCTGTTTCTTTTCTGAAAAGCATGCTCGTCCATCCAGTCACTTGTTTCCCTCCAGTTAAGAAACCCAGCACCTATAGGGCAGAAGGGACCCTGTTCTTAATGCTTTCTCTACTCCCAGAGCTGAAGAGAGCCATAAATGTCTGCTCAAATGAACAAGTAAGTAAACGAGGGGTGACAGTCTAAAGGGAAGAAGAGGAAGCAGCAGTGATTGCATGAGTAAGCAGGCCCATTCCCGAGTGACTCAGGCAGTGAATGAGAGAGGGCGCCGGTCGTGTGTAGGGGACCAGCAGCACCCATGGCAGTGGCGTCTGATTCTCCAGGTGCTGTTCCCTGAGTCCCCATCCTGGTCTCCTGGAGACAGCATTAGACACCCAGTGCTGGCACCACCTCAGTCCCACTGAATCTGACTTTTGGGAGGAAACATGGGAGGCAGCTTGGCAGAAGCTGCCTCGAGGGTTCTGAGAGATGCTACCAGCTCAACAGATCCCCCAGGACAGCTCAAGTGGCCCTGCCAGGATGGCAGAGGAGTAGGCCAGCCACAACCAAGCCGACGGCCTCCAGCATCTTTTCAGCTGCTCAGGAAGGAAGAGGACTTCCGGTGAGCCTACCCCTCCCCCATGGCATCCCAGCCCAGCAATGAGGGGATGAGAGAGACCCATTCTGCATGCAGCAGCAGAGCAGAGTGGAAGGCAGCAGTTGCCATGGAAACACACTCAGAGACATGAAGCCACCTCTGAGGGGTTGAGCCTTCCGGTCAGGAGTGGGCAAGGAGATTACTCCCCACCACCCCCAGCTTCTCCAGAGCTAACAAAGCCTCCCACCGCAATGCCTGTTCAAAACCCTGCCCAGGCGCTCTCGGGGATCTGGGAAGAAGCCTCCCCATTCCACAGCCCAGAGCATGGGGGCTGAGTCACCCCTGAGCCAGCTGGTGGCAGAGCTGGTATTGGAACCCACCTTCCTGACTTCCCTAAGAGTTGCCTTCTTGGGGACATGGCAGGCGAGGACCCAGGATGCCAGAACCCCACTGGTGTGGGATTGGGGTGCAGGCATTGCACGCTGGCACAGACACGTGAGCAGAAACACCGCTGAGCTCTTCCAGAATGTGCATGTGTAGCACATGCGTGTACACCCAGAGAACCTGTACACACACAGATGGCTGCAGACACCTTTTGCATGGATGCAGACCCACAGCTGGTTTCACTACAGTTCTTGTGATCACCACACCACTTGTTTGGACACCTGACTGTGCAGTCCTCGGTGTGGAGAAGGGTCAGCATGTGATTTGCTGTGGCAGATGCAGCATTAGCAGGCGTGATGCCTGCAGCAACTGGAGACAGGTGACCCTGCTGTGACCCTTGCCTTCATGGTGAAAAACATGCCTGGTATGTTAGCCTGACACCAGGGACAGAACCAAGTCATGCCATCCGACCCAGCTGAGACCATCCTAGATCAGCCAGCCTGTGGCCAGCCATAGAGTGTGAGGCTAATGAGAGCCAGAAGAGCAGCCCAGTGCAGCCCACTCGAGAGCCAGACACGTGTGTTGGGTGTGACACAAGGGCTTGTAGTTGTTTGTTACACAGCATTGCTCTATCAATAGGTGACTGAGACACATATATGCCTCAAAGGAGTTTATCATAGAAGGATCCCAAGTAATGTGTTCACCTGGATATATGATCATGTAAAACTTGCAAAACTAATATTCTCTTTTAAGCAATAGCTTCATTGAGAATTCACATACTGTAAGATTCACCTTTTAGCACATGTACAATGCAGTGATTTTTGGCATAGTCACAGAATTACACAGCTGCCGCCACCATCTTATTCTAGAATTTTCTCCTCATCCCCACAAGAAGCTCCATAGCCATTAATAGTCACTCCTCATTGCCGTCTTCTCAAGCCCTGGTGGATTGTAATCTGTACTCTGACCTAACAGATTTGCTTCTCTGGGGAATTTCATATCAATGGGATCATACAACACACAGGGCTCATCCCTGTGGTGGCTGGTGTTAGCCCTTCATTCCCTTTCATGGCTGAATAATGTTCCCTTGTATGGAAGGATGTGCCACCATTTGTTTATCCTTTCATCAGACAATGGACATTTGGGGAAAGTCACACATTCTAACAAGTCAGCACAAGCTCATTCTACTCTGACTTCTGTCACATTGCCCCTTGTGACAAGTGGCATTTGGAGGAAGTTGTTTGGGGATAGATTTGATGTAGGACCACTGTGACATAAAACAGTGTCTCACCGTCCCTTCTGTATACAGGTTGTTATTCTGCACTGTGGCCAGGACTGGCCCTGCTGCGCTGGGGAGCCAGAAGTGCTGTTCAAACATCTCAGTGAGTGGTCTGATGCCCAGCAGCAGAAATGTGTGGGTCACAGAAGAGAGACAAGATTGGGAGTGGACTTGGATGTGAGGGCAATCTGGCTGTGACATCTGTCACCCCATTGCTCACCAGGATTGATTTGGCTGATGGGTGTCCCCTTCCTCCCCCACTGCTCCATATGCATCCCTCCCAAAGCTGTACACTTGGTCCAAGAGGACAACCATCCACAATAGAGGACTGTTTCCTTGGTCAAGGGTATACAGTAGCTGTGCTTCTCTGCTAGGACCTCCAAACAAGCTCCCAAGATTGGAAGTGGACAATGCTTAAAAAGTAGTCCTGGAGCTGAGCATGATGCCTGTAATCTCAGCACTTGGGAAGCTGAGGCAGGAGGATCACCATGAGTTGGAAGCCAGCCTGGGCTCCATGGTGAGTTCAAGGCCAGCCTGATCCACATAGCAAGACCCTGTCTCCAAAAAAAAAAAAAAAAAGGATAATGCACAATTTTTCTAGGTTTTATGATATTTCTGATACTTGCCAGTTTTTTAAATTCTTAAAACACAGTGATTTTTTAAAAATTCTAAATATACATAGGTGTGCCTAAGTTGTATTGATAAATTTGAAATATTTTCCTTAAACAAAGTCCCCTAAGGTTTACACATACGAGGACACAGGATGAGTGAACACACACACACACACACACACACACACACTAGCAGAGTGGGCACACCCCACTGTCACACAAGTGTGTCAAGTCACAGCTGTGCTCCAGGAGGTGACCCTGCAGGAAAAATCTGATCCCCCCTTTAGAAAGCCCAGCTCATCTCTCCTGAACCCCATAACCCCAGAACCACAGCATCTGAATGGGCCCTCTGCTGCCAGAACTGCATATCACCAGCTGGGCAGCACACAGAGAAGAGAGGTCTATTTCAGGGCTGGGGATTCAGCTCAGTGGCTCTGGCACCTGCAGAGGTCCCAAGTTCATTCCCCGGTACCAAAAAAAAAATCCTTGAAGGATAAACTCCAGCCATTTTAGGGCCAGGGATTTAGCTCAGTGGTTCTGCCACCTGCCTCGCAAGCACAAGGGCCCGAGTTCAATCCCTGGTACCAAGAAAAGAGAGAGGTCTATTTCTCATGGTCCTGCAGTCTAGAAAATCCAGCGAGGGCCTCCTGCTATGTGGGCTCTGCGTCCCGAGGTGGGGTAGAGTGCCTGGGCTCCAGGCTCCCCTCTCCTGAGCCACTGTCCTGTGGACTGGAGGCCAGGGCCAATATATAGCTACATTTAGCCTTCTGTGCCTCCCAAAGGCCACCCCTCCAATGCCAATGTTGGATTAAAATCGGCCCTCAATACTTCATGGTGGGGACAAGACAAAGTTTCAGTGCAGCTGGGAGGCAGTAGGGCTCTTCCTCAGCCCTTTTCTCTCCTTCCCTCCCTTGCTCCTCTTTCTGTGCCTACTTGGCCTCTATACCAGCAACCTCTGTCACAGCCAGTGGTCAGTATTTCCAGTTTCATGGGACACACAGAGTCCTTGTTGTCTCCCACTGACAACAAACGGATGAGAATGGCTGTGTTCAAGCCGAGCTTTACCTGTGGGTGCAAGGGGTGTTCACTGACCCTCAGCTCTGGGGTTCCAGGACTGTGACTCGGCCTGTTGTTTGGGCCCCTCCCCAGCAAACCTCAGGGAACTGAAGCTCTGCGGCCAACTGGTCCCTGCAGAAATGACCTGGCCACCCGCTTCTCAGGTCCCGAAGTGAGTGTGACACTAACTCCCCAGCCCCGAGCGGCCTCACACCAGCATGCAGTGACCCTGTGTTGGAGGGGACTCAGGACCCCACCGGGCCAGGCAGCATCTCTGCCAGCCACTCACTCAACCCAGCCAGGCCCCTCCTCGCTCAGGTCACACGTGAGCAGCAAGAGTGGCCTCAGGGTCCCTTTGTGCATCATCTCATGGCCAAATGGCAGCTGTATCAAGTGAGGGACTTTGACATGGGACGTCAACCCTCCCTGTCCCTCACAGATATACCCCACCATGTTTGGATCACCACTGCGTGGAAAAGTGTTGTGTCTGCACTGATCGCGTAGAGACCTTCATTTTCTTCTCCTTGGTCCCTGGGCGATATAGCCGTTCCCACAGCACTGGCATCGTGAGAGGTATTAGAGGTCACAGGAGGGCACTGAGGTCAGGAGGATGGGTGTGGGTCCCATGGGATCTGTGTAAGGGACTCGAGTGGGGATGTGATGACAGGGTGCTGGGGTGACCATGTTTCCTGAGCACCGACACTGCGCCAAGCCCCAAGGCTGCAGCTTGCTGTCCCACAGGGAGACAGGAAGTTAGCGCTGGCATGGTCCTCAGCACAGGGAAAGCCCCCGGGAATGGGGACGAGCAAATGGATGAGTAGCACAACCAAGAATGTCAGGGATCGGGGTTGACTCTGTCAACATCCCTCAGATACAGCTTCTAGGAGGAAAACATGGGGGCCCAGGCCTGAGCATGACCACCAGGACCTGAGACAAAGGAGGTGCTGGGTAACAAACATCATGATGTCCAACGCTCCCTATACTTCCGAGCTGATAATGTGACAAGAATGTACATTCTTGGTTTAGGCTCCGTACCAGGGCAGGCAGCTGCCTGGACCTGAGGTCCAGGGATGACTCCAGCATCCTCTTCAGAGGCCCCATGCTGTCTCCTGAGGCCACGGGACTAGGGTGTCTTTGTCTCCAGTGTGGACCCAACCAGCAGAGGGACCGTTAGAAATGAACATATTTCCAAGGGTGACATCTTAGCAGCTTACCAGATGGGGGAAACAGGCTCTTGTTGACGGGTGAGTGGGGTTTGGATGCTACCACTGGGCCAAGCTAGAGATGCTCCCCGTGCTGACACGAACAAGTGTGAATCCTGCAAGACTAGGGCTCCTGGGACCTAATAGATCCTGCTCCTGCCACCCACCCAGGATGACCCTGGTTGCCTGCTGCGGCCTGTGAGTCACAGAATGTACCTCTGGAATATGAGGTTTGCCTTGCATTTAATTGAATTTGATAACATGTTACACAGACTGCTGGGGACCTTCTCCCTCATTCCTAATTGCCAGCCACCAAAAAGAGCCCAGACCAGACCTGCTGGGTATGGTGGCACACGCCTGTAATCCTAGCACTCAGGAGGCTGAAGCAGGAGGATCATCGTGAGTCCAAGGCCAGCTTCAGCTGCACAGTGAGTTCAAGACCAGCCTGCACTACATAGCGAGTCCCCACCTCAAGAAATGAAAACAAACAGAACCAAACAAGAAGGGCCCAGAATTGTGTGTTTCAGGTGGGCCTGGGTCCTTTACAGGAATGGCCCAGGAGCCACAGAGCTACAACCAAGCCTCCTCCTTGAAGGCCACAGCTGTGCCCTCACCAGCAGGGAGGGACCTGGGACAGTCCTGCCAACCCCCAAGGGCGTCTTCCTTGCCACCCACGGGCTGCAGCCAGAAGCCCTGAGCCCAGCAGGGGAGGGCACAGGGGAAGCCGATGTTTCCAGGATTCTCCTCCAGTTTTCTTCGGCCACCAAAGTGCTTTCCAGAGCTGCTCTCTGCCACCCAACCCCACCCTCCATCCTGCAGCTTTCCTGAGGATGCCCTGTCTTGCAAAGAAGCAGGAATCTGCCCGTTAGCCACATATGCTCGGGCCACAGTAGGTGCTCAATGAAGACTTGGTGAATGACTGAATGACTGATGGAGAGTGGGTAGAGTGGACTCGGTGCTTGTCACACACCAGCTCTGCCTGGTTGACAATGCCCCTGAAAGTTGCCCTGCTGAGTTCCCTTCCCTGCCTGTTGGGAACGAGGCCCCGTGGGGGTATGTGGGGGGTAGATGAGCCCCAGCTAAATGGCTGAGCAGAAGGAAGTGGTGACTGTCAGGCCTGAAGAAGTTTGGGGGTCTTCTCCAACCTGCCAGGGTGTGGCATGAATTCGAATTTACTGAGCAACTACTGTGTGCCAAGCATTCAGCTGGTGGACATCAGCAATACCCAGGTGTATTCTGCCATGTGTGTAGAGCCACGAAGTGGACGGCCTGGCCCTGCCCCTCTGCTGAGCATCGATCACTCAATCAACAAGCAGTGCTCCAGGCCCAGCTTTGTCCTTAACAGCAGTGTCATTAACTGCACAAACACAGTGCCCCAGAGCCTTTCGGGGTAAGGGCCACAGTTTCCCATTTCACAGATGGGCAAACTGAAGGCCCCAGAAGTAAAGCCACTCACCCAAGGCGTGCATTCCAAAATCAGCGGACTGAGGTGCTGCTTGGAACTGTGACAGCAGAGGCCAGATGTCTGGACTTTCCTGAGGTTTCCAGGTGGCCTGAGGCGGGCCCTGGCCAGGAACCTGATTGTTTCCCGGAACTCGGAGCCCAAGTTCAGAACACAAGTCAGAAGAACAATGAGCAGACCCCAGCGCCCCCTTGGTCCACCCGGTTCCTGGCAGGGAGCTGTGGGAGGCACTGGTCCCAACACCTCACCATCACGGTGACCGGGTGACCTTCGAGAGAAGTGACCCACATCCGAGGGTGAGTCTCATCTCCCCTCAGGAGGCAAGCAAGGCCGGGAAAGAGAGCCCCACTTTACTAATGAGGAAGGTGTGGTCCCCAGTGAGGAAGGACTTGCCCAGGTCATGTGGTGGGTGGGTGGCCGAGCCAGAGGTGGCTGCAGCCCGCATTCCTTCCACTCTCCAAGATCCACTTTCCCAGAAAGAATGATTGTTTTTTCGAGACAAGGTCTCACTATGTAGCCCAGGCTGGCCTTGAACTCCCAGCAATCCTGCCTCAGCCTCTTATGTGCTGGGATTACAGTGTTTCTCTTTTATGGACATCTGTAGATCTCTCACCTCATCACAGGTGAGTTTGTGGCACAATGGAAATAAACTGTATTGCGTGTTCCTAGGGAATCCTGTGTATAGAAAAGCACATAAAAATCTTCTCAGGAAGTAAGGGAGTCATTTTTTCACCTGTTTAGGAGATCCACTGAGATACGGGAGTCCGAAAAAGAAGTCTCGATAGGCCAGAGACAACCCTGTGACTTTGTGACATCACTGTCCCTCTGGGGGCCTCACAAAATAAAAGTCGAGGTAGATGAAAGTGAAGTGTCCCTGTGTTTATCCCCATGCTCTGTTCCCTGAGATTCCCCCCAAGCTGTGTCTGTTGCGGTGGACTAAGAGGCCCTTGTCCACCAGCTAGGGACCACATAAACGAGGTGGTCACGTGCTGGCACCCTGGTTAGCAACCAGCGAGAAAGCTTCCGCGAAATACAGCAATGTGACCCAGCGTCAAAGCCACTGCCAAGCGCAAGAGCCCAGACAGCAGAGGACAGCTTAGGGGCCACTGCACCGAGTTTCCAACAGCGGAAAGTCCCTGGGCTGGCCGAGCATGGGTGGCTGGGTGGGGACAGGGCTTCAGTTATTGGCTTGGTAGTACTGGGAGGTGAAGGTGCCCTACTCCTGGGTTTGGTTGGGGTGACAACAGTCGAAAAGGTAAGAACTAATCAAGGTGAGTGTCCTAGACTGATACATTGTGCAGACTCTCGTTATAACTCCATCTAAGACTCTTCGCATAGAAAACGGTAAATCCTAAACTGGGCACTGTGGTGCACGTCTGTAATTGCTGTGAGTGTGAGGCCAGCCTGGGCTACACAGTGAGACCCTGTCTCAAAAAACTAAAAGAAAGAAAAAAGTAAAACCTAGTATATAAACGTGTATACTCGGATATGTGTGTGTTGTTTCCAGAACTGTGAACAATAAAAAACCGTTAGGAAGTCTCCAAATGCCAAGTTTTCACAAAACAATTCACAAAGTCTGCCCTATGGGGAGCGATCATGAACTGAAAGGAAGAAAAATGCTCTGATCTCACTTGATAAGAGCTGCTGTGACCAAGCTCCAGGAGACAGGCCGGGAGGACGTGTGTTTAGGGCTGGCCATGGGCAGGCTGGGCCAGTGGTCCCCTCGGGGGACAGCTCCACCCTGCCCAGCCTTGTGGGTACAGCCCAGGTGTAAGGGGATGACGGCGTCCACCCAGCCTCTGGCCTGAGAGCCAGTGGGCAGGCTGCCCATCTGTCCTCAGCTGGGCCCTGCCCTGTGTCCATCCTTTGAAGTCCCAATGGGTGACACGATTCCCAGCCACAGCTTCCAGGGCTTCTCAACACAGGGCAGAGTTTCTGGACAGAGGCCGCTCCCCCGCCAGGCCAGCCTTCCAAAGACACCCAGGCGTCGCAGAGGGGCTCAGGACAGACCCAGGAGCCGCACTTGTCCTGGGCCCACTGTCCACCAACAGCACACTGGTCGGGTGTCACACAGGGGGCCGGGAGGAGCGGAGAAGCAGGGACAGCGAGTCCCCAGAGGGCCCCACACTACCCCAGCCACCTTCCCTGTCACCCCAAGCTTCCCTGCGATCTGGGAAAGGCTCTCACAGGCCTGCTGTCCTGCCAGCTGCTGGCTGTTGAGCACTCCGAGGGGTGCTCTACCCCTGAGCTGTCTCCAGCCCTTTTTAGTTTTTATTTTGAGACAAGATCATGCGGGTCCGCACCATGCTCCTGGTGGAGGCCGGGGTCCTAGGTGCCTCCTCCTGCAGCCGGAAACAGTCGTTGTCCCCTGCTGCCCTCCCAGAGGTGCTGTGGGTGAGGGAGCCCACCAGCCCCCAGAGCGGGTGAGCGACACCGAGTACAGAGCCCCCGCCTTCCCCCTTGAGACAGGAGCAACTAGACGCCTTCCCCGCTGCGAGACTCCGGCCCCGCCCCTGAGCCCCGCCGGCCTCCGCATCCTTCAGGGAACCCAGCACCTGGGGCCCAATGACAGGACGCCCCGGCTCTGTCCCCAGGTGCAAGCCCCTCTTCCCCTCATCCCGCCTGCACCGAGGGGACCGCAGACAGGTTGGGGGCGGCCGCTGCCTCCTGCCTCGGCCTCCGCCCCCGCGGTGAGTCAGCGTCTACATTCAGCGCAGAGGAGCTGGAAAGGCGATTTCTCGGAAGGCGCAGCGCCTCTCCTCTGCTCTTCCCCACTCCGGGGCACCAGATGTTCCGGAAGGAGGGGGCAGAGGAGAAATCCCAGACCCGGCCAGACACCTCTCAGGGCTCCCCAGCGCCCCGGGGGTGTTTCCGGCGCCCCGCCAGGGTTCCCCGTCCGGATCCCATTCGCAGGCGCTGCTCTCCGCCAGCATTTGGAGTCCTCAGCCTCCCTCTGCGCGGGCTCCTTGCGCCCACAGGTCTAGGGCAGCACCCGCTCCTCACCAGGTGCGCATCTACTGTGCCGTGCACCGCCCCGCGCCCCCCCCCCCTTCCCTGAGCTCCACCGCCTGGCTCCTTCCCCTCTGGCTGTGAGGAAGGCTGCCTGAGCCCCGGCCAGGTCCGTCCCTGTGGACGTGTTTGTGTTTCTGCTAGATGAGTAACTGGAGGTGGACCCGGTCCCGGAGTGGGTGTGGTTTGACTTCCTAAGAAATTTACAGTTTTAGGGCCAGGCCTGGTGGCACCAGCCTGTAATCCCAGCACCCTGCAAGACTGTGGCAGGAGAACACAAGTTAGAGCCCACCCTGAGGAACTTAGCGAATCCCTGTCTCAAAATAAAAGACAGGAGGGCCAGGGATTTAGCTCAGTGGTGCTGCCTCCTGCCTCGAAAGCACAAGGTCCCCAATTCGATTCCTGGGTACCAATTAAAATAAAATAAAATAAAAGACAGGAAAGGTCAGTGGATGTGGCTCAGTGCAAAGGCCCTGTGTTCAATCCCTGGTGCCACAAAGCAAAGCAACAAAACAGTGAAAGCCCTGCCGATTGCTCCGCAAAGTGGGTCTACTGTTTCCCACTCCCCTGGCTGGGCTGGCCCCTGCTTTGTGTCCTCACAGACACTTGCTGTCTGGACCTCTGTGTCTCAGGAGTGAGGATGCCTGAGGCAGAGCACTTTTTCAGTGCCTGTGGGCCGGCATCAGTTTATATTATCCAAGGAAGCAGCTGTTCCTGTCTCCTGATCATTTAGAAATGGCTTTGGGGCTTATTCCTCTTTTTGTAAACTATCTTTCCATTTGTGACTAGGACTGGGACACTCTAAAATTGCAGTGGGACTTCTAACTCTCACGCTTGAGACTCAGGCCTGCCATTTCCAGGTGGGATTCGCTGGTTCCTGGCTGGCTGGAGACTCCCAGGTCCCAGGAGATGGAACCTTTCCGGGAATCTCTGGCTGTGAAGGAGCCTCCTTGGTTGGCCCTACTCCAGTGTGGGTCACAACAGGATTTCACACTGACCATGCGTTTTTTCAGGCTTACTGATAAGCTGTGGTACTAGGAGGCGATGAAATGTACCGCAGATGGCCAGATCGAGAGCTTCACTAACCCAGTGGCCTCCAAGCCAGCACCCTTTGCTCTTCCTTGCTAGCTCTTCCTTACCTCAGCATTCCAGGAACTTCCACAACCAGTTCACAGCTGCCCGGAAAGTCATCAGCACTGCAAGATCCAGACTGGGCCTCGGCTGTCTAAAGAACCCTGTTCCTGCTGCAGTGCTTGGCTGGGGGTGGATCCAGGAGCCAGCTCTGGTCACAGGAGGAAGGGTGTGTCTCTGGTGGCTTTGGGAACATTTTCCTCTTTCTTAAGAAAAGATGGGAGGAAGATGAGCTCTCTTCCCTTCCTGTAGACACCGTTTTGCCCAGATGTGGTGCAGGATGACCTGAGATGTGTCACTACCTGCCTGCGGGCGACGGCACAGAAATGCTGGAAAGGCCTGGGTCTGTCCATCCTCCGGGCTCCTCCACCTCAACCTAGCTGCCACCACCAGCCAACAAGCTTCCTGCCCCGTGATACCTGCAGAGGTTGTGTTTCTATCCTCAGCTGCTGGAAGCCTCCTGATAGAAATGCTGGGTATGTTTTTCTTTTTATTATTTTATTGAGCAATGTTATTATTTTTTTTTTTTTTGGTACTGGGGATCAAACTCAGGACCTTGCGCTTGAGAGGCAGGCGCAGTGCCACTGAGCTAAATCCCCAGCCAGAAAAGTCATATTTTTGTTGCAATCGGTAGCATTTCAAAGTCACCCTCTCAAAGAATGCAGTTCAGTGGGGGTTTTTTTTCAGTATATTTACGAAGCTGGGTGACCAGCAACATCTAATTCCAGAACATTTCTATCGCCCCTCGAGAGCCTCAACTCTCCTCCCCACAGCTTAGTCTATTTTATGAATCAGCCAGTTTATCTCTTCTGAACATCTCAGGTCCATGACTCACAGGAGCTGTGGAGCTTGGCTTATGGGTTCTTTTGCATAGTGTCTTGTTTTCAAGGTTTCCTGGGACTGTAGCATGAAAAAGTGCTTTGTTCCTTTTTCAGGCTGAATGAATAATCACTGTTGTGCAGAGAGAGTCCATCTTATTTATCCATTCATTGGTTGGTGAACATTTTGGCTTTGTCTTTTATGGGTAATGTTGCTGTGAAACAATATGTAGAAGTTTTTTGTGGTATTGGGGATTGAATCCAGGGCCTCACACATATTAGGTTAGTGTTCTACCACTGAGCTACATGTCCAGTCCCTTTTCCAAATTTTATTTTATTTTATTTTTTTGAGACAGGGTTTCTTTAAACTGATAATGTTAAGCATCTTTTCATGGGCCTACTGATCATTTGTATGTCTTCTCTGGAAAAATGCTTATTCAAATCCTTTGCCAAAAATAAAAAATAAAAAAAACAAAAAACAAATCCTTTGCCCACTTTTCATATATATATATTTTTTCTTTTTCTTTTTTTTTTTTTTTTTTTGGTACCGGGGATCCAACTCAGAACCTTGTGCTTGCCAGGCAGGCATGGTGCCACTGAGCTAAATCCCCAGCCCATCCTTTGCCCATTTTTAAATTGAGTAATATCTTTTTGTTGTTGAGTTGCAGGTACTCTATGCATTCTGGATACTACACCCCTGTAAGATATATGGTTTGCAAATATTTTGTCCCATTTTGTGGTGTAAGTTTCCACTTCCTTGATGGTCTCCTTTGAAGCACAAAAATTTTTAATTTTGATAAAGTCCAATTTATTAATTTTTTCTTTTGTTGCTTGTGCTTTCTGTATTATAGCTAAGAAACCTTTGATGTCTAATCCAAGGTCATGAAGATTAATACTTATGTTTCCTGAGATTTAGCATTTGGGCTCTTTTGTTCAGATCTGTGATCCTTTGTGATTTGATTTTGGTATATGATGTGAGGTAGGATCATTCTTTTGCACGTGGATATCCAGTCTTCCCAGTACCCGGGGTTGAAAAGACCTCTTTTCCAGGTGAATGTGTGGGCACTTTGTTAAGATAAATTGATCATAGCTGTAGGGCCTTCCTTTTGGATTCTCCATTCCACTTTACTGACTTACAAAGTCTGTGCTTTGTCAGCACTGCACAATTTTGACTACTGCAGCTTTGGAGTAAGTTTTCAAATTGGGACATATGAGTCTTCCAACTTTGCTCTTCATTTTCAAAATTGTTGTTGGCTATTCTGGGTCTCTTTCATTTCCATATGAATTTTAGAATCAGCTTGTCAATTTTTGCAACAACAAAAAAAAACAGAAGCAGCTATAATTTTACCAGGAAATGCATTGAATCTGTGAATAAATGTGGGCAGCATTGCTCTGAACAAAATTTAGTCTTCCAGTCCATGAACACAGATGTCTTTCCATTTATTTAGGTCTTTTTTTGATTGCTTTCGAATGAAGATGCTTGGCAGCTTCAGGGTGCAAATCATTCACCTATTTCATTATATTTCTTCCTAAATATGTTCATCTCTACACTATAAATGGAGTTATTGTCTTAATTTCATTTCTAGATCTTCACTGCTGAGGTATAGAAATAGTTAGTTTTTGTGTATTGATCTTGTATCTACAGCCTTCCTAAACTTATATTTATTACCTCTAGCCTTTTTTTTCTTCCTCCTTTCCTTCTTTCTTCTTTCCTTTCTTCCTTCCTTCTTTTCTTTTGTGGATTATTTGGGATCGTCCATATACAAGATCATGTCTTCTGCAAAGAGAGAGAGAGTTTTATTTCTTTCCAACCTGGATGCATTTTGTTTCTTTTTCTCACCCAGTTTTCCTGGCTAGAACCTGCAACACAGTGTTGAATAGAAGTTGTGAGAGCCACTTCTGATCTTGTTTATGAACTTGAGGGGAAGGCTTTGTGGCCCCCAAGGTGTGCTGTTACGTGTGTGTGTGTGTGTGTGTGTGTGTGTGTGTGTGTGTGTTTAGCATGCTCCTGACCAGGTTGGGAATGTTCATTTCTATTCCTAATGCGTTGAGTGTTTTCTTTTTAATCATGCAGGGATGTTTGATTTTGTCAACTGCCTTTTCTACATCTATTGAGATGACTGTGATTATGTGTTTTAGTCTATTGATATGGTGTATTATGTTAATTGATTTTTGGTGGTTGAACTAACCTTGCATTCCTGGGATAAATCTCACTTGGTCATAATGTCTAACCCTTTTCTTGTGTTACTAGATCCTGTTTACTAGTGTCCTGTGGAAGATGTGACAATGGTCTGTGGTTTTCTTTTCTTCTTTTACCCTTTGATCAACAATGGTTTTGTAATAAGGAGAGGAAGAGGGGTCAAAGGGAAGACAGGAGAACAAGAAAGAAAGAAAGAAGGAGCAAGTTGTATCATGTACAAGTACAAATTCCCCATGATGAATGTTATCATTATGTATATATAAAATGTATCAGTAAACGTTTTGCTTCAAAAATAAAATCTTCCCAACACTCAACCCTAATTCCTAGCCTCTGGTAATCATCGTTATATCCTCTACCCTAAAATGTTCAATTATTTTAGATTTCACATGTAGTTGAGACCATGCATATAAGTGAGACTGAGTCTCACATTTGTCTTTTTTTTTTTTTCAGTACTGGAGATGGAATCCAGCCCTTTTTATTCTTTATTTTTAGACAGGTCTCTCTAAGTCACTAAGTTGCTCTGGCTGGCTTGAACTTATGATCCTCCTGGCTCAGCCTCCCATAGGGCTAGGATTACAGATGTGTGTCTCTGTGACTGATTGATATTTGCCCTTTTTGTGCCTGACTTATTACACCTGGTATAATGTCCTCTAGATTTATCCATATTGTCACAAGTGACAAGATTTCCTCCTTTTTAAAGGCTGAGCCAGCCATGGTGGTGTATGCTTATAGTCCCAGCATTTGGGAGGCTGAGGATCACCACCAGTTCGAGGCCAGCTTGGGCTACATAGTGAATTCAAGGCCAGCCTGGACTACATAGTGAGAACCTGTCTCAAAATAAATAAATAAATAAAATAAAATAAAGGCTGAGTAATATTCTGCCATATATATATATATATATATATATATATATATATATCACTCTATTCTCTCTGTATTTGTTGTCCATCCATTTGGTGGACACTTGGGGTGATTCTACTCCTTGACTACTGTGAAAATGGAGGTGAGCAGACATCTCACCCACATCCTGGGGTCCTTTCCTTTGTATGCTCACCAGCTGTGGCATTGCTGGGCCCTGTGGGTCCATTTTCCATTCTTTGAAGAATCACCATGCTGTTGTCCATGGTGCTATTCTGACTTCCATCCCCACAGGCAGTGTGCAAGGGCTCCCTTTCCCCCACAACCTCGCTTTGAGGTATATTTTAAAGTCAGTCAATGTGATGCTTCCTGCTTTGCTCTTTTTGCTCACGATTGCTTTGGCTACACAGGGTCTGTTGTGCTTCCATGTGAATTTCAGGATTGTTTTTTCCTATTTCTGTGACTGGAATATTGCTAGGGATCGTATTTATTCTGGAGATCGGGAACTGCAATATTTTGGCTTGTCTGGCCTTTGCTGAATGGAAAGGGATTGTCTTCATCTGCACATAAAATCTGTAATATAGTTAATGTATATAAGCAACAAAACTTCTTTGTTTTTATATTTTTATCATAACTCTTCTTACATTAGTGATGTTGTACGTGTACTTATAACAATATGAGCAAAAAATGTTTGTGATCCATTTTTGTACTTCCTATACCACACCTGCTAAAACCTTATTTCAACTTATTACATTTTTAATGAACTAATACAACTGCAGTTATTAAAGAAGAAAACTTACATATCTGCTTATAAACAACGAACTCCTGTCTTCACAGGCACACATGTGTAGGTAGGTTGATATATTGTCATTAATAATGACTGCATTTTATTCAACAAGCTACATAAGCACAAGCAATGGCTGATACATGGGGGTTTTGACACCATGTGTGGTGGGCACAGGAGATGGAGTTGGCATGAAAATACCACTAAAATGTTCATAATAATGTGAAAAGCTTCTGATCTTGCAGGGCCATGTTACTAGCTGTTCAAGGCTGTGTCCTCTCTTTCCCCTCCTCTCCCCTTCCCCCTCCTCCTCTCCCCTCCCCCTTCTCTTCCTGTCCCCCCCTCTTTCTTTTCATGATGCTGGGGATTGAACCCAGGACCTTTACACTCAGCTACACTCCTGGCCCTTTTTGATTTTTTTATTTTGCAACACAATCTTGCTAAGTCACTAAGTCTTCCAGACTGGGCTCAAACTTTTCTTTTTGATGAATTTTGCTATTTATTTCTCGAAACCTTATACGTACATTGACTATAGGATTCTAAAATCATATTTTTCCAAAATTTATCCAAATCACAAAATGATTATAGCAAAGGAATACAGAAGTCACTCAATGTGCTTTTCGGTGTGCTAACACAGAAAATCACTTGCTTATTTGGCAAACTTCACCTCATCTACTTCACCTTCTCCACCATACTCATCATCATCACCTTCAGTGGTTTGCCAGGGAGGCTGCGGGGCTGATCCTGGGACTGCAACCTCCTGAAGAGTGAGCAACTCAGGGTCCGCAGCAAGGACAGCTTCAGCATCATTACCCAGGGCTCCAGCCTCAGAACTTCAGGAGGAGCAAAACAATTGAAGAAGGAATCATTGGAAATTATTTTAGTCACATTCTTCATGAACGATTCCGCATTCTTTATGTTTCTGCTTCTTTTTAATAGTTTTCAAAGGGATATTTTCCCCCTTTTTTCCCAATCTGTTGAGCACCCTGTACAGCCCATAATTTCTAGTCCATCCTCTGAAAAGGGATAAGAACCATCTGACTCGGATCTCATCCTATATGTCTTTGTAATAGTCATGGGGTTCGAAGTGAAAGTCTGGGATAAAACTCATAGGCTGGCCAGCATCTGAGGACTTCTCTTCAATGTCCATCAGATGCTTCAGAACAGGTTCTGGTGTGTCTGATGTCCCTGAGCAAGGCAACAGTCTTAAAACAGTCAGCTGAAATTCAGGAATTCCATTAGGATCTTCTCTTTCTTCATCTTCAGTCTTGGCCTTTTCATTCAGGTCCTCTGAAATCTCATCTTCCTCATCTGGTTTCCATTCACATTCTTCTTCATAGGTTCGTAAATTGCATTAATGACCTCAAATCACCTATCAAATAGAGGTTGATAGAGAACAGCATACTTCCTTTCAAGATTGTGAACTTCCACGGAGAATTTTGGCCTCTATCTGTGCACTTGTAACTTGAAGGTTTTTGAAAACATTCATTCTTAGCTACCCTCAAAGAGTTGTCGAGGTCTGCTCTGTTTTAAGAACTCCAAATATTGGCAGCCAGTGCAGGGACCCAGGCAGCAGGAGCTGCAAAGGGAGTAACTTGGGGCCAGGCAGAGTGGGCGGGGCCACAGCAGATCCCACTAAAAATATGCGCTCAAACTTTCAATCCTCCTGCCTCAGCCTCCCAGAGTGCTGGGATGCTAGGTGTGTCCCCCAAGGCCTGGCTGAGGAAAAGCTTTCAGCTCTTCATTGTTGAGCTTAATGTTGGCTGTGGGTTTCTCCTCTGTGGGCTTTACTGAGTTAGGTACATTCCTTATATACTTAATCCGTTGAGTTTCTATCATGAAATGTAGTTTCCTTGTTGTATCTTTTCCTGATATTTTGGATGGAGATAAGATTGGCTCTTTATATAATTTTTACTTCTGTCGAGTCAATATGGAATGTCTCCTCTTTCATTGCTGAGTTCAGTCACTTCTGTTTCCTCTCTTCTTCTCTCCTTGCCCATCCTGCCAAAGGTTTGCCAAAGGTTTGGTCATTTCAAAGAAGCATCTTTTGAGTTTGTTAGTTTTTCTATTGTTTTTCTATTCTCTTTCATTTATTTCTACTATAGCCTTTATTATGTCTTTCCTTCTGTTTCAAAAGTTCAGCTTCCATTTCTTTTTCTAGTTAAAAGTGCAAAGTTAGGCTCTAAATTAGTGATCTTTCTCCTCTTTTATAGGCATCTACAGCTCTAAACCTCCCTCTGTGAGCTTTTTTGCTGTATCCTATATATTTTGGTGTCTTGTGCTTTAATTCTCATTTATTTTGGAATTTATTTTGTGATTTCTACTTTGACCACTGGGTTTTTAGGAGTATAGTTTTAAATTTCATATATTTTTAATTGCCTAATTATTTTTCTGTTAATAATATCATATTTTTTCCCATTTCATCAGAGAACATGCTTTATGTGATTTCAGTCTTTTAAAATGCATAAAAGGAGCTGGGGATTTAGCTCAGTGGTTTTGCCACCTGCCTCGCAAGTGCAAGATCCCGAGTTTGATCCCTGGTACCAAAAAATAAATAAAATAAAAATAAAATGCATAAAGATTTGTTTTAAGGCTGGGGATGTATTCAGTGGTGGAGCATTTGCCTAGCAGGCACAGGGCCCTGGGTTCCATCCCTAACGCTGGAAAGAAAGAAGGAAAGAAGGATACTTTTAAGGCTTAATATGTTCCATTTTACTTTTTGGTTGTTTGTTTTCGTTTTCTGACACAGGGTCTCACTCTGTGAACTCACTATGTAGCCCAAGCTGGCCCCAAACTCTCAGAAATCCTCCTGCCTCACCCTCCCAAGTGCTGGGATGACAGGTGTGCACCACCACACCTGGCTGTTTCATGATATACAGTGTTCCATGTGCACTGGAAAGGATGTGTTTCGCTGTTGTTATGTATTCTACAGGTGTCAGGTCTAGGTGGTTTATAATATTGTTCAAAGGCTTCTACTCCTCACCTAGTTGTCATATCCGTTATTGAAAATGTAGCATTGAAATCTCTAACCTTATTGTTGAATTGTCTGTTTCTTGTTTCAATTCTGACACTTTTTCTTTCATCTGTTTTGGGGCTTTGTTGCTGGGTGGATATGTATATGTTGATAATTTTCGTGTCTTCTTGACAGCAGGTTGCTATGGGTTGAACTGTATTCCCCAAAGACATGTGAAATTGAATTTGCCCGGTTTGGAAATTGGGTCTTTGTGGACACAATGAAGTCACAGTGAGGTCACACTGTCACAAATGTCCTTTGTCTCTAGTAACAGTTTTTCTCTTAAAAGTCTGTTTCCTATATGGGCGAGCACTCAAGCTCTGCTTTGATTACTGCTTGCATTTTACTTTTTTTTCCAGACTTTATTTGCAACCTATTTTTTCTTTTACTCTCAAAAGATAGAATATAGTTGGATCATGTTTGTTATCCATAATGATTTTCTTTCCAATTGGAGTGTTTAACCTATTAACATTTAATGTCATTGTTACAAAGATAACTGCTGTTTTGAAATTTGTTTTCCCCATGTTTCCTGTTCTTTTTGTTCCTCTTTCCTCCCCCATTAGCTCCTTCTTTGGCCTTAAGTAGATCATTTCTAGTGTGCCATCTTAATTACCCTATTGTTTCTTTCGCTATTTAAAAAATTATTTTCTTAATGTTTTCCTTAGATTACAGTGAACATCTTAACTTGTAACAATGTAGTTTGGACTGATATCAACTTCATTTTATAACTAAATTGCCTAAAACTAAATTGCGGAAACTAAATTGCGGAAACTAAATTGCCCTGTTACAAGGATCACTTCTTAGGACCATAAACTAGGTAGCATCAATACCACAGATTTTATTCTCTCACCCTTGTGAGGCTGGAAGTCTGGAACCAAGGAGCTGGCAGGAAATGCTCCTCCCGCAGCCTGCAGGAAAGGCCTGTCTCATAATTTTTCTAGATTCTGGCAGCTGCTGGCAATCTATGGCACTCCTGGGCTCCCAACAACTTTGTGGTGTTCTCTGCCTCTGTCTTCACACTAAGGACAGCAGCCACTGTACCTGGGCCACCCAACTTCAGTGTGACTGCACTGTGACTTGATTGTGTCATGAAGACCCGATTTCCAAACCGAGGCAAATTCACTTCCACATGCCTTCGGGGAACACAGTTCAACCCACAGCAGTTCGACTTTCTCCCTCCTCCCTGCTCATCTTGCCATAGTTAGATCTTTGTGCATTGTTTGCCCATCAACATAGACTCCCCCTTATTGCTTTATGCAGTTCTTTTGAATCAAATGGAGATAATAAGAGTTACAAACGAAAACTACATTTTTGGATTGAGGTGGTTTGGGTGTCCTTTTATTTCTTTCCCCCCCCCCATTAACTTTATTGGTACATTTTAGGTATACAATACAGTTACATTCATCATTGGGATCGCGTACCATTACATGAGTATCTTGGTTCTTATTTTTTTTCCCCTTTCCTTGCCCACCCTTCCCTATTTGCAAAGACCTTGTTTCCATTTTTTTCCTCTTCTCATATTTTTTCCTTTCCCTTTTTTCCCTTCCCCT